>CAMQGK010000358.1:1260000-1297500 GCA_947000775.1 Pterois miles | reverse complement strand
AGCAGCTGTTAGTCAGTCTGGAAGCTGTCCTACAGGATCTTAGCCCTGTTGTTCTCCACCACCTTCGGTGGTATGTCCCATTAGGATCTGGGTACTTCTAGTCCATACTGGTTACTGATGATCCTGTACACTATTCCAGCCACTTGGTTGTGCCTCTCCATGTATGCTGACCCTGCTAGCTACTATGTGCTGGACTGTCTCCGGGGCATCTTTACCCAGCCTGCACCTTGGGTCAGATCTACTCTGGTCCTCCTCTCCTGGCCTCTATGGTCCTGGTACTGAGGGCCTGTTCTTGTGCTGCCATGATCAGTGCCTCTGTGCTGTCTGTCAGTCCAGCTTTGTCCAGCCATTGGTAGGTCTTCTTGATATCAGCCTCTTCTTTGATTTGACGGTGGTACATGCCGTGTAGGGGCTGGTCCCTTCAGGTTGTCTCCTCCTCCTTCTCCTCCTCCTCTGTACTCTCATTGGGTTTCTGCTGCCTGAGACTTTCACTTAGCAGCTCATTCTTTGGGGCCATTTTCTTGATGTACTCTTGGATTTTCGATGTTTCATCCTGGACAGTGGCTCTGATGCTCACTAGTCCTCGGCCTCCCTCTTTCCGCTTAGTGTCCAGCCTCAGGGTGCTGGACTTGGGGTGAAACCCTCCGTTCATGGTGAGGAGCTTTCTTGTCTTGATATCTGTGGCTTCTATCTCCTCCTTTGGCCAGCTTATGATCCCAGCGGGGTATCTGATGACTGGTAGTGCGTACATGTTGATGGCTCGGACCTTGTTCTTACCATTCAGCTACTTCTCAGGACTTGCCTTAGTCTCTGGAGGTATTTGGCTGTGATTGACATCCTTGCAGCTTCCTCATGGTTTTCATTAGCCTGTGGGATACCAAGGTACTTGTAGCTAACTTGGATATCACCTATGTTGCCCTCTTGTAGGTCAGCCCCTTCAGTTCTCATCATCCTGACTCTCTTTGATACCATATGGCCACACTTGTCCAATCCGAATGACATCCCTATGTCATTGCTGTAGATCCTGGTGGTGTGGATCAGTGAGTTTATTTCTCGGCGTACATCCTGATGTCATCCATGTAGAGCAGGCAGCTGATTGTTGCCCCACTATGGAATCGGTACCTGTAGCCAGTCTTTGTGATGATCGGACTGAGGGGGTTCAGGCCTATACAGAACAGCAGTGGTGATAGGGCATCCCCTTGGTTAATTTCTGAGTGCCTTCAAATCCAAACTAAGAATACTTGAGGCGGACTCCACAACATGCACTTGTTTTTCATAATCTGCATGTCAATTCAATAATTTTCTTTTATTTGTTTATGGGTTTATTGTAATTGGTAAATATGTAATCTGTAACTGTTTTGAAGCCACACATTTACTTGTGCACACAAGATAGAAATTTGTGGCCTCCATTTAATTAAAAGCTTCCCACCTTTGGCTACATGGTGAGCACAAGATAAGCGTCTATAGAGAGAGCCAGCACAGTGCTCTAACTGGAGTGGTGCTGCCCACTGTTAATCATATTAGTTATTAGTGCATTAATAATCACAGAAACCCGTGTTTTGATTAATTATTCTGCACAGTTTCTTGTCCTACCATACCATGACATCTAGAAGTGGGGGTACATCAGTCTTCTGCAGAGATGGCAGATGGAGCAGGCCCTGCTGCCTTCGGTTGGCTGTAAAGACCAATGGGATGGTCCAATGGGATGGTCCAGTGGGATGGTCCAATGGGATGGTCCAATGGGATGATCCAATGGGATGGTCCAATGGGATGATCCAATGGGATGGTCCAATGGGATGATCCAATGGGATGGTCCAATGGGATGGTCCAATGGTATGGTCCAATGGGATGGTCCAATGGGATGGTCCAATGGGATGATCCAATGGGATGGTCCAATGGGATGATCCAATGGGATGGTCCAGTGGGATGGTCCAATGGGATGGTCCAATGGGATGGTCCAATGGGATGGTCCAGTGGGATGGTCCAGTGGGATGGTCCAATGGTATGATCCAATGGGATGGTCCAGTGGGATGGTCCAATGGGATGGTCCAGTGGGATGGTCCAATGGGATGGTCCAATGGGATGGTCCAATGGGATGATCCAATGGGATGGTCCAGTGGGATGGTCCAATGGGATGATCCAATGGGATGGTCCAATGGGATGGTCCAATGGGATGGTCTAATGGGATGGTCTAATGGGATGGTCCAATGGGATGGTCCAGTGGGATGGTCCAATGGGATGGTCCAATGGGATGGTCCAGTGGGATGGTCCAATGGGATGGTCCAATGGGATGGTCCAGTGGGATAGTCCAATGGGATGGTCCAATGGGATGGTCCAGTGGGATGGTCCAATGGGATGGTCCAATGGGATGGTCCAATGGTACGGTCCAGTGGGATGGTCCAATGGGATGGTCTAATGGGATGGTCCAATGGGATGGTCCAATGGGATGATCCAATGGGATGGTCCAATGGGATGGTCCAGTGGGATGGTCCAGTGGGATGGTCCAATGGGATGATCCAATGGGATGGTCCAGTGGGATGGTCCAGTGGGATGGTCCAATGGGATGGCCTTCAGTGTAGCAGGCCACAACGATGCACCAGATAACACAACTGTGAAAGAACCCTTCATGGTGTCTGCAAGTGATTATAGCAAAAACAACAAAAAGCAGCCGAAACTCATGATCCCAGAGCTCTCCCCGTCATGACGCACAGTTTCCCTCAGAGGAAATTATTGTTGTCTGGGACTTGGGATGGAGATTATTTTTAAACTCAAGTATTGAACCCAAACAAGCTATCACATCGTATTTCACACTACCTGTAGGCTATTGTAATTACTCTGATTACTCTGTTTAGTAAAGAGACACCAGGTAACAGACTGGCAGCAACTCGTGGTACTGAGGGACTTATACGTAGAGAGAGACGTTTTCAGTGATTCAGTGTTTTCCTTGGAGCTGTATGAAATACAGCATTTATTTCATTAACATTAGCACTGAGGTTTGGTTGTTTTACAACAGTCTGAAGCTGCTAGGCTGCCATGTCATTGAAACTGTAGTGATGTTAATGGTTTGACGTCAGTATGTGATCAAAAGGTCCTTGTCACTGTCTATATTAGCTGTGAACCACTCGGAGACTCAGCTGACACGCAGCCGAGTCGTGCGGCTTTAACCTGTTAACATGAAACCAAGCACGAGGTTCTGTGATGCATATAAGCATCTGCAGCCATGCTGTGCTCAGGTGATGTTCTGAGCTAAATGCTAACATACTGATGTTTATCATGTTAGCATGTCTCCGGTTCTGCAGGTATTTGTTCATAAATCAAAGAACTGGACAAAGTCAAATGTTGACCTGATGATGGCATCAGATGAAGTCTGAGGATGAAACAAAGTTCTTACGATTCATCCTCACGGGAACATGAATGATGAACCACATTCCATTATATTCCATCCAATAGCAGAGCGATGTAACTCAACACCACCACCTCAAGGTGGCACCAGAGGAAACGTCACCAAAGTCAGTAGGATTCATCCTCTGGGCACCATGAACGTCCTGAATGTATATGGACATGAGTTTCAGTAAAAATAGTAGTTGTTGTGTCACATCGTGGGTTTGATGCTGGTCATTTCAGAACCCATCCAGACAGAACCGAACCGTTCAGATCAGGGTGAAACAACACTAGTGGTTCAACGCTGCCTTGTTAGTGGCTTCGTCCAGGACCATCTGAGCCACACCGAGTCCGGAGGAGCTGTGTCAGCATTCGGTCCCTCGGTCAACACGCCACGGGGTCTGGAACAAAACCAGCAAAACAGGAGGGAGGGAGTGGAGGAGGTGGAAGAGGAGGCGATGGGTAGATGGATGTGAAAACAAGTGAGCGGACTGACAGTCGGGGCAGCCATTGATCCTCCTCTCTGCTCCCTCCATCCCATCCCGCTCTCCATCGGCAGAAGACAGATAGTGTTGAGGTGGCCTGTATTGGATTTATGAGTTAATGGCCTTGCCAGGATGAGACAGATGGAGAAATAAGGAAGAGAAGAAAGAAATGGGGAGGGAGAGAGAGGAGAAGAGCAAGAGATTATCTGTGGGGAGGGAGAGGACACAAAGAAGAAGGGATGGTGTGAAAAGAAAAGAACAAGGGCAGAAGAAGAAGAGGAAGAAATGAAAGAAAAGTCATTTTATTTTTCTTTTGATTTTCCAACGATGTGTGAGGTGAAGGGTCGCGGGGTTTCTTTCATTTGGTTGATGTTTGTCTTTGGTTTACAGCACTTTCACGGACAAATCAATATTCATTAAAGTGAAACACCAGGTCCAAATAACACAGGTGTCCACAACGGCCGTGAATATGATCCGGATGACAGTCTGGATCCATATTTCTATGCAAACTGTTCAGATTGTCTGGATGCTGAGAAGAGCATTAATGTCCAGCAGACTATATTTTACTCCCTCTTTCTCTGATTAAGCTGCATTTGTGTTAATATTTTATTAAGATGAATTACTGAAATAATGAGGAAGCTCACTAGAAAAACAAAACTCTGAAGTTATTTCTAAGTCGTGGTTGTTATCATTATATTAAAATAAATGAACAGTCATGCAGAAAAACCTAATCACAGCAACCTTTGGTTCACTGATAAAAAAGTGATTACTAGTGTGTGTGTGTGTGTGTGTGTGTGTGTGTGTGTGTGTGTGTGTGTGAGATAACACTACAAACTTTTAATTGTCCAACAGTCACAGAACACGTGTTAATGAACTGTGATCATCTGCCAAACTTTCACCTCCATGTTCATGAAAATACAGTATATGTATATATTTATTATTGTAAATCTGCCATGTTAATAAGAGTAAAATAAATAAAATAAAAATGATTCTGATGACTTTTGCAGTCTCTTTATGTCTCCACATAAAAAACAAAGGTGGACAGAGGCAGACTTTAGATTGTTGCTTTGGTTTCATTGGCCCAACTACATTTTGATGTTATTACACTTTACAGTCAATATACAACTACACCTTTCTTATCATTATTACAATACGAGCTGAAGCATGCAACCTTTCATACACACAGGCTTAGCACACTTAAACAAGTACACAAAAGCATGAGGTACCAGAAAGGAGCTGAGAAGAAGAGGTTAAGAGGATGCAAGAGTAGAAATGGTGAGCCATCCAGCTCCTTAATGACATTTGGTCCAAGGTCGTGACTCTTCTTCTGCAGGGAGTGACGAGTGTTGTCATCTATATCACTTACTGAGTCTGCTGCCTCTACTCGGATGTGCTCGTGTGTGTTCATGCAGCATGTGTGTGCATGTTAGTGTGCATGTTAGGGGTTGGGACTTAGAGTGGCCATGGACTGTAATGATAACACATATGATTATTAATTAGATTAAAGTGAGGAATGCCCCAGAGAGATGATGCCCTGTAGATGTGTCCATCTGTCTGGAAACCAGCAGACTGTCTGCTCTCCTGCACACAACGCAATGTAGGCTGGTTTCCATGTGACGGGATTTACTGGAGGAGAACCAAACCAGAAAACACACAAGAAGCATAGACATGCTGCAACCTGCAGGATGCCTGTCAGGCAGCCGTCAGTACTTAACATGGTGTCAACCCATCGCAGCTACAGTAAACGCTCAGAAACGGCGGTGTGGTGACGGGAGGGGACATGGGCGGGTCCAACAAACACAAGGCTTTCATCCAGAAGACCCTGTTCAGCTGTTTGTTCGTGTCCTGAGTTCAGAAGGCCCAGTTTCATTTTCACCGTACAAACGTAGTAGTTTTAAACCCAACCATGTAGTTTTTCTGAAAACACAGCAGCCACATGTGATGAGCTGGGATGAGAGCGTGTTGATGCAGCGCGTATATACGGTATATAGACTGTAAATATATACTGTACATACAGTATATAGACTGTACATACAGTATATAGACTGTACATACGGTATATAGACTGTATGTACAGTATATAGACTGTACATATATACTGCACATACGGTATATAGACTGTACATATATACTGTACATACAGTATATAGACTGTACATACGGTATATAGACTGTACATATATACTGCACATACGGTATATAGACTGTACATATATACTGTACATACGGTATATAGACTGTACATAAGTATAAGACAGTATATAAGACTGACAACGGTAACAGACTACATATATACTACACATACGGTATATAACTGTACATATAACTACATACAGTATATAGACTGTACATATAGTATATAGACTGTACAGACGGTATATAGACTGTACATATATACTGTACATACGGTATATAGGCTGTACCTATATATTGTACATACGGTATAGAGACTGTACATATAGACTGTACGTACAGTATATAGACTGTACATATATACTGCACATACAGTATATAGACTGTACATACGGTATATAGACAGTACATATAGACTGTACATACGGTATATAGACTGCACATATATACTGTTCATACAGTATATAGACTGTACATATGGTATATAGATTGTACATATATACTGTACATATGGTATATAGACTGTACATACGGTATATAGACTGTACATATATACTGTACATACAGTATATAGACTGTATATATATACTGTACATACAGTATATAGACTGTACATACGGTATATAGACTGTACATATATACTGTACATACAGTATATAGACTGTATAATATACTGTACATACAGATAGCTGTACATACTATATAGACTGTACATATATACTGTACAACAGTATATAGACTGTACATACGGTATATAGACTGTACATAAACCGGTATATAGACTGTACATACGTATAGACTACATATATACTGTACATACGGTATATAGACTGTACGTATAGTCTATATACTGTACATACAGCTGTCGTACCAAGGTGTGCAGATATAAAATGAGGGACAGCTATTGGCTGCAGCCATCTGAGCTGATGATGCTTCATCGTGGCTCGCTGTGTAACCATGGCAACCACAGAAACTACAGCGGAGGAAACTGTACAGGAGCTGGTTTCACTGTTTACTGGAGCAGTGAACAACATTTATGATGTTACTGTTTTCCATGTGGACACTTTGAGAGTGAACCAGCAGGCTGGAGGGTCTGTCAGTAGTAGTAGTAGTAGTAGTAGTAGTAGTTGTGGGCAGTAAAGTATACATGAGTTGCAGTAAATGGGCTAAAAGATGAAAGTGGGCCATTAGTGTGGGGCTTTAGGGTCAGCCAACGTTAAAATATGCTATCCATACTGCCATCCCTCCAGCTGACCTCCGCTGACCCCCCAGCCTCCATATTCATCCACATCTACAGTCCTCCTCTCATTCCTCCATGGCTCCATCCTGTGCTCACGTCTTTTTGTCATCCATGGAGGAAAATTAAAAATGTAGATCTAATCGGAGGGGGGTTGTAATGTGATCAGGATGACAGGGGATCAATGGAGACTGTCACACACACGTACATACACAACCACTGATGCATGTTGTGGAAGGGAAGTATGGATGGATGGAGGGAAGAGATGGAGGGCTGGACATGCTCTTTCTGTCTGTCTGTCTGTCTTTGCCTCAGTTTTGACAGTTTAAAATATCTTCATCTTCACTAGACACCAGACTGCCGTCTCTAGCAGTTATGCTGAGACTTTTAATGTTCAGATTCAGGCCTTTTGACCTGAGTACTTTATTCTCAGACGTCCTCCGAGGAGCAGCAGCTCTGTGAGACTGTACTCTGCAGATCGTACAATGGTGCTTTGAGATGAAGGCTAACACTTGCTGACTAGTACAACACACAAAGTACCGGATATTTTACCAAAGGAAAAGTAAAATGACTAGTGTACGATGAAGTTATATTAAATAAAGACCATCTTTGGGCTGCAACGTATACATACACTACTAGAACAACATCATGCCACCAAAGTCAACAATATGTGCTTCATATTATATTTGATATTTGCAGCCTGTAGCTACAACTGATTATTATATGTGAATAAAAACAAACACCTTCGTCAGCGCAGCCTCACTAGAATCAACCAGAAAAGACAAAACTCAGACCATCCACAATAAATATGAATATAAGGAAATATCAGGCTGTGGTCATCCTGCCGCTCAGAATGACAGAAACAAGAGGCGGCGATGACGACTGTCAACTAGTGCAGATTTATGGCGTAGATAATTAATATAGTGGTGCTGAAACCAGCCTTTACACTTTGAACTCCGACCTAATGAGAGTAACACATCCACAGTGTTCCTGATCCAAATCTAATCACTCTGTAATCATTAACTGCTGTCTTATCACACACACACACACACACACACACACGCACACACACACACCTGTATGACTACATATACACAGTACTCTCACACAAACACACTGATGGAGGATAAATGAAATATTGACCCAGTGGATTCATGCATACTCAACAGTTTATGTGAGTGATGTATGAATTAGATGCTAATGAAGCTGCTCAGACTGCCAATAAGAGATATGATGAAGATGAAGAGGAGCCTTCACCTCCCGCCAGCCTGCCGGAGACACAATCTACCCAAAAACATACAGTACTGCAAGTAAAACTACACCAAGACCTGGAAGTGCTGCGATGCTTCACAGCTCACATCGTGGATTTGGTCTGTTCCTCTGGTCTCACAGTACCCCATCACTGCAGCCTCGACCCGGTTTCTCTGACCACCATTAAAAACTAAATCTCAGCTCCCCCGCTGTGCTATAAGGAGACCTTCACCTGCTGTCTTCATCAGCTGGCTCCCATCAAAACCAGCGCAGTCTCATTCACTGACCCAAACCCTAACCCAGCTTCCTGGTACAGTCCTGAGCCAGGGAACCAGCAGCAGGATGTTCTTCTCCAGATCCTCCACACACTTCATTTCTTACAGAACCAGAACCTCAGGATCCTCTATCTGCTCCCTGTTCTCCAGAACCTCCACCGGCTCCCTGTTCTCCAGAACCTCTACTGGCTCCCTGTCCTCCAGAACCTCCACCGGCTCCCTGTCCTCCAGAACCTGCACCGGCTCCCTGTCCTCCAGAACCTCCACTGGCTCCCTGTTCTCCAGAACCTCCACTGGCTCCCTGTTCTCCAGAACCTCCACTGGCTCCCTGTCCTCCAGAACCTCCACTGGCTCCCTGTCCTTCAGAACCTCCACCGGCTCCCTGTTCTCCAGAACCTCCACCGGCTCCCTGTCCTCCAGAACCTGCACCGGCTCCCTGTCCTCCAGAACCTTCACTGGCTCCCTGTCCTCCAGAACCTTCACTGGCTCCCTGTCCTCCAGAACTTCCACCGGCTCCCTGTCCTCCAGAACCTGCACTGGTTCCCTGTCCTCCAGAACCTGCACTGGTTCCCTGTCCTTCAGAACCTCCACTTCAAAGCCTGTCTCCTCATTAGTTAGTCATCCGTTGGATCATGGTTGTCTTTTCATGAATCTTTCTAAGTTCTCCTTCACATCCATGTTTTCCATCGAGGAAAAGAAATTTGTTAAAGACAGTAGGATGTAATTTTTGGACTTTTCGACCGCAGGCCTGATCAACAACTACTGCAATTCTACTGATTGTACTAAAGGTCAGTGATTGAGCCATCAGTTTCTTCGTTATAACCCTAAAGATGTAATTAACACCATTAAATTTGGGGCGGCGGTGGCTCAGTCTGTGGGGAGTTGGCTTGGGAACCGGAGGGTCACCGGTTCAAGTCCCGACATGGACCAAAAACTGAGTGTGAACTGGTAGCTGGAGAGGTGCCAGTTTACCTCTTGGGCACTGCCGAGGTGCCCCTGAGCAAGGCACCAAACCCCCAACTGCTCGGGGCGCTTGTCAGGAGCAGCCCCCTCACTCTGACATCTCTCCATTATTGCATGTATGTGTGTTTCAGGTCTGCATGTACTATGTATGAGTTTAACAGAGTGTAAATTGAATTTCCCCACTGTGGGACTAATAAAGGTAGATCTTCTTCTTCTTCTTCTAAAACCTTAAAAGAGCTCCGGGTTTCCATTAGTGAGGAAGCCCTCCTGTGACCCTGGACAAGTCTTCAAATCCAGAAATGATCTGGGACTGATGCATTTAAATGTCAGCAGTCTATGTAATGAATTTAATATCACACACACTGACATGTGTGTCCCCGATGTCCCTGATATCCCTGATGTCCCCTATGTCCCAGATGGCCCCGATATCCCCGATGTCCCCAATATCCCTGATATCCCCGATGTCCCCTATGTCCCCGATATCCCGATATCCCCGATGTCACCGATGTCCCGGATGTCCCCGATATCCCCGATGTCCCCAATATCCCCGATATCCCGATATCCCCGATGTCACCGATGTCCCGGATGTCCCGGATGTTCCCGATATCCCCGATATCCCCAATGTCCCCGATGGCCCTGATATCCCCGATATCCTTGATATCCCTGATGTCCCCAATGTCCCTGATATCCCGATGTCCCTGATGTCCCCGATATCCCCGATGTCCCGGATGTCCCCGATATCCCCGATGTCCCCAATATCCCCGATATCCCCGATGTCACCGATGTCCCGGATGTTCCCGATATTCCCGATATCCCAGATGTCCCCTATGTCCCTGATATCCCCGATGTCCCCCCCCGATGGCCCCGATATCCCGGATATCCTTGATATCCCTGATGTCCCCGATGTCCCTGATATCCCGATGTCCCCGATATCCCCGATGTCCCGGATGTTCCCGGCATCCCCAATGTCCTCTATGTCCCAGATGGCCCAGATATCCCTGATGTCCCCAATATCCCTGATGTCCCCGATATCCCTGATATCCCCGATATCCCCAATGTCCCCGATGTCCCCGATGTCCCGGATATCCCCGATGTCGCCGATGTCCCCGATATCCCTGATGTCCCCTATGTCCCAGATGGCCCCGATATCCCCGATGTCAACAATATCCCTGATGTCCCTGATAGCCCGATGTCCCCAATATCCCCGATATCACCGATGTCACTGATGTCCCGGATGTCCCCGATATCCCCGATGTCCCCAATATCCCCGATATCCCCGATGTCACCGATGTCCCGGATGTTCCCGATATCCCCGATGTCCCCTATGTTCCCTATGTCCCCGATGGCCCCGATATCCTTAATATCCCTGATGTCCCCGATGTCCCTGATATCCCGATGTCCCCGATATCCCCAATGTCACAGATGTCCCGGATGTTCGCGGTATCCCCAATGTCCTCTATGTCCCAGATGGCCCAGATATCCCTGATGTCCCCAATATCCCTGATGTCCCCGATATCCCTGATATGCCCGATATCCCCAATGTCACCGATGTCCCCGATGTCCTGGATGTCCCCGATATCCCCGATGTCCCCGTTATCCCTGATGTCCCCGATGTCCCGGATATCCCCGATGTCGCCGATGTCCCCGATATCCCCGATGTCCCCGATATCCCTGATGTCCCCGATGTCCCGGATATCCCCGATGGCGCCGATGTCCCCGATATCCCCGATATCCCCGATGTCCCAGATGTCCTTGATATCCCCGATATCCCTGATGTCCCCGATGTCCCCGATGTCCCTGATGTCCCCGATGTCCTGGATGTCCCGGATATCGTGGCTCAATCAGAGTATTCGTAATGAATAAATGAAGTTTCCTGAGATAGCTATGAGAAGATGAGGTGGTGTGGCTGTATATGTGAAGTCATGTTTGAATTCTGTCACTACACCACATTCTTTGAATTCATTGCTCTGAAAGTGAACTTGTCGCATGATAATTAATGTGGTGGGTGTGAACAGACCACCCTCAGCTGTCTCCAGTGCAATCAATGAATTAGCAGAGTACTCATTAATTACTCGCTCAGTACAATAACTCTGAGATGCTGCTACTAGGCGACTTTTACCCGAATCCACTGACAACAGACTGAAATGGTCTAAAAGAGATGAGTGACGATCTCAATGCGTCACAGCTGACTGGTGAGCCGACCGGACCGAACATGAAGGATCCTTCAAAATCAGCATGAATAGACTGGATTCTGTCCAATAGGAGGGACAAAGTTACAGCCACCTATGGTCTTTTTGACCACTGTCCTCTAGCCGGCGTTAGACTTACTAGACTTGATCTATCAAGGTCTGGGATTGTTATCAACACAAAGTTAAAGTCTAGCTGACAGTAGCCAGGGGCAGTAACTGCCCCGTCTGGCTGAAGTCCTGGAGTCATCAGGTAAAAATCATCTCAAATCATTCCTCTAGAAACTGTGCTAAATCAAAGCAGTCTGGTTTCAGAGCTAAACACATTACTGTCGCTGCAGTTACTTTCATCAGAAATGATTTTGTGTCAGCTCTTGACAGAAGCAAATACTGTGCTGCCCTCTTTGTTGATCTAACAAACATTTGTTTGTTGTTGATGTGAAATAAGTTTTGATTATAAATCCTGTAAATGGTGTCAGGACTACCGGTCCCATAGACAGCACTGTGGGATGCTGGGAAATTACTGTTGTGTACTGTTTCCACTGTCAAGGGGGTTCCACAAGGGTCTATATTGGGTCCTGTCTTGTTCACAGTTTAATTAACAACATTATGTCCTTAACAAATGGTAACTCCCATCTTTATGCAGATGACACAGTTCTGTGTTGCTTTGCTGATTCTGCACACTCAACCAGTGACATCCTACAACAAGCCTTTGACGAACTGCAAATACACTTTTTAATCTGACATTAGTTCTGAATGCAAAGAGGACAAAGTATGTCACTCTCTAGAGGCAGAGATATTGTGGACAACAGGTTGCATATTAGCACTCTGAGTCGACTGAGTATTGACAGGGTTTTAGAGTATAAATACCCAAAGCCAGTAATTGATGTCGTTTACTTGTTTGTCTGGGATGGTGGTGACGTTATCTGTAGACTGGGGTTCAGTGTCTCGCCTTAGGACACATCGACATGTGACCGGAGCAGCCGGGAATCAAACCAGCGACCTTCTGATTGGTGGACGACCTGCTCTACCCTCTAGGTCACATTTAGCTCTGCCTCCCCTCTCAAACCCTTAGACTGAGTTTATCACTCTGCTCTGTAGATTTATTAGCGCTGACAGTCACTCTGCGTTTTGTATGAAAAGGTTGGGTGGGCCTCTAACAGTAAGACATGATAGGCACTGATTTTTATTTATTTATAAAGCCTTTAATGGCGACTTGCCGTCATACATGGCGTCCTTATTAAATTGTCCTCTAGTCATTATTCGACTCATTCCAGTGATCGGCTGAAGCTTGAAGGCCCTCGTCCAAAGTCTAGATCTGGGAAACGTCCTTTGGTGTTTGTGCTGCAAAATCTTGGAAGAGTTTAAACAACAAGTTCAAATGAAGCCGATTTGTACCTCGAGGTGGTTTTAAATCCACGATTACAAACTAGTCTGTTCTTGAATGTTTTTAACATTGATCTGTTGTCGTCTGGCTGATTGCTTCTTGTGTTCTGGTGTGTATTTATTGTGTTTTATTGTACTCGAGACATCACTGAAAATGAGCACCTGCCCTCAACGATGCCTCCAGATTTTAACCATTTTGAATGAATGTGCAGCAGTAGTGAAATATTATAATAACTGACCTTATAAATAATTTTAAACTGTTATATAATGTGTTTTATTGATAGAAAGCATTATGAATAATTCTTATACAGTGCCAGAAGCAGATTGTAATGCATCATAAGTATATTCATAAAGCATCATAAACGGGGGTAGGGGTGGGACGGTTCGGTTCAGTTCAGTAAACAGGAGGCCAAATTCAGTTTGAACAGCTTTTCATTTATTTGGCAAAATGAGCCAACTGTTGAAACGACCTCTGGAACAAAAACTGGGGACTCAAGAACACGACCCACAAAAAGGTGATTTAACAAAAACTGTTGTAGTGATTTCTAGTGGGACGACAAACGGGGTAAAAAAAATACACAGTCAGCCTCATAACCTGTTTCAGATGAACCCTACGGTACCTACACGCCCGAAGCGGGACTAGAGAACCCAACGGTTCGGATTTGTACCCGGACCGCTGCCCCCCCTACAGAATTAGTATCATCATTACTTGTGAAGTCCTTTGAAGGTCTAATGTCAAAGCTGAATGTAAAAGGATCATCAGTGAGCTCTGGGTCACATGATCAACAATCACATGATCAACAACAATAATAATAATGATTAACATTATCATTCAATAAATCTATCTATAAAACAAAACAAGCAACAACAAAAAACACCAACACGAGACGGTCTGAGGACTGTAGATACGTGTCCTTGACCTGGAATGACAACCCTGTGTGTGTGTGTGTGTGTGTGTGTGTGTGTGTGTGTGTGTGTGTGTGTGTGTGTATAATGGTGGTGAATTTTTGTGGGTTGTATAAATCGTCCACTAGCTGACCACTGTGGTCAGACACAGTGGTCAGCTTAAGTGCCCCCCCCCCCCCCCCCCCACACACACACACACACACACACACACACACACACACACATCTTCATTAACAAAGAAACATTCCTATTGATCTGGTCTACAGCTCGTGTTACAGCAAAGAAATATGTATGGAGAGCACTAAATGGGTTACACACACACACACACACACACACACACACAAATCACACTTTGTCACATACACATTCACTTACACTGAGAAGGAAAACATGCAAACACGTTTGCCTCACACACACACACACACACACACACACACACACACACACACACACACAGTGACTGGTCAGTGCTAAGTGGGTTAGGGTTAGTGAATTAGTATTGATCATCTCCTTACAGCGTTATCTGTGGCTACAGCCTGCCGCTGGTGTCAGAACTGAAGCTAAAATGTGTGTCTGTGTATGAATGGAAGTGACAAATATATATATATATATATATATATATATATATATATATATTATATATAATATATAATATTGATATATTTTAATTCCACCTTTCATTGAGTTTAAAGTGAAATTATTTTCATGTGTGTGTGTGTGTGTGGTGTGTATCATTGTGAGGACCAGTTTGAGTTTTAGACCGAGTGAGGACATTTTTGGAGAGTGAGGACATTTTTGGTTTTTTGGTGTTTTTGGAGAGTGAGGACATTTTTGGAGAGTGAGGACATTTGGCCAGTCCTCACCTTCAGACAGCCCTTCGAAGGCCTTTTTAAGGGTTCAACCTGGTTTTAAGGTCCAGGTTAGAATTAGGTTTAGGTTGAGGTTGGGGGTAGGGTTGGGTTAAGGCATTCAGTGATGGTTAAGATAAGGGTAAGGGACTAGGGAATGCACTATGTCAATGAGTGTCCTCACAAAGACAGAAGCACACAGCTGTGTGTCCCAGAGAGATCCTTTAGCATCATAACTGTCACAGTGGAGGTTCTCCACAGACCTAATGCAGCCATCATTCATATCCACTGTCATTTGTGTGTGTAGAGTTTTTATAAGGAGGATTAATCTCAGTTTGCAGACTTCCACACAGCAATAGAGAGAAATGAGCGATGTGGACCCGGACTCCGTGGTCTGAGCTAGGACCAGGGCCGGATCGTAAAGGACTAGTCGCTAGAAAAACTGTTGTATGTTTCTGCAACCATGGGATGCACTGAATGTTGCCAAACTCAACCAAAAGTGTGTCCCAGAAACATGTCTCGTATCAGCATATGAAACATATAAAAGGCAAGGCTAAGTCGGGACCACAAAGGCCAGGGTTTGAATCAGTCCTCTTTCTAAGAGACCCACTGTCCAATCAGTGAAATAATCTAACACATGCAGCTAAACATTTTCAAACTTCAACACTGCTTTAAAGTAATAACAAGACAGAAGACATTTTAGTATTAATACATTATTCAAACAGCTGCGTATGTTTAATATCATTAAAACCTGATATGGTTGGCAAAATTGTAGATTTTACATTTACATTCATACAGGAAATGAAAACACAATTAAGGGCTACAACAACCAAGACCTTAAATTTCTTGATCTAAATAAAACATAATCCATGATACACAATTCAATGTGATAATAATATCATGGTAAAGACATTTCATTGTGTTTGTTTTCTATTATTCTACTAGAGCAAAAAATCAGGGAAACTAAAATCAGGAGTGCCCTTTCATTCATCAGTATGTCCACAGAGAGAGTTGGAATCGAGCCGAAGCCCAGCACTGACCAGGGACTTTTCTGGGTATATGAAAGAGTTTTTAAAGAAGCTATGACCAAGAGTCATCTCGCAGCCCTAACCCTAGCCCCTAGCCCCAACCCCTAACTCCTAGCCCCAACCCATAACCCTAACCCCAACCCTAACCCTAACCCTAACCCAATGCAAAAGAGTCATCTCACAGCCCTAACACTAACCCCTAACCCTAACCCCTAACCCAAACCCAATGCACAAGAGTCATCTCACAGCTCTAACCCTAACCCTAACCCCTAGCCCCAACCCCTAACCCTAACCCAATGCACAAGAGTCATCTCACAGCCCTAACCCTAACCCCTAGCCCCAATCCCTAACCCAATGCACAAGAGTCATCTCACAGCTCTAACCCTAACCCTAACCCCTAGCCACAACCCCTTACCCTAACCCAATACACAAGAGTCATCTCGCAGCCCTAATCCTAACCCTAACCCCTAGCCCTAACCCCAACCCCTAACCCCTAGCCCCAACCCATAACCCTAACCCCAACCCTAACCCAATGCACAAGAGTCATCTCACAGCCCTAACCCCTAGCCCCAACCCCTAACCCTAACCCAATGCACAAGAGTCATCTCACAGCTCTAACCCTAACCCTAACCCCTAGCCCCAACCCCTAACCCTAACCCAATGCACAAGAGTCATCTCACAGCCCTAACCCTAACCCCTAGCCCCAACCCCTAACCCAATGCACAAGAGTCATCTCACAGCTCTAACCCTAACCCTAACCCCTAGCCCCAACCCCTTACCCTAACCCAATACACAAGAGTCATCTCGCAGCCCTAATCCTAACCCTAACCCCTAGCCCTAACCCCTAACCCCTAGCCCTAACCCCTAAACCCTAGCCCCAACCCCAAACCCTAACCCCTAACCCCTAACCCTCACATTATTCTTGTGGGTCAGAGATAGAGCTGGTCGTCCACCAATCGGCAGGTCGGCGGTTCCATCCCTGGTTCTTCCTCATGTCAAAGTGTTCTTGAGCAAGACCCTTAACCCCCAGCTGCAGAAGACTGAGCCATCGGTGTGTGATCTGTGGTCTGTAGAATTCCACCATATTTTCCTGGCTGGGCTGCCAATGCACAAACTGATATTGTGGGACAATGTCTCCACAAGTAGAGGACACAGCGCTGTTTGGAGGTCAACTGTGGTCACTCGAGGAGAAGACTGCTGGGATGTTTCCAGCTCTTTATCCCCTTTCACCACCGTTTTCATGAAATGTGTGTAATGCAGAGAATCCAGCTCACTCTGCGGCCAGCCTCCTTGATCACATCAGCTTAATGTCTGAAATGTAAAATGTAACAGGAGACGGCGAGTGCAGTACATCTCTGTATGACAGCTAGCCGGCGGTGGACTGCAGACATCAGTCAGAGCTGGCTCTGCTTCAAAACCTCAAACCGTGACGCGTGTCAGCCATACAGAGTCCAGTCCGGCCGGACGTCCACAGCAATAATCCATCAGATCCACCTTCATTGGAGCAGAGCTAAAATCAAACCGCCCCCCTCGCCCACCCACCTCACCCCGTCAGCCACAGCCAAATCCAATCACAGCTCGATACTCGCTGTGATTGATTGGCTTCCAATCCAATTGAATCTCTCTCAGCTGAGAGAGGGGGGGGGGGGGGGGGGTGACAGAAGAGAGAAAAGAGAGATGGCAGGAGAAGAAGAGAAGTAATTGAGAGAGATTGAGGATGTGCAGGATATAAGAAGACTGATAGACAGAGAGAGAGAGGGGGAGAGAGAGGGAGAGAGTGAGAGAGTGAGAGAGAGAGAGAGAGAGAGAGAGAGAGGGGGGTTTGCCAACAACCATTTAAACTAGACTGCAAAGTGTGTGTGCAGGTTTGTATGAGTGGGTGTGTATGCAGTGTGTGCTAGTGTGTGTTAGAGTGTGTGCAGAGTGTGTGCAGTGTGTTAGATTGTGTTAGTATATTAGTGTGTGTTTGTGTGTGTTAGTGTGTGTTAGTGTGTGCCAGCTCCCGTTTTAATTGCCTTGTTAGGAGTTAACTGTAACTGTAACTGTGCTCAGAGACACGAGGACGACCATTAAACATCTCATATTTCCGTCTGTCTGTCCAGTAGCGGCCAGCAGACAGACCCAGACTGACCCAGACTGATCCAGACTGATCCAGACTGATCCAGACTGACCCAGAAAGACCCAGGCAGACCCAGACTGACTCAGACTGACCCAGACTGACCCAGGCAGACCCAGACACACTCAGACTGACCCAGACAGACCCAGACTGACCCAGACTGATCCAGACTGATCCAGACTGACCCATACTGACCCAGACTGATCCAGACTGATCCAGACTGACCCAGACTGACCCATACTGACCCAGACTGATCCAGACTGATCCAGACTGATCCAGACTGACCCATACTGATCCAGACTGACCCAGACTGACCCAGACTGACCCAGACAGACCCAGACTGACCCAGAAAGACCCAGGCAGACCCAGACTGACTCAGACTGACCCAGACTGACCCAGGCAGACCCAGACACACTCAGACTGACCCAGACTGACCCAAACAGACCCAGACTGACCCAGACTGATCCAGACTGACCCAGACTGACCCAGACTGATCCAGACTGACCCAGACTGACCCAGACTGATCCAGACTGACCCAGACTGATCCAGACTGACCCAGAAAGACCCAGGCAGACCCAGACTGACTCAGACTGACCCAGGCAGACCCAGACACACTCAGACTGACCCAGACTGATCCAGACAGACCCAGACTGACCCAGACTGATCCAGACTGACCCAGACTGATCCAGACTGACCCAGACTGATCCAGACAGACCCAGACTGACTCAGACTGACCCAGACTGACTCAGACTGACTCAGACTGACCCAGACTGACCCAGGCAGACCCAGACTGACCCAGACACACTCAGACTGACCCAGACTGATCCAGACAGACCCAGACAGACCCAGACTGATCCAGACGACCCAGACAGACCCAGACTGAAACAGACAGACCCAGACAGACTCAGACAGACCCAGACTACCCAGGCAGACCCAGACTGACCCAGACACACTCAGACTACCCAGACTATCCAGACAGACCCAGACAGACCCAGACTGATCCAGACTGACCCAGACAGACCCAGACTGAAACAGACAGACCCAGACAGACTCAGACAGACCCAGACTGACCCAGACAGACCCACGGCTCATCAGAACGGATTAGTACCGCACGGGGACGCCCACCCAACCTGAACAGGTTCTGATGGTCACGCTCTGTGGCGCCGCTTCATTTCAGCATCACAGTTAGTTACTGCTGGTGTCAGCTCAAACCAGTGTAGTTAGGATTAGGAAAGAAATACACAGTGGGGAGTAAAAATGCTATGTGTGTACTAATATGTGTGTACAGTGAAAATGACGCTGAACTTTGTGAACATGGGACACAAACAAACAGCTGCTGTTCAGTTCAGCAGCATGAGGCCATTTACCTGTCAGTACCAGTAGTACTTGTCAGTACCAGTAGTACCTGTCAGTACCAGTAGTACCTGTCAGTACCAGTAGTACCGTACCAGTAGTACCTGTCAGTACCAGTAGTACTGTCAGTGCCAGTAGTACAGGCTTTCATCCAAGCTGTGTGCATGTGGTTACACAGGAGAGATTTAAAGGGCGACTTCGGGATTTAAGCTGGACCCTATTTTCACGTTTTTGTGCCTAACTGACTAACGGGACAACAATTTGTGAAGCTGGGGCGGGTCGTACTGTGGGTGGAGGTGGATGGGTCCAACAAACACAAGGCTTATATCCAGCAGGCCTCTGGTCGTGTCCCACTTTCACAACCTTCCATCATTTTCACTGTACAAACACAGCAATCCATGTAGTCCTTCCTAAACCTAACGCTAGTGGTTCTGTTGCCTAAACCTAAAGTGATGCCAAGGGTAACTATAGTGGTTAAATCCACTTAAATCCAGACGGAGTTAAATCCACTGGTGAACATCTGATATCCGTGAGCGGGCCGATGTCGACAACAGGAGGCGGCAGTCATGTATGTACGGATCAGGCTGATGATACAGTAACAAGCAATCCTCCCGATCCACAGGTAGCATGCCATAAACACCGAGGCTTACCTGAACCAGTTTACAGCTTCCACACTTCATGCATAATGTTGGCATTCAAACCATTATCATTTTTAATAATTTGCAGAAACATAGCATGCAACCGTCCTCTCTCTCAGCGCTCAGTCCTCGTCTCTGTTATTATTATTATGATTATTATCAGTACTATTTTCTCCCAGATTACATTTGTGTTTGATGTATCACAAATATGTTTGTGGTCATCAGCGGTCTGTCTGCATAGGGAGGAGGTTGGATGGATAGGTGGGTTGACAAATGTTGAAAACTGTGACCGTAATCAGGGAGAAAATATGTTTCCCTAGAAATTATAACTGGGAGTGCAGTTATGAAGGGGAAGGTAGCGTAGCAGGAGAGAGCGTCGCAGTAAAAGATAAGATAAGATAAGATAAGATAAGATGAACTTTATTAGAAGAGGACCGATATTAAAGAGGCCTGAAGCCCTGCAGCGGCTCCTGGAGGCCACGATGGGAAAGGTCTCAGCTTTACAACCTGTAAAAACTTAATATTTAATTTATTCAGTTATACTTTCGATGCTTGTCTGAAGACATTATGTGATTTAGTGTGTGTGAGACAGAAACACACACACACACACACACACACACACACACCCTACCAGATGAAAAGAGGGTTTATGTTCATAATGAGGCAGATTTGACATTACCCTCATCGGGATGTGGTGTGGTGTTTATTTCTCTGCCTCTTCCTCCCACAATTCCCTCTGACCACAACTCCCTGTGTCCTGACAAACCAGGAGAGAGAGACAGAGACAGAGGAGCAGGAAAACAGAGGTGAAGAAAGAGAGAGCAACCCACAGACCACATAATGGTTGTGGCATCAGTTATATGGCTAATGTGGGGGGGGCTTCACTTTGACCAGTGTGTGTGTGTGTGTGTTTGGCTCGTTGTCAGCCAACTTCCTGTTGTGTGTGTTTCTTCTTCATAACCGTACAAAAGAATATGATGGCAGAAGAAAGGAGTAATGGTGTAAAGAACGGCAGATAACAGCTGGAATACAGCGAATAGGTTGAATCTGAAATTATACCGACATTATATATTCATAATGTTTACAGCCAGCAGCATCAGAGAAAGATCGCATACTTCAGTGAAAAACAAAAATACGTCCATGTCTTTTGTTCTCCTGGGTGAAAGTCCTGAGTTCGACCAGTCCGTCCACCGTGGTCACCATAATCATAAACATACGTCCATCGAAACATGGTTAACAACACATTCACATACGTGCTGCCCGGACTAATCCACAGCCGTGGACGGCAGGTAGCCCACTAAACCACGAAGCTTTATACAAACGAGCAGCTGCCATGATGATCTGCTGTAGTTAATGATGATATATTAATACTGATATCATAGACTCAGGTAGACATTACTCCTCTATATCTATAGACTATAGATGATGATGATATATTAATGCTGATATCATAGACTCAGGTAGACATTACTCCTCTATATCTATAGACTATAGATGATGATGATATATTAATACTGATATCATAGACTCAGGTAGACATTACTCCTCTATATCTATAGACTATAGTTAATGATGATATATTAATACTGATATCATAGACTCAGGTAGACATTACTCCTCTATATCTATAGACTATAGTTAATGATGATATATTAATACTGATATCATAGACTCAGGTAGACATTACTCCTCTATATCTATAGACTATAGATGATGATGATATATTAATACTGATATCATAGACTCAGGTAGACATTACTCCTCTATATCTATAGACTATAGATGATGATGATATATTAATACTGATATATAGACTCAGGTAGACATTACTCCTCTATATCTATAGACTATAGATGATGATTTGATGATATATTAATACTGATATCATAGACTCAGGTAGACATTACTCCTCTATATCTATAGACTATAGATGATGATATATTAATACTGATATCATAGACTCAGGTAGACATTACTCCTCTATATCTATAGACTATAGATGGTGATATATATTAATGCTGATATCATAGACTCAGGTAGACATTACTCCTCTATATCTATAGACTATAGATGATGATATATTAATACTGATATCATAGACTCAGGTAGACATTACTCCTCTATATCTATAGACTATAGATGATGATATATTAATACTGATATCATAGACTCAGGTAGACATTACTCCTCTATATCTATAGACTATAGATGATGATGATATATTAATACTGATATCATAGACTCAGGTAGACATTACTCCTCTATATCTATAGACTATAGATGATGATGATGATATATTAATACTGATATCATAGACTCAGGTAGACATTACTCCTCTATATCTATAGACTATAGATGATGATGATATATTAATACTGATATCATAGACTCAGGTAGACATTACTCCTCTATATCTATAGACTATAGATGATGATATATTAATACTGATATCATAGACTCAGGTAGACATTACTCCTCTATATCTATAGACTATAGATGATGATATATTAATGCTGATATCATAGACTCAGGTAGACATTACTCCTCTATATCTATAGACTATAGATGATGATATATTAATACTGATATCATAGACTCAGGTAGACATTACTCCTCTATATCTATAGACTATAGATGATGATATATTAATACTGATATCATAGACTCAGGTAGACATTACTCCTCTATATATTTAGATAGACAGTGGCTATAGATGATATATTAATACTCTGGATATCATATTGAGTACGTTTATATCTTCAATCCCATTCTTTACTTTCTTTGTGTTTTTCCTCTTCTTCCCTCTCTTCTGCCTCCTCTCTCCTCAGAGAAAGCTGTGTTTTAATGACTGGATTTATCGGGGCGTTAGCACTGTGTGCAGTATATCTGTTTCCAGCCATGAGGAGGGAACAGCTTCCATCCACAGCAGGCCACAGTGTGAGCAGCCTGGACTGAGCAGGTCAGCGGTGATAACGCTGCTGGATATCTCTGGGCTCTTACAACACCTCCTCCTATCTCTGTCTATCTCTGTTCCCGTTTCAAGCTGGGCCTCAGCCATAAAGATTAGACACTTCTCTTCAAAGTCCACAGCTTTGACTAAAGTCCAGCGTTTCGCTGTACCTGGTTAACAAGACCTGCCTGACAGACCAGCACTCATTCCTCTCCAGGACCTCACACACTGAGCAGGCCAAGCATGGAGGTGAGTGATCCGGATCCCTTTACCTGAGTGACCACAGGTAGCGTAAATTTATAGGAAAAACGTATCCTTAAAAATACACTAAAACTGTAAAACGAGTGGACATTTTAGTGCATGATTTTGTGCCAAGACAGCATGAAATAAAAGGTTGCTCTGATGTCTTTAGAGAGCCATAAAATGATTATAATTATCAGTCGTATTTTACACTGAGTTCATTTATTTGATGCATTGCATCCACAATACAGCAGGAATGTCCCTGATGGACCCAGAGAGCAGCATGTCCACGGTTTATCTGGCAAACATGAGAAAACGGCTCAGTCTGGTGGGAAACAGTAAAAACAGATCCAGATCCAGATTAAAGCCTGAAAAACGGCTCATAAATGGTGTTTTAATGGGGTTCAATGGGGACAACATTGAGTGTTCATACTGAGACCAGATACTTTATTATAAAGAGCTGAGGTTCAACTTCCAAACTGTGAAACCAACGGGGACCCCGCCTAACAGCCAAAATGACTGAAACTGGAGAAGCTAAACGTCCTTCGTGATGCACAAGGGATAAGTGACGTTCTAACGCCGGACTTTTACCTGTACAGGACCGGTTCTTTGGCCCAGACACGGCTTAGACCAGGTTTAGTCTAGGTTTAGTCTCGGGTTGGTCGAGGTTTAGTCGAGGGTTGGTCGAGGGTTGGCTGAGGTTTAGTTGAGGTTTGGTTGAGGTTTAGTCTAGGTTTAGTTGAGGTTTAGTCGAGGGTTGGTCGAGGTTTAGTCTAGGTTTAGTCTAGGTTTAGTCGAGGGTTGGTCGAGGTTTAGTCTAGGTTTAGTCTAGGTTTAGTCTAGGTTTAGTCGAGGGTTGGTCGAGGTTTAGTCTAGGTTTAGTCTAGGTTTAGTCGAGGGTTGGTCGAGGTTTAGTCTAGGTTTAGTCGAGGGTTGGCAGCTGAAGCAGGGCTGGTCAGACTGATAGTCGGAGATGTTAGTGGGTGTTAATGTACTCAACATGATCTCAATCCAACAGGCCGGAGGAGAAGAAGAGAGGGAGGGAGGGAGAGAGAGAGAGAGAGAGGGAGAGAGAGAGGGAGAGAGAGAGAGAGAGAGAGAGAAGAGGGAGAGAGAGAGGAAGGGAGGGAGGAGAGAGAGAGAGGGAGGGAGGAGAGAGGGAGAGAGAGAGGGAGGGAGAGAGAGAGAGGGAGGGAGGGAGAGAGGGAGAGAGAGAGGGAGGGAGAGAGAGAGAGGGGAGGGAGGGAGGAGAGGGAGAGGGAGGGAGGGAGAGAGGGAGAGAGAGAGAGGGAGGGAGGGAGAGAGGGAGCTGCCTTCCTCTCCTTTCACTGATTCCTCAGAAGAAGAAGAGAAAACCAGTTTGGGCCGATTTACTGTCAAACGCTCGTCTACAGCTCTGTGTAGCGCCACGCTGTGGTTAGCCTAGCTTAGCATAAAGACTGGAAGCAGGTGGGAACAGCTAGCCTGGTCCAATCAATGTCCAAACACCACTTTTTTCAAGCTGGAACTACTTAAGATAAGATAAGATAAGATGAACCTTTATTAATCCCGGAGAGAAATTCAGGACTACTTCTTGTCGAATAACGGAGTATCCATCCGCCCAAACATCTCTGCTAACCTGTCGTCTTCTGTTGTTCTCTCTAGTCTTCCTACATGTCTTATTCTTTTTTCTGTCCATCCCTCCATTCTTTAATAATCTGTCCTTTCGTTCCTCATCCCCTCATCTTCCACTGCTCCTCTTCTCACTTCCTCCTTCTTTCTTCCTTCATCTTGTGTTCTCCTGATTATCTGTCCATTTATCATCCCGTCACCTCGTCTCTCACTTTCCAGTCTTCATCTTTACTGACACCTCTTCTCTACTTTATACCTTTCCCTCATCGCTCACTTCTCTTTATCTTTTCTTTATATATTTATCTCTTTTTTCTATCTTTCTGGTCTTTCCATTTTCTCATTCTCTTTTTTCAACATCTCTCTTCTGTTGTCTTCTTCTCCCCCCTCAGTCTTTACCTTCGTCCCTGCTCTCTCTCTCTCTCTCTCTCTCTCTCTCTCTCTATCTATCTTCAGGTGTTGTCTGTCCGTTTTAAGCGGAGGGCAATTAGGCCGTCAGTCTCATTAATAATACATCGTCAAGCTCGTTAATTATTTACCTTAATTGCTGATTTAAGTTTCCCTCCCTTGACACACAGGTCACTCACTCTCAGAGGTGACAGATGGATTGAGTTTCCTCTGCTCTCTTTCTCATCTCTTCCTCTCTTTTTCATCCCTTTGTTTTAGTGTGTATGTAGCTGTAGATGGTGAATCTTGGTTCTCAGATCAATACAGTTGATTGAGTGTAAATGAAAAGAGTGCAGTGTCACCATGTTAACGAGGCTGCAGGCAACAGGGAATACGTATGTTTTTATTGGAGGATGGAGCTTCACGATTGGTCCATTTACCAATCAGGAAGCTGTTAGTAAGACATTTCTAGTTTAGTGGTGCAGACGTGCTACGATTAAAGCTGCATTTAGCGAGCTGAAAACACGACTCCCCTTTTAGCTTTGGTTTTGGTCTCCACCAGCTCCTGATAAAAGATTAACCCACAGGAGGAATGCATGGTGGCAGTGTTGTTTTTCATATCGGCGGCCATGTTAACGGGTGAGAGCGTTCACTCCGCCGTGAGGCGTCTCACACGGATTTCTGCTCGAGATTCAAGGACTCGACTGTTGGACACAAGTCGTGTGTTTCGCAGCAGCATCAGTCAGTGAAGGCGGTCGTCGTATATTAACGTCATATCGGCTTTATTACGACACTTTAGAGTCTAGATATCTGTGGAGGACGTCATGGACATGAAAAAAGTCATGATTGATTTTTAAATCGACACTTCCTGCTTTCATTTCAAAATAAAACCCATTTAAAAAAAGCATTTTTTTCTGTGGGCAGAACTCAAGGCTTTTATTCTGAAATAGGTGCAGGACAGTGTTGTAGAACATGCAGGGCTCCATGAAGGACTATAGGATTTTATTTGTGGATTAATACTATTATTTACAGATGAGCACACGTTTCTTGACCTTTCTCTGTCTAAAATAAATATAACTGACGTTTGTAATGACATGAAACGCCAGTACAGCACAGTACAGTACAGCACAGTACAGTAAAGTAAAGTACAGTACAGCACAGTACAGTACAGTACAGTACAGCACAGTACAGCACAGTACAGCACAGCACAGGACAGTACAGTACAGTACAGCACAGCACAGCACAGTACAGTACAGTACAGTACAGCACAGCACAGCACAGCACAGCACAGCACAGCACAGCACAGCACAGTACAGTACAGCACAGCACAGCACAGCACAGTACAGCACAGCACAGTACAGTACAGCACAGGAGAGTACAGTGCAGTACAGTACAGCACAGTACAGTCAGTAGTGCAGTACAGTAGAGCACAGTACAGTACAGTACAGCACAGTACAGTACAGTACAGTACAGCACAGGAGAGTACAGTGCAGTACAGTACAGCACAGTACAGTACAGTATAGTAATGTACAGTACAGCGCTCGCACGCCCGCCGGGTCTCGCTGTACAGTTGGGTGTGTACAGTAGAGTGTTTACAGTACGGGTGAGTACAGTAGGGTGTGTACAGCAGCGTGAGTACTGTAGGGTGTGTACTGTAGGATGTGTACTATAGGGTGTGTACTGTAGGGTGAGTACTGTTGCGTGTGTACTGTAGGAGGTGTACTGTTGGGTGACAGCTATAGGGTGTGTACTATAGGGTGTGTACTGTAAGGTGTGTACTATAGGGTGCTGTACGTGTGTCGGGTGTGTACTGTAGGGTGTGTACTGTAGGGTGAGTACTGTAGGGTGTGTACTGTAGGGTGAGTACTGTAGGGTGTGTACAGTAGGGTGTGTACTGTAGGGTGTGTACTGTAGGGTGAGTACTGTAGGGTGCGTACTGTAGGGTGTGTACTGTAGGGTGTGTACTGCAGGGTGTGTACTGTAGGGTGTGTACTGTAGGGTGTTTACTATAGGGTGTGTACTGTAGGGTGTGTACTATAGGGTAAGTACTGTAGGGTGTGTACTGTAGGGTGAGTACTGTAGGGTGTGTACAGTAGGGTGTGTACTGAAGGGTGAGTACTATAGGGTGAGTACTGTAGGGTGCGGACTGTAGGGTGCGTACTGTAGGGTGTGTACTGTAGGGTGTGGACTGTAGGGTGAGTACTGTAGGGTGAGTACTGTAGGGTGTGGACTGTAGGGTGCGTACTGTAGGGTGTGTACTGTAGGGTGAGTACTGTAGGGTGTGTACTGTAGGGTGAGTACTGTAGGGTGTGGACTGTAGGGTGCGTACTGTAGGGTGTGGACTGTAGGGTGAGTACTGTAGGGTGAGTACTGTAGGGTGTGTACAGTAGGGTGTGTACTGAAGGGTGAGTACTATAGGGTGAGTACTGTAGGGTGCGGACTGTAGGGTGCGTACTGTAGGGTGTGTACTGTAGGGTGTGGACTGTAGGGTGAGTACTGTAGGGTGAGTACTGTAGGGTGTGGACTGTAGGGTGAGTACTGTAGGGTGAGTACTGTAGGGTGTGGACTGTAGGGTGCGTACTGTAGGGTGTGTACTGTAGGGTGTGTACTATAGGGTAAGTACTGTAGGGTGTGTACTGTAGGGTGAGTACTGTAGGGTGTGTACAGTAGGGTGTGTACTGAAGGGTGAGTACTATAGGGTGAGTACTGTAGGGTGCGGACTGTAGGGTGAGTACTGTAGGGTGTGGACTGTAGGGTGCGTACTGTAGGGTGTGGACTGTAGGGTGTGGACTGTAGGGTGAGTACTGTAGGGTGAGTACTGTAGGGTGTGGACTGTAGGGTGAGTACTGTAGGGTGAGTACTGTAGGGTGTGGACTGTAGGGTGCGTACTGTAGGGTGAGTACTGTAGGGTGTGGACTGTAGGGTGCGTACTGTAGGGTGTGTACTGTAGGGTGTGTACTGTAGGGTGAGTACTGTAGGGTGAGTACTGTAGGGTGTGTACTGTAGGGTGAGTACTGTAGGGTGTGTACTGTAGGGTGCGTACTGTAGGGTGTGTACTGTAGGGTGAGTACTGTAGGGTGTGTACTGTAGGGTGAGTACTGTAGGGTGTGTACTGTAGGGTGAGTACTGTAGGGTGTGTACTGTAGGGTGTGTACTGTAGGGTGAGTACTGTAGGGTGTGTACTGTAGGGTGTGTACTGTAGGGTGAGTACTGTAGGGTGTGTACTGTAGGGTGCG
Source organism: Pterois miles (assembly GCA_947000775.1). NCBI lineage: Eukaryota > Metazoa > Chordata > Actinopteri > Perciformes > Scorpaenidae > Pterois > Pterois miles. Next base: position 1,268,893 of record CAMQGK010000358.1, on the reverse strand, counting down.
TACTGTAGGGTGCGTACTGTAGGGTGTGTACTTGTGATGCAGGACATCCATAGCAGAGCGTATCATTCCAGTGGTTTTATGAAGACATGTTGTGATATTGTTATTCATATCTATGATATTGATTACTGTAGCTTTAATGCAGCGCGTCCTTTGTGTTCACTCCCTGCAGAGGTTTCGTTGAATCGTCTCCGGCTCTTTAGGTGACGTCCTCCAGAGGAACCTCTGGACGGACCTCGGACCTCGGACCTCGGACCTCCAGACCTGGACATCAGCAACACATCACAGACCAACTCATGCTGACCCAGTCTAGTTTTCTCACAGTCAGATGGTCTGTCCGCCGGCAGACAGACAGACAGTATTTATATATATATATGTGTGTATAGTGTTTTGTCTCAGTGGCGCCTCGCTGTCAGTAACAAGGATTCATCCTGTTGTGATGCTGCAGGCTGACAGGAAGTCACTGTTACTGGGGGTGAGGGTCATCAGAGCTGCTGTTCTCAGTCTTCTCTGTTAACTGGGTTCCTCAGGTTCTCTGGGTCATCTCACAATAAACTAAACGAATAGTGATCTGCCGTGAGCTGATAAAGGATCAGCCTGACTGTTCAACCCTATCAGAGGGACTTTATCAGCGCCGGGGACTGAATGATGAGGCCTTTGGTTCACTTTGGCATGAAGATGAGCAATAAAGCACATTATCACATATCAGCTGATGGTGTTCAGTGGAGTGGAGTTTCCCTCCGGGGATTAATAAAGGTTCATCTTATCTTATCTTATCTTAATGGTGGGCCTACTGGCCTGCTAAGATGCAACATGGTACCAGGATCAGGTTCCCTAACTGAATACTACAGTATTTTACATAGTTAACCCATTAAAACCACCTGCTGAGTATAATGTCTTTGTACTTCAGGGACCCCAGTATGCAGAAATAGACTAGTATAGACTAGTAATAGAATAGGACACATTAACACATTTATACTGCATTCAAAAAGTGACTGGGATTATCATAAAGTGGGCATGAACCCATTTACATTCACACATCTGGAGGTCAGAGGTCAGCGGACCAGAATTCAGCCTCATTTTAGAGCGTCATTTAGCCATGACTGAATTTTATCATTACTTATGAGGAGGAAGCCAGGTGACGTAGTATAGAGAGAGAGAGAGGAGGTGGCGATGGAGGGATGGGTCAAACAAACACAGGACTTTGGAAGAATGCTGTTTGCATCTCATGGGAAGCTAAAAGCGAACACACTGAGTTATTTTCAGTACTGTATGTAACTCTACTACTCTGTAACTAGCGTAGCCTTATTGCTGTGTAACCTGGTTACGTCTTGCCAAACAAACATACCAAACCAGGATCTCTTCCTAAGACATCCTGTTTCCCATCACTAACCAGATGTTTAAAGGTGCTGCTTCTCAGCGTTGAATACAGCGGCCATATACTGTACACCATGTTAGGAGTCACTGGCAAGCAGCCGATGCTGCTGTTCAGGTGTGACATGAAAACCTCTTCAAGTAAGGAATCAGTAGCTCTGACACCATGAAGACATGATGGTGACATTATTAATGTGTTGGTAATATTATCAGCATTAAGTTGTACGCCACCCTGAGCAGAAGTAAATGTGTGGGGAAACACTTTTTAAAGATATATCTGCTAAAACCTGATGACGTGTGTGTTGGAGCGGTAAGACAGACTCCTACCCTTTACTTTGATAAAAACACCATCAATAGATTTATATGCAATAAATGGTACTAATGGTTCATGTGTGTCATATGTGCATGTAAAATCTCAGCCTACAGAGTAAATAGCAGCGAGCCCAGTCCCACAGTCCACTCAGTATTTCCCTCTGATATCTGGATAATGGTCACTGACATTCATCACTGCAGCCAAACTGTGGCCACTAAGGATCGTATGGCTGCTATAGCTCTTCCTCCTCTGTACCGTAGAGCTGCATCATTGTCCAGAAACTACTGAAACACATCAGTGAGCCGGGCTGCTGCCCTGGGCGGCCTCCCCTCATTGGCTCAGTGTCCAGCAGGATCAAAAACACAGAGGGCAAAAATAACTGCATTTATTTTATAAGACACCAAAATAAACCAAGTCAGCATGTTAGAATCAGTAAACCAGTGGTGTGAATGTGTGTGGCGGGAAACCAGAGGCTGCTGAGTAAAGGGGGAGGGGGGGGGGGGGGGGCTCACCTGGCCCAGGTGAGGCTCGTCACACTAACCAGCTTCCCTCCGGCAGCACAAAGAGGAGCAGCGAGGAAAAGGAGCCCCGATCCAGGGAGACTCATACAGATGGCGGTCCCACCAGGAGTCCCAGCAGACGTCTAAACCAAAACTATTCAAAAATAAAATCCTGCCAGCAGTTTCTAAATTTAAGTTACCCAGTAAAACTCTACCCAACACTCAGCGGGCTAGCATCACGCTAAGAGTTCAGAAACGTGGGGCTACGATCTGTATGGACCACGAGACGAACACTAGACGAGCCCCCATCTGCCTCCGCCTGGCCAGTCCTGAAAACGTGAAACTATACTGTATTTGTGAGGCGCGTGCCTTCGGTAGGAACCAATGGGAGGGCTGAGAGCCACGGAGAGGAGGGAAGTACTGAGGGACGGACTCATTGCTGGCTTGGATCTTTTCATGACATTTGTTGACAACAAGTCAGGCTCAGCATTTTAAATTGAAAACTGAATCTATAACAAAATAAAGTTCCTCTTCCTCTTCCTCCTCTTCCAGCCCAACACATGTAACCTTACGTTACTTGGCGACAGGCAGCGGTGACATTGCAGGGAAAAGTTCAGGCTGTTATCCTTCAGTTTTTATTAAAGACTCTCCACACGACCATGTCACTAAGCTTTAATTATCCTCTGTTATTCTGTACGTTCTCCTCTCAGGCTGAGATCACAACTGGCCGTCTGGTTCAGACTAAAACTACCAACACACACACACACACACACACACACACACACCCTCCCTCTCAGCCCACAGTGGTTTGGTTTCACCCGGCTAGTTCGTAGACAGGGCCTGGTGTGTGCGTATTTATTTACCTGCCACAGTACTTTTACTGCACTAAGCTCTTCACTCTGACCCTGGGGAACCTGGACTCCAGCACACACACACACTCACACACACACACACACACACACACACACACACACACACACACACACACACACACACACACACACACACTCACACACACACTCACACACACACTCACACACACACACTCACACACACACTCACACTCTCAGACCCCGTGAGGCCTCCCGTTAGCTCTCGGTTAGACGTCTGCTGGTGACACGCCGGAGGAAAGGCGGCCCAGCGGAACCGACTCCGGGCAAACACAAACAAATAACAGCAGCCAGATGCCAAAACAGCAGCAGGAGAGCCGAGCGGCCGCTCTCGGCGCCGCCGGCTCGTCGGGCCGAGCCGACCCTCAGCGGTGATAGAGCAGTGACAGCTAATGGAGGAGGTGTAAAGACAGAAAAATGGGTTCTGCAAACTAGAGCTGTAGATCACGTCTAAAGAAACATGGTCTGTTTGGTGGTTCTCTGTGATTCAGCGTTCTCCTCCGGCTAGTCGGTAACGTTCAGAACTCACCGACCGTCGGAGAGGACCATTTACTTAATGACTGTGACGTATTCAATGGCAGGCAGATTTGGACTCAGATGCAAAGCACAGACAGCAGGTTAGGATGAGACAACGCTTGGTCTTTAATACAGAAAAAGGGTTCGGTACTCAGGCAGGCTTACTTCACAGGCGAACAAGCCCAAAGTGGCGGGCAAAGGCAGAGTCAAAAAACGAGCAGAATGTCGGACACGAGGAATCAATACTAGAAGAATGCTGGAACGCTGTATCACTAGGAAAGACAAGACGATCTGGCACAGGAGGAAAGGGAGACGCTGCTTAAGTACTGGTGAGGGAAGAGACTAACTATGGACAGGTGGACATGATCAGGGGCGACGATCAGACACAGGTGACTGGTGCAGGAAACTAGGTCAGAGGGAGGTGCTCAAACGTGAAGGCAGGAAGCATGCAGGGCAGGGTGTGAAGTGAACTGCAACGAGAGGAGAGGTTAAACATGTCAAAATAAAACAGGATGTGCACCAAAATAAAAGCATGCAACATAAAACACACAATAAACAGAGTTTAAGTCCTGCGGGATGTTACAATGACACGCTGTAAAAAATATCCCAACACATGTAGAAATCCTCCAGTAAACATTTTACCAGTAAAATTCAAAAGAATATACAATATACCATATATAGGTTAGGGTTAGGTTTAAGGTTAGGTTTAGGTTAGTTTGGATGTGGTTTTATTGTTTAAGTGAGGTTGTAACTGATCTAATGGGTTAGGGTAAGGTTTAGGTTTAAGGTTAGGTTTAGGTTTGGATGTGGTTTTATTGTTTAAGTGAGGTTGTAACTGATCTAATGGGTTAGGGTAAGGTTTAGGTTTAAGGTTAGGGTTAGGTTTAGGTTTAAGGTTAGGTTTAGGTTTGGATATGGTTTTATTGTTTAAGTGAAGCTGTAACGGATCTAATGGATGCAGACTTTTATAAAAGGACATTTTATCTCCAAACTTTAATATCCAGTATTATATTCTAGTGTAGTTTTGGATATGGTTTTATTGTTTAAATGAGGATGAATAACTGATCTAATGGAGTGAGGAGTAGGAGGTTTAGGGTGAAGGTGAGGGTGGAGGTGTAGGGTGAAGGTGAGGGTGGAGGTGAGGATGTGGTTTTAGTGTGTAAGTGAGGCTGGAAGTGAGCTAATGGATGCAGACTTTTATAAAAGGACATTTGAGGTCCAAACTTGAGGATCCAGGTGAGGAGGGAGGCTGAGACTGCCTCCTGACTCTGTGAAGTTGTAGTAAGTTATGAGGGGAGGGAGGGGGGGGGGGGAGGTGAGTTAGGTGTGTATAATGTAGTTATTTTTACATTATGATGAGTGATATGATGGTGTTGTGAATCTGGAGGTGAGGAGGGAGGGAGGTGAGGGTGGAGGTGAGGTGGAGGGAGGAGGGAGGTGAGGAGGGAGGTGAGGGTGGAGGTGAGGAGGGAGGGAGGTGAGGAGGGAGGTGAGGAGGGAGGTGAGGGTGGAGGTGAGGGTGGAGGTGAGGAGGGATGGAGGTGAGGAGGGAGGTGAGGAGGGAGGTGAGGAGGGAGGTGAGGGTGGAGGTGAGGAGGGAGGTGAGGAGGGATGGAGGTGGAGGAGGAGGTGAGGGAGGGAGGGGTGAGGAGGGAGGTGAGGAGGGAGGTGAGGGTGGAGGTGAGGAGGGAGGGAGGTGAGGAGGGAGGTGGAGGAGGGATGGAGGTGAGGAGAGGGAGGTGAGGAGGGAGGTGAGGAGGGAGGGAGGTGAGGAGGGAGGTGAGGAGGGAGGTGGATGCTGGTGAAGTGAAGCAGCAGCAGAGGAAACAGGTAAGAACAGGTGTGTGTGTGTGTGTGTGTGTGTGTGTGTGTGTGTGTGTGTGTGTGTGTGACTCGATGCTGATGCTGGGCGAAGCACAGCGTCGGGTATCGGCGGTCCTCACCCAGACAGGGTTATGAAGCGGCCCTGGAGATCTATGTGGACCCTCTCTGTCTCTGAATGATTTCTGCTCAGATAACGACTGTGATATGATCATCCACTGTTCCCCGTGGACTCCTTTCCCTTAAACAACCCCAGTAACAGTAAAGGTACAGGTCAGAAAGGTGTACCTGCTTCCCAAAGACACACACACACGTCAATCAAGACCGGGACTGTTAAATCAGCACCTTTATTCATGATGTTGTGTACTGTGTGTGGTATTTGTGTATTACAGTACAGCGTTTGTCTCGACGGCCGTTTCCCGTCAGAGTGAAACGACATTATGTCCCATTAACGTCCCTGTGTCCACCAGCGTCATGTCTTTGTAGGACTGCTGTCCACTGAGGGTCACCAGGGTCTGGATTTCCTTTAAACAGGGCCCACTTCATGAGAATCACAGTCAGTGTCAAACAAAACCATGTCGTGTTTTCAGGTTTATTTAGTTACTGTCTCCTCTTCTAAATGGTGGATCTGAGTATTTCTGCATACTGGGGTCCCTACTACTGCTACTACTACTACTACTACTGCCAGTAACACTGACTATAAGGGGTTTCTGAGACATTTACACTACACTAGTGATCAACATCCAATCAGAGAAACATGCAGAAATACAGACAAGCTGAGAGGTTCAGAGAGCCCTCTGTCTGATCAGCAGTGTGAACTGAGGTAGATGTTCATCTCCAGTCTATAGTGGATGAAGGCTGGGCAACAAGGCTGGGCAACATGGCTGGGCAACAGGGCTGGGCAACAAGACTGGGCAACATGGCTGGGCAACATGGCTGGGCAACATGGCTGGGCAGCATGGCTGGGCAACAAGACTGGGCAACAAGGCTGGGCAGCATGGCTGGGCAGCATGGCTGGGCAACAAGGCTGGGCAACAAGACTGGGCAACAAGGCTGGGCAGCATGGCTGGGCAACATGGCTGGGCAACAAGGCTGGGCAACAAGGCTGGGCAGCATGGCTGGGCAACATGGCTGGGCAACATGGCTGGGCAACAAGGCTGGGCAACAAGGCTGGGCAGCATGGCTGGGCAACAAGACTGGGCAGCATGGCTGGGCAACAAGGCTGGGCAGCATGGCTGGGCAACATGGCTGGGCAACAAGGCTGGGCAGCATGGCTGGGCAGCATGGCTGGGCAACAAGGCTGGGCAACATGGCTGGGCAGCATGGCTGGGCAACAAGACTGGGCAACAAGGCTGGGCAGCATGGCTGGGCAGCATGGCTGGGCAACAAGGCTGGGCAACAAGACTGGGCAACATGGCTGGGCAACATGGCTGGGCAACAAGGCTGGGCAACAAGGCTGGGCACAGCGGGCAAGCATGGCTGGGCAACATGGCTGGGCAACATGGCTGGGCAACAAGGCTGGGCACGACAAGGCTGGGCAGCATGGCTGGGCAACAAGGCATGGCTGGGCAACATGGCTGGGCAACAAGGCTGGGCAGCATGGCTGGGCACATGGCTGGGCAACAAGGCTGGGCAGCATGGCTGGGCAACATGGCTCACAAGGCTGGGCAGCATGGCTGGGCAAAAGATGGGCAGCATGGCTGGGCAGCATGGCTGGGCAACAAGGCTGGGCAGCAGGCTGGGCAACAAGACTGGGCAACATGGCTGGGCAACATGGCTGGGCAACAAGACTGGGCAACAAGGCTGGGCAGCATGGCTGGGAGCAGGCTGGGCAGCAGGCTGGGCAACAAGGCTGGGCAGCATGGCTGGGCAACAGGCTGGGCAACAAGGCGGGCAGCAGGCTGGGCGACAAGGCTGGGCAACATGGCTGGGCGACAAGGCTGGGCAACATGGCGGGCAACAAGGCTGGGCAACAAGCTGGGCAACAGGGCTGGGCAACATGGCTGGGCAACAAGGCTGGGCAGCATGGCTGGGCAACATGGCTGGGCAGCATGGCTGGGCAACAATGCTGGGCAACATGGCTGGGCAACATGGCTGGGCAACAAGGCTGGGCAACAAGGCTGGGCAACAAGGCTGGGCAGCAGGCTGGGCAACAAGACTGGGCAACATGGCTGGGCAACATGGCTGGGCACATGGCTGGGCAACACGGCTGGGCAACAAGGCTGGGCAACAAGGCTGGGCAGCATGGCTGGGCAACAAGACTGGGCAACAAGACTGGGCAACAAGGCTGGGCAGCATGACTGGGCAACATGGAGGGGCAACAAGGCTGGGCAGCATGGCTGGGCAGCATGGCTGGCTGAGCAACAAGGCTGGGCAGCATGGCTGGGCAACAAGACTGGGCAGCATGGCTGGGCAGCATGGCTGGGCAACAAGACTGGGCAGCATGGCTGGACAGCATGGCTGGGCAGCATGGCTGGGCAACAAGACTGGGCAGCATGGCTGGGCAACAAGGCTGGGCAGCATGGCTGGGCAACAAGGCTGGGCAACATGGCTGGGCAACAAGGCTGGGCAACATGGCTGGGCAACAAGGCTGGGCAACATGGCTGGGCAACAAGGCTGGGCAGAATGGCTGGGCAACAAGGCTGGGCCATGGCAACAAGGCTGGGCAACATGGCTGGGCAACATGGCTGGGCAACAAGGCTGGGCAACAAGGCTGGGCAACATGGCTGGGCAACAAGGCGGGCAACAGGCTGGGCAGCATGGCTGGGCAGCATGGCTGGGCAGCAGGCGGGCAACAAGGCTGGGCAGCATGGCTGGGCAACAAGGCTGGGCACATGGCGGGCAACAAGGCTGGGCACATGGCGCAACAAGGCTGGGCAACAGGCTGGGCAACAAGGCTGGGCAGATGGCTGGGCAACAAGGCTGGGCAACATGGCTGGGCAACAAGGCTGGGCAACATGGCTGGGCAACAAGGCTGGCGACAAGGCGGGCAACAGGCGGGCAACAAGGCTGGGCAACAAGGCGGGCAGCAGGCTGGGCAGCATGGCTGGGCAACAAGGCTGGGCAGCAGGCTGGGCAACAAGGCCAACACGGGCAGCATGGCTGGGCAGCAGGCTGGGCACAAGGCTGGGCAGCAGGCTGGGCAGCATGGCTGCAGCGGCGGCAACACCCTGGCCAGCAGGCGGGCAGCATGGCTGCAACAAGGCTGCACAGGCGGGCAACAAGCTGGGCAACATGGCTGGCAACAGGCGCGACAAGCGGGCAACATGGCTGGGCAACATGGCTGGGCAACAAGCGCCAGCAGGCGCACAGGCGGCGGGCAACAAGCGCGGCAACAGGCGCAACAAGGCGGGCAACAAGGCGGGCAACAAGCGGGCACAGGCTGGGCAACAAGGCGGCAACAAGGCGCACAGCGGCAGCAGCCAACAACACACACGGGCAGCATGGGGCAGCAGGCTGGCAACAAGACGCAGCAGGCTGCA
>CAMQGK010000358.1:1225000-1245000 GCA_947000775.1 Pterois miles | reverse complement strand
GGTTCAGCATGAGTGACCCCAACATTAGCGTCAGTTCATGGCCCAGCTCAGCGGGCCAGGGTTCAGCATGAGTGACCCCAACATTAGGGTCAGTTCATGGCCCAGCTCAACGGGCCAGGGTTCAGCATGAGTGACCCCAACATTAGCGTCAGTTCATGGCCCAGCTCAGCGGGCCAGGGTTCAGCATGAGTGACCCCAACATTAGGGTCAGTTCATGGCCCAGCTCAGCGGGCCAGGGTTCAGCATGAGTGACCCCAACATTAGGGTCAGTTCATGGCCCAGCTCAGCGGGCCAGGGTTCAGCATGAGTGACCCCAACATTAGGGTCAGTTCATGGCCCAGCTCAACGGGCCAGGGTTCAGCATGAGTGACCCCAACATTAGGGTCAGTTCATGGCCCAGCTCAACGGGCCAGGGTTCAGCATGAGTGACCCCAACATTAGCGTCAGTTCATGGCCCAGCTCAGCGGGCCAGGGTTCAGCATGAGTGACCCCAACATTAGGGTCAGTTCATGGCCCAGCTCAACGGGCCAGGGTTCAGCATGAGTGACCCCAACATTAGGGTCAGTTCATGGCCCAGCTCAGCGGGCCAGGGTTCAGCATGAGTGACCCCAACATTAGGGTCAGTTCATGGCCCAGCTCAGTCATGTAACTTATGTATTTAACAGACCGAGAATTCATCCCCAGTGTACGGAGCGTTGTGACTGTTATCTGAGAAAATGGAGATGATCCAAACGAAAAACTGACATTTAATCCTCAGCTAAAATGTTGACGAGGTCAGACAGGTAACAACACGTTACTGACCTTGTTCGACACGTAGTTTGTGTGTTTTCAACTCTTTCAATGCTTAAATCTCAACCCAGATTAACTGATGACCTTGGTTGACCTCAGATTCTCCCAGAATGCAACACACATCAGTTCACTGTCACTTTCTGTCTGACAAAACACAGAAGTTTTGCACCTTAAGTGTTTTGTGAAAATTATACTAATTCAGCATTATTGCAATGCAGACATCATCGCAGCTGAACGCATTGGGTGTGTGTGTGTGTGTGTGTGTGTGTGTGTGTGTGTGTGTGTGTGTGAGACGCAGCTCAATATGTTTGCTCAATCTAATTAAAGACGAGTCGGTGGCCGTGACGTCGATGGATGTGTTTTTAATGATGTGAGCAGTGGTGAATATGCAAAATGTCACCGGAGCGTCGTTTCATAGGGACAACTTGATTACCTCATTGATTTTCATCTAACGTGACATCAAATATGAATAAATATTCACATATTAGTATGAGAGGGAGAAAATATGTGATGCACAGTGGAAGTCCAAGAGATGCAAAGGTGTGTGCAATGATCCGTGGCTTTATGGGAATTTTTCTCATCTTTCTATCGCCGTGAGAACGTGGACAAGTTGTGGACACACAGGAAACACAACCACACACAGGAAACACAACCAGAGAGAGGAAACACAACCAGAGAGAGGAAACACAACCACACACTGGAAACACAACCACACACAGGAAACACAACCACACACAGGAAACACAACCAGACACAGGAAACACACAGAGAGGAAACACAACCAGACACAGGAAACACAACCACACACAGGAAACACAACCAGACACAGGAAACACAACCAGAGAGAGGAAACACAACCAGATACAGGAAACACAACCAGATACAGGAAACACAACCACACACAGGAAACACAACCAGACACAGGAAACACAACCACACACAGGAAACACAACCAGACACAGGAAACACAACCACACACAGGAAACACAACCAGACACAGGAAACACAACCACACACAGGAAACACAACCAGACACAGGAAACACAACCACACACAGGAAACACAACCAGAGACAGGAAACACAACCACACACAGGAAACACAACCAGACACAGGAAACACAACCACACACAGGAAACACAACCAGAGAGAGGAAACACAACCAGACACAGGAAACACAACCACACACAGGAAACACAACCAGAGAGAGGAAACACAACCAGACACAGGAAACAACCAGATACAGGAAACACAACCACACAAAGGAAAAAAAATCAGAGAGGGGAAACACAACCAGACACAGGAAACACAACCAGACACAGGAAACACAACCACACACAGGAAACACAACCAGAGAGAGGAAACACAACCAGACACAGGAAACACAACCAGAGAGAGGAAACACAACCAGATACAGGAAACACAACCAGACACAGGAAACACAACCACACACAGGAAACACAACCAGACACAGGAAACACAACCAGAGACAGGAAACACAACCAGACACAGGAAACACAACCAGATACAGGAAACACAACCACACACAGGAAACACAACCAGACACAGGAAACACAACCAGACACAGGAAACACAACCAGAGAGAGGAAACACAACCACACACAGGAAACACAACCAGACACAGGAAACACAACCAGAGACAGGAAACACAACCAGATACAGGAAACACAACCACACACAAACGAGGGGAACACAACCAGACACAGGAAACACAACCACACACAGGAAACACAACCACACACAGGAAACACAACCACACACAGGAAACACAACCAGACACAGGAAACACAACCAGATACAGGAAACACAACCACACACAGGAAAAACAATCAGAGAGGGGACACAGGAAACACAACCAGACACAGGAAACACAACCAGAGACAGGAAACACAACCACACACAGGAAAAACAACCAGAGAGGGGAAACACAACCAGACACAGGAAACACAACCAGAGAGAGGAAACACAACCAGACACAGGAAACACAACCACACACAGGAAACACAACTAGACACAGGAAACACAACCAGACACAGGAAACACAACCAGAGAGAGGAAACACAACCAGAGAGAGGAAACACAACCAGAGAGAGGAAACACAACCAGACACAGGAAACACAACCAGAGAGAGGAAACACAACCAGACACAGGAAACACAACCAGAGAGAGGAAACACAACCAGACACAGGAAACACAACCAGAGAGAGGAAACACAACCAGACACAGGAAACACAACCAGAGAGAGGAAACACAACCAGACACAGGAAACACAACCAGACACAGGAAACACAACCAGAGAGAGGAAACACAACCAGACACAGGAAACTCAACCAGAGAGAGGAAAAAACAACCAGACACAGGAAACACAACCAGAGAGAGGAAACACAACCAGACACAGGAAACACAACCAGAGAGAGGAAACACAACCAGACACAGGAAACACAACCAGAGAGAGGAAAAACAACCAGACACAGGAAATACAACCAGAGAGAGGAAACACAACCAGAGAGAGGAAACACAACCAGACACAGGAAACACAACCAGAGAGAGGAAACACAACCAGACACAGGAAACACAACCAGAGAGAGGAAACACAACCAGAGACAGGAAACACAACCAGAGAGAGGAAACACAACCAGATACAGGAAACACAACCAGACACAGGAAACACAACCAGACACAGGAAACACAACCAGACACAGGAAACACAACCAGAGAGAGGAAACACAACCAGAGACAGGAAACACAACCAGACACAGGAAACACAACCAGACACAGGAAACACAACCAGACACAGGAAACACAACCAGAGAGAGGAAACACAACCAGAGAGAGGAAACACAACCAGATACAGGAAACACAACCAGAGACAGGAAACACAACCAGACACAGGAAACACAACCAGACACAGGAAACACAACCAGACACAGGAAACACAACCAGAGAGAGGAAACACAACCAGACACAGGAAACACAACCAGAGAGAGGAAACACAACCAGACACAGGAAACTCAACCAGAGAGAGGAAACACAACCAGACACAGGAAACTCAACCAGAGAGAGGAAAAAACAACCAGACACAGGAAACACAACCAGACACAGGAAACACAACCAGAGAGAGGAAACACAACCAGACACAGGAAACACAACCAGAGAGAGGAAAAAACAACCAGACACAGGAAACACAACCAGACACAGGAAACACAACCAGAGAGAGGAAACACAACCAGACACAGGAAACACAACCAGAGACAGGAAACACAACCAGATACAGGAAACACAACCAGACACAGGAAACACAACCAGACACAGGAAACACAACCAGAGAGAGGAAACACAACCAGACACAGGAAACTCAACCAGAGAGAGGAAACACAACCAGACACAGGAAACACAACCAGAGACAGGAAACACAACCAGACACAGGAAACACAACCAGAGAGAGGAAACACAACCAGATACAGGAAACACAACCAGACACAGGAAACACAACCAGAGAGAGGAAACACAACCAGACACAGGAAACACAACCAGACACAGGAAACACAACCAGAGAGAGGAAACACAACCAGAGAGAGGAAACACAACCAGACACAGGAAACACAACCAGAGAGAGGAAACACAACCAGATACAGGAAACACAACCAGACACAGGAAACACAACCAGACACAGGAAGAAGATTACACAGAATGAAACTGTTGACTGACAAGAAGTGCTGGAAATGTAAAACAGGACTGGGAACCTTGTTGCTCTGTATATGGGAGTGGACATTGGTGGGTCCATTCTGGGTAGAAGTTGTGAACTTCCTGAGTGGATGGAGTGGTTCAGTAGTCCCCTTGACTCCTGTAATGAGTCTTTTAGGGGACAGGGCTCAGTTACCAAATGTGCCTAAAGGAACATTTTCAGTTATCATGGTGGGCCTCATTACAGCTTCCAGAGTGACGCTAAGACACTGGAAGACGGTTGTGTCCCCTAATCTGAGGGAGTGGTTGGCTGCAATGGCGGAGACAGCGTCCTATGAAACTATGCTCTGTAGGCTGAAAGGTAAGGAGGAAGACGGGAGGAGCTCTTGGGAACTCTTCTGGAGCTATACGAAGCAGACCAGAGGCTAAATGCAGCACCCTGCATGATGTGTTGGTTTAGTGGTTTTCTTTTCCTGTGGATTCCTCATGTGTCATGTTGGTCTGGATTTCATAACCTCTCCTTTTTGGTGTTCGGGAGGATGTCAGTACCAAACACACCAAAAGAAAAACGTGTATCTTGAACCTGTACTTGTCTTTATGTTTTTTATGTTTCTGGAAAAGTTAATAAAAATGTAAATGACAAAACGTTCGGCTCGCGTAGGAGATGCGCGCTTGTATTCGGAATTTTCCTAACGTTCAAACTAACGTTTAACGTTTTTTTGGGAATTTTTTGCCATTCGAATGAATGGAGGGAAGGTTCAAACCTGTCAAAAATTCAAAAATCTTCAACCTTCTTCACACAGATTCGAGCCAGCATTGCAGCGTAGCGTCAGCGACTCTACTTGCAGCATTCACAAACGCAATTTCTTCAGAAATTGCACTTTTTCTTGTTGATTTGTGTTGTTCATTGATTTACAATATTAAATATATACATATATTCACACAAAGCAGCATATTAGTCCACTAACATGTTGATAAGAGGATTAAATTCTGGACTGATCTCCCTTTAAGGTTCATCCAGAAAATGTACAAAAAACAACTGATTCATTTGCAATTAATCATCATTAGCGATGGACAATTATGCAATTAATTGTGATTACATAACTGAATCAACTGACAGCTTTAGAGAAAACACGAGCAAATATAGAAACACAACCAACAAAGAAGTCATATGACATCTTTCAATAAAGCATCATTTCCATATGAAAAGCTGATAATCTCCATTAGTAATAATGCTCCATCTGAGCTGCAGTTAAACAGAGAAATACAGTGTTTAACTGTATCGTGTTCAGTTACTGTTTGCTCATCCATCTCTTTTGCTCTTTTCAGTGCATCTCAATGTGTTTGTTTGATATCACTTTTCATTTAAAGCTCCATGTGTCAACTAGCCGTCTCTCTCCCACTCCTCTCTCCCTCCCTCCCTCCCTCCTCCTCTACCAGGCCTGGTAATTTGATGCTGAAATATGTATCTAAGGATATTTAATAAATTATGTATCTGTTATTTACTAATGGCCCTATCGACTGCAGAACCTGCTGCCCGATAGGGTGACGGAGGGAGAGGAGGGGGAGATAGTGAGCAGGGAAAAGGATGGAGGGACGGAGAGAGAGAGGGACTTAAAAGGGTTTCAGTCGTCCCTCGGGAAGGACAGAGTGATGCCATCGGTCTGTCTGTCCTCCCTCTGTCCTCCATGTGGAGATCGCTGGTTGTCACATCTGAAGACAGATAGTAATACTCTCACAGCAGACGCCTGAAAACTCCTGCTGGCAGCAGGATGCTGGTGGGAACAGGACAGCCGTGGTCTGATCGGTAGCTGGTTCATGCCGGGTCTGAGACTGGCAGCGACTCTGAAGTCCTCGGAGTCCTCAAAGTCAGCACTGTCCAGAAGAAGAAGCACCAGATTTCACCAAGTTGATCAGAAATCAGTGTTTCCTATGACTCCAGAGTGAACTCTGGCCTAACATTGGTGAGCAGTATGTAAAGTACTACAGGCAGCTGTGGTAAACCCATAAACCAATACTACTAGATTAATACTATACGATTAATACACGCGATCAGCGGCTGGCTGTACCATTGGAGAGACGAGGGGAAAGTTCACCTTACAAAGCGTTGTTGAGTTATTTTCAATCCCGTTGGTGACGTTTGTGACTTGTTTCCATCCTTCTGTTATGTTCAGTCCGTATATATTTTACTTATTTTAAACCCAACCATCATTTCATCGACCCCGTGGCACCAAAAGTTCAAAATGTGTTGTCATGACACATGGAGCATCCGTAAAATATTAACGCTATTTAACGTCTTTGCATGAGATCAGGTTGAGTGGTTTCGTACCGGTGGGTTAAAGAGTTTATGAGTAGCAGATATTCACAGTGCAGGCTGGTCTCAGACACTATACCTACCAAACGTAGGGCACCGTAATTCCTGTAAATCCCACAAAATGAGAACTCAAAACTGAATTCATATGTTATCCACGTAATTGTCAACCAGGAAATATAAAGAGCGGGAGGAGGTCAGGCCAACAAATATCACACTGTTTCCCAGGATACTGACGTCCATGTGAAGCCAGAAGTCATATAATCTACATACTCAATTAATGCCACATTTTAAGCCAAACCACCATCTTCTCCTAAACCTAAAAAAGTCAGTCTTAATCCTCATCCTAGACCTAACTTAGTAGTTGTGTTGCTCTGACTTAACGAAGCTTCCTGTGAAGATGAAAGTTATCTTGAAAAGACTATATTCATGTAGCAAGATGAGGTTGAGATGTTGGAAAATGAACGATAGTGGCGGACTATGTCTTTGGTACAAGAGCAGCGGACTAGTCTTTGGTATGATAGCGGCGGACTAGTCTTTGGTACAAGAGCAGCGGACTAGTCTTTGGTATGATAGCGGCGGACTATGTCTTTGGTACGATAGCGGCGGACTAGTCTTTGGTACAAGAGCAGCGGACTAGTCTTTGGTATGATAGCGGCGGACTAGTCTTTGGTACAAGAGCAGCGGACTAGTCTTTGATATGATAGCGGCGGACTATGTCTTTGGTACGATAGCGGCGGACTAGTCTTTGGTACAAGAGCAGCGGACTAGTCTTTGGTATGATAGCGGCGGACTATGTCTTTGGTACGATAGCGGCGGACTAGTCTTTGGTACAAGAGCAGCGGACTAGTCTTTGGTATGATAGCGGCGGACTATGTCTTTGGTACGATAGCGGCGGACTAGTCTTTGGTACAAGAGCAGCGGACTAGGCTTTGGTATGATAGCGGCGGACTAGTCTTTGACAAAGCAGCGGACTAGTCTTTGGTATGATAGCGGCGGACTAGTCTTTGGTACGATAGCGGCGGACTAGTCTTTGGTACGATAGCAGCGGACTAGTCTTTGGTACAAGAGCAGCGGACTAGTCTTTGGTACGATAGCGGCGGACTAGTCTTTGGTACGATAGCGGCGGACTAGTCTTTGGTACAAGAGCAGCGGACTAGTCTTTGGTATGATAGCGGCGGACTAGTCTTTGGTACAAGAGCAGCGGACTAGTCTTTGGTATGATAGCGGCGGACTAGTCTTTGGTACAAGAGCAGCGGACTAGTCTTTGGTATGATAGCGGCGGACTAGTCTTTGGTATGATAGCGGCGGACTAGTCTTTGGTATGATAGCGGCGGACTAGTCTTTGGTACAAGAGCAGTGGACTAGTCTTTGGTATGATAGCGGCGGACTAGTCTTTGGTACAAGAGCAGCGGACTAGTCTTTGGTATGATAGCGGCGGACTAGTCTTTGGTACAAGAGCAGCGGACTAGTCTTTGGTATGATAGCGGCGGACTAGTCTTTGGTACGATAGCGGCGGACTAGTGTTTGGTACGATAGCGGCGGACTAGTCTTTGGTACGATAGCGGCGGACTAGTCTTTGGTACGATAGCGGCGGACTAGTCTTTGGTACGATAGCGGCGGACTAGTCTTTGGTACAAGAGCAGCGGACTAGTCTTTGGTATGATAGCGGCGGACTAGTCTTTGGTATGATAGCGGCGGACTAGTCTTTGGTACAAGAGCAGCGGACTAGTCTTTGGTACGATAGCGGCGGACTAGTCTTTGGTACGATAGCGGCGGACTGTCTTTGGTATGATAGCGGCGGACTATGTCTTTGACGATACGGCGGACTAGTCTTTGGTACAAGAGCAGCGGACTAGTCTTTGGTATGATAGCGGCGGACTAGTCTTTGGTACAAGAGCAGCGGACTAGTCTTTGGTATGATAGCGGCGGACTATGTCTTTGGTACGATAGCGGCGGACTAGTCTTTGGTACAAAGCAGCGGACTAGTCTTTGGTATGATAGCGCGGACTAGTCTTTGGTACAAGAGCAGCGGACTAGTCTTTGGACAAGAGCAGCGGACTAGGCTTTGGTATGATAGCGGCGGACTAGTCTTTGGTACAAGAGCAGCGGACTAGTCTTTGGTATGATAGCGGCGGACTAGTCTTTGGTACGATAGCGGCGGACTAGTCTTTGGTACGATAGCAGCGGACTAGTCTTTGGTACAAGAGCAGCGGACTAGTCTTTGGTACGATAGCGGCGGACTAGTCTTTGGTACGATAGCGGCGGACTAGTCTTTGGTACAAGAGCAGTGGACTAGTCTTTGGTATGATAGCGGCGGACCAGACTTTGGTACAAGAGCAGCGGACTAGTCTTTGGTATGATAGCGGCGGACTAGTCTTTGGTACAAGAGCAGCGGACTAGTCTTTGGTATGATAGCAGCGGACTAGTCTTTGGTACAAGAGCAGCGGACTAGTCTTTGGTATGATAGCGGCGGACTAGTCTTTGGTATGATAGCGGCGGACTAGTCTTTGGTATGATAGCGGCGGACTAGTCTTTGGTACGATAGCGGCGGACTAGTCTTTGGTACGATAGCGGCGGACTAGTCTTTGGTATGATAGCGGCGGACTAGTCTTTGGTACGATAGCGGCGGACTAGTCTTTGGTACGATAGCGGCGGACTAGTCTTTGGTACGATAGCGGCGGACTAGTCTTTGGTACGATAGCGGCGGACTAGTCTTTGGTACGATAGCGGCGGACTAGTCTTTGGTATGATAGCGGCGGACTAGTCTTTGGTACGATAGCGGCGGACTAGTCTTTGGTACAAGAGCAGCGGACTAGTCTTTGGTATGATAGCGGCGGACTAGTCTTTGGTACGATAGCGGGGACTAGTCTTTGGTACGATAGCGGCGGACAGTCTTTGGTACAAAGCAGCGGACTAGTCTTTGGTACAAGAGCAGCGGACTAGTCTTTGGTATGATAGCGGCGGACTAGTCTTTGGTACGATAGCGGCGGACTAGTCTTTGGTATGATAGCGGCGGACTAGTCTTTGACGACGGCAGCTCTTTGCACACGGACAGTCTTTGGTACGAAGCGGCGGACTAGTCTTTGACGAGCGCGGACTAGTCTTTGACAAGAGCAGCGGACTAGTCTTTGTACGAGCGGCGGACAGCTTTGACAAGCGGCGACAGTCTTTGTACAAGAGCAGCGGACTAGTCTTTGTACGATAGCGGCGGACTAGTCTTTGGTACGATAGCGGCGGACAGCTTTGGTACGATAGCAGCGGACTAGCTTTGGTACGAAGCGGCGGACTAGTCTTTGGTACGATAGCGGCGGACTAGTCTTTGGTATGATAGCGGCGGACTAGTCTTTGGTATGATAGCGGCGGACTAGTCTTTGGTATGATAGCGGCGGACTAGTCTTTGGTACGAAGCGGCGGACTAGTCTTTGGTACGATAGCGGCGGACTAGTCTTTGGTACAAGAGCAGCGGACTAGTCTTTGGTATGATAGCGGCGGACTAGTCTTTGGTATGTAGCGGCGGACTAGTCTTTGGTACAACAGTGGACTAGTCTTTGGTATGATAGCGGCGGACTAGTCTTTGGTATGATAGCGGCGGACTAGTCTTTGACGATAGCGGCGGACTGTCTTTGGTACGAAGCGGCGGCTAGTCTTTGGTACGATAGCGGCGGACTAGTCTTTGGTATGATAGCGGCGGACTAGTCTTTGGTACGAAGCGGCGGACTAGTCTTTGGTATGAAGCGGCGGACTAGTCTTTGGTCCAAGAGCGCGGACTAGTCTTTGGTATGATAGCGGCGGACTAGTCTTTGGTATAAGCGCGGACTAGTCTTTGGTATGATAGCGGCGGACTAGTCTTTGGTATCTCCTGAACCACAGTGAACGGGACGACGACTGATCCAACACACGTCATGCTGATCACCCTGCCTTTAATAATGCAGTCTGGAACTTCCATCTCCTCAGATGGTCGAGGTTATGAAGCGTTCAGCCACAGCTGTGGAGGCTGTGTGTCTGTCCAGAGTGTGTGACTTTATTTCTTATCAGCATTGGATTCAAAGCTCTGTGGCACCGACCCTCAGTGGATCAATGGGTCCAGACCAGAGTCTGCAGTGACTGTGTACTTCCAAGTGTGCATCTGCACATCACTATATCTCTTTAAATGTGTGTGTGTGTGTGTGTGTGTGTGTGTGTGTGTGACTATAGTGGAGCCAGTATGAGACCAGATAATGTTGCATACCGGACCAATTGTAGAGACCTCAACCAATACACATCTCAAGTACATGACAGGAGTTATCTGTGTGTGTGTGTGTGTGTGTGTGTGTGTGTGTGTGTGTGTGTGGTCAATATATTTGATTGTTCCAGTGGCTGTATTAGTGGAGAAACAACAACGCAGAATTTATTTGAGGGGCAGCAGACAAGGAGACATGCTGTCTGTGGCTGCACACACACACACACACACACACACACACACACACACACACACACACACACACACACACACACACCTTCTTTCTGTTGCTGTCGTTTCTTTGTGTTTGTCCTTCATCCTGCATCATATAAGTGTCAGTGCTCACAATAGGCAGCGCCGCCTCTCGGTGCTGTAAAAACACTCGTCTGATTGCTGCTCTGCGTTATTTGCTTCTTCCTGCGAGCACGAATCACTCTGCATCAGGCTGCATCACTCTGTATCGCTCGGGCATCCCCCTCATCAGACTGCATCACTCTGTATCTGGCTGCATCAGACTGCATCACTCTGTATCACTCTGCATCAGACTGCATCACTCTGCATCAGGCTGCATCAGTCTGCATCAGGCTGCATCACTCTGATCGCTGATCACTCTGTATCGCTGATCACTCTGTATCGTCATCAGACTGCATCAGGCTGCATCACTCTGCATCAGACTGCATCACTCTGCATCTGGCTGCATCAGGCTGCATCACTCTGCATCAGACTGCATCACTCTGCATCAGACTGCATCACTCTGTATCACTCTGCATCAGGCTGCATCACTCTGCATCAGACTGCATCACTCTGCATCAGACTGCATCACTCTGCATCAGGCTGCATCACTCTGCATCAGACTGCATCAGACTGCATCACTCTGCATCAGACTGCATCAGAATGCATCACTCTGCATCTGGCTGCATCAGGCTGCATCACTCTGCATCAGGCTGCATCACTCTGCATCAGGCTGCATCACTCTGCATCAGACTGCATCACTCTGCATCAGGCTGCATCAGACTGCATCACTCTGCATCAGGCTGCATCACTCTGCATCAGACTGCATCACTCTGCATCAGGCTGCATCACTCTGTATCTGGCTGCATCAGGCTGCATCAGACTGCATCAGGCTGCATCACTCTGCATCAGACTGCATCACTCTGCATCAGGCTGCATCAGACTACATCAGGCTGCATCAGACTGCATCAGGCTGCATCAGACTACATCAGGCTGCATCAGACTGCATCAGACTGCATCAGACTGCATCACTCTGCATCAGGCTGCATCAGACTGCATCAGGCTGCATCAGACTACATCACTCTGCATCAGACTACATCAGGCTGCATCAGACTACATCAGGCTGCATCAGACTGCATCAGGCTGCATCAGACTACATCAGGCTGCATCAGACTGCATCACTCTGCATCAGGCTGCATCAGCATATATATATGTATATATACATACAGGCTATACAGTATATCACTATATATATCTACATATATATATATATCTACATACATATCACTTATGTATATCACTTATATGTGTCACGACTGGATACAAAACAGGCTTGGACTCATATGTAAGACTCCAGGCAGGGACAGTCCCAATAATCAGCGTCTTTAATACAAAACAGGTGGGTACACGGTACACGGTATCAGCAGGCTAAAGGGCTCGGTCAAAAAACAAGAAGAGATTCGATATATGAGCATGAAACAGCACTTCCCAGAGCACTGGGAAAAGATCGCGGCTACGCTGCTTACAGGAAGAGGTGAACTGGCCCAGAGGGAAGAGAAGCACACATTATATACTAGTGAGGGAGTGATTGACGAGGACAGGTGGACATAATCAGGGCGGGGAGAAGACGATCAGAACCAGGTGAATGGTGTTAGAAACTAGGTCAGGAGGAGGTGCTCACAGGTGTGGGCAGGAAGCATGCAAACAGGAAGTGAAGTGACCTGAAATGAAAAGAGATGTTAAGATACAAAATAAAACAGGAAGTGAAAACACAGAACATGTAAAGATGAAAAAACAAAACCTAACACCTGACATTCCTCACAATATATCACTTATATGTATCACTTATACGTATCAATTATATATATCACTTATATATATCACTTATACGTATCAATTATATCACTTATATATATCACTTATATGTATCAATTATATATCACTTATATATATCACTTATATATATCACTTATATGTATCACTTATATATATATCACTTATATATATCACTTATATATATCACTTATATATCAATTATATATATCACTTATATATATCACTTATACGTATCACTTATATATATCACTTATATATATCACTTATACGTATCAATATATATCACTTATATATATCACTTATACGTATCAATTATATATCACTTATATATATCACTTATACGTATCAATTATATATATATCACTTATATATCACTTATACATATCGCTTATACGTATCACTTATATATATCACTTATACATATCACTTATATATATCACTTATATATATCACTTAACATATCACTATATATATCACATATATATATCACTTATATATATCATACGTATCAATTATATATATATCACTAATATATCATACAAAAAATATACATTTATATTCACTTATACGTATCAATTATATATATCTCTAATACATATCACTTATATATATATATCACTTATATATCACTTATACGTATCAATTATATATATATAATATATATCACTTATACATATCATTCAATATACATTCACTTATACATATAATTATATATATATATATATCACTTATACATATCACTTATATATATATATCACTTATATATACACTTATACGTATCAATTATATATATATATCACTTATATATATCACTTATATATATCGCTTATATATATCACTTATATATATTATTATACACTTATACATATCACTTATATATATCACTTATATATCACTTATACGTATCAATTATATATATATCACTTATATATATCACTTATACATATCGCTTATATATATCACTTATATATATCACTTATACATATCACTTATATATATCACTTATATATCACTTATACGTATCAATTATATATATATCACTTATATATATCACTTATATATATCACTTATATATATATATATATCACTTATATATATCACATATATCACTATATATATATATCACTATATATATCACTTATACGTATCAATTATATATATATATATATTATATATACTTATACATATATATATATATATTATATATATCACTTATATATATCACTTATACGTATCACTTATATATATATATATATATATATATATATATATATATTCACTTATAATATCATATATATCCATAAACTTATATATATCACTTATACGTATCAATTATATATATATATATCACTTATATATATCACTTATACGTATCATTATATCACTTATATATATCACTTATATATATATCACTTATATATCACTTATATTTTTTTATATTTCACTTATATATATCACTTATATATATATATATCACATATATACATCACTTATACGTATCACTTATATATATATCACTTATATATATTTATACATATATATATCACTTATACGTATCAATTATATATATATCACTTATATATCACTTATACATATATATATATATCACTTATACATATATATATATATATCATATATATCACTTATATATATCACTTATACGTATCAATTATATATATATATATATATACTTATATATCACTTATATATATCACTATATATATATATATATATATTATATATATCATTATACATATCAATTATATATATATATATCATTATATATATATATATATTAATATATATATATCACTTATATATCACTTATATATATATATATATATATATATATATATATCACTTATATATATCAATTATATATATATATATCACTTATATATCACTATACTATCAATATATATATATATATATATATATATATATCACTTATATATATCACTTATATGTATCAATATATAATATATATATATATCACTTATACATATCACTTATATATGTCACATGCTTCATGAGAATGCAGGTTTCTGGGACACTGGGATCTATTTCCCCTCCAGAAGGACAATCAATGCCAGATCGTCCATATTGTTTATAATATCAGCGATGAATGCTTCTTTCATGGTCGACGCATCAACGTGTGATGTTGCTGTGTCACCTGTCGCCTGTGGGTGTCACTGAAAACCCAGTTCGGCCACATTATGATGCTGAAACACGACTCAGCACACACGTCGACCCGCTAACGTGTACCGGTGGGTTTTCCTGCCTCCCAGTCAGTGTGTTTGGTCGTCAGCGATGACTAAGAAGTTACCAGAAGCTCAACGGGTTAAAGGAAACCGAGAGAGAGAGAGAGAGAGAGAGAGAGAGAGGTGGGAAATGAGCTCCATGACTATAATGAGCTTATAAAATCTGATTGATTCATTAAAAGGAGTTGTGATGTTTGTGTGCGTGTGCATGTACATGCCTGTAAATAGCTGGTACAGTAGCTGTGTTAAAGCTAGATGTGTGCCTGTGGCTTGTTTGTTACTCAGCACTGAGCTGGTAGCAGCTCACATAATATTGAAAGCAGATGTTTAAATAGCTAACAACTGGATTTTCCAGTAATTCCCGAAGTCCCTGCCAGAACTGCAACCTTCCCAACACCCTGCTGGTGAACCTTGTCCCAAGCTGACCCTGCTGGTGGAGCAGTGCAGTACTCTAGGACTTTGTAATACCACATTGCTTCGGTGTCTCTGGGTTGGTCCAACACTGGAAAGCCTCTCACCACAGACCACTTGGCAGTCACCGTGTGGCCTGTTTCACCTCTTTCTGTGGTCTGGATGAGTGTCCTCACATCGGTGCTGCTGACACGTTAAAGGACCAGTTGGTGTTTCTCAGTGTGGTTATATGAGCTTTTACCGACAGTACACGGAGCTAGGAGCAAAGCAATGCACTGCTGAGGACGGGGACAGCAGCGAATGCATTTTAGACACCTAAAAACATCTGTGGACGCTATATTTAGAGGGGGAAGTGAAACTTCTTTATACTGTTGATAGAAATGAAGAAATGAAGAAAGCATAGACACGTTTCACTTTCACCTCCATCTGTATGTTGAGATAAAGTGGTGAAAATATTCTTCTTAACTTAACTAACTACTCCAGAAGTCACTTTAAGCCAAACCGTGATCTTTTCCTAAACCTAACTACGTAGTTTTATTTTGAAAAGAGTAGAGTGGAAACTGACGGGTTCACCACATGTTGTTGGACATGTTGGTAGTCATGCTGGGCTTCAGAAAAAAGGGACAAGATCTCGGTACGTAAACCAGGTAGGTTCAGTTCTGAGGTCACGTTGCAGACGCCACTTTACTGTTATTTTTCCCGCTGACTGAATGTTGACTGAATTGATCGGCGTCTCAAGCCATCGGTCATGTGATGTCAGTTGGGTCAGACCAAAAATTATTCATGTAACCAGTAATTTGTCACTAATTCAGGTGCATCCATTTAGTTTTTGGCCGGCAGGCAGCAGAAGAGCTCCACAGCCAGCTGACGGACATTTAACGGCGGCGTCACCGAGGGCCCTGAAATCACCCTGAGGGGCTCCAGGTCATCATAATGACCATTATGTTTTATTCATTATGTACATGAGGACTGTCTGTGGTCGTATGGACTGGACGACTGATTGCTGTAAATCAACATAGTGTACTGGCCTCTCTCAGTCTGGCGGGTCAGCTGCTGACCCACCAGGTAGCCCCGCCCTAAAGCTTTCTGGTCTATCTGACTCTAAACGGACCATAACTCACTACATGAACATCCTGCTGTACTGAAGAAGACTGAAGCTAGTGACTGAGACCATAAACTGATGTTTACAGTGTTTACTGAGGTAATCAATCAGAGGAGGATCATTTTCTAGAGACTCTATAGACCCAGAGGAGTCGCCCCCTGCTGGCTGCAGACAGGATGAAGGGTTAAGGCTCTTCATCATTGACTTCACTTCTCAGAACCGGAGGTTGCCTCCTGAATTCATGCAACAACATCTCCGACCCGTCTTCACAGTGGAGCCCACGCTGCCAGCTGAACCAACGAAGGAAAGAAACCACAGGTCTGCCACAGAGCTGCAAAGGCAACAAGTTATTGATCTAACACGCACAGTGCAACCGCTGTCAATCATTTGATTGGAACAAGAAGAAAGTAGATTGTAAGAAGTTAATGCCACATTTAAGGATCATCAAGCAGCTCCTGAAATCCTTTTTCCTCCGTTGGGTTTAAATGTCCAGTCAAGGGGCGT
The DNA here is from genome assembly GCA_947000775.1 of Pterois miles. Lineage (NCBI taxonomy): Eukaryota > Metazoa > Chordata > Actinopteri > Perciformes > Scorpaenidae > Pterois > Pterois miles. The sequence goes on along the minus strand of CAMQGK010000358.1, from coordinate 1,227,629 downwards.
CAGACAATATGATCTAGCAGCCACCTGCCGCACGCCTGAGCTCCTCTTACCTGTAATTACACACTGTGTGTGTGTGTGTGTGTGTGTGTGTGTGTGTGTTGGTGATAATTATGGTGTTCAAGGCAGCGTGGCGATCTTGTGTCAGAACAAGTCTGCAATTAACGCACCAATGATCAAGTTGCTGCACGTGTGTGTGTGTGTGTGTGTGTGTGTGTGTGTGTGTGTGTGTGTGGATAATGAGCTGGAGCTTCATGAATAGCTTTGATGTAAAGAGGCAGAGACATGAGTGGACAGATGCAGGAGGTGTGTCCAAGCCAAACCAAAGCGTGATGCAGACCGCCGGCGTGTGTCCTATTGTTTGATCCTCCGTTGTAGCGTAGCTTTATGGCAGCACTCAAAGAAGAGCTGACCCCCCCCCCCTTCCCCCCATCTACCCTATCCCGAACCCCTAACCCTAACCCTGACCCCTAACCCTACCCCTAACCCTCCCAACCCTGTTCCCTAACCCTAACCCTAACCCTGACCCCTAACCCTAACCCTGACCCTTAACCCTACCCTAACCCTGACCCCTAATCCTAACCCTGATCCCTAACCCTAACCCCCTAACCCCTAACCCTAACCCTGACCCCTAACCCTGATCCCTAACCCTAACCCTAACCCTGACCCCTAACCCTAACCCTGACCCTTAACCCTGACCCCTAACCCTGACCCCTAACCCTAACCCTGTTCCCTAACCCTAACCCTGACCCCTAACCCTAACCCTGACCCCTAACCCTAACCCTACCCCTAACCCTGACCCTTAACCCTGACCCCTAACCCTGACCCCTAACCCTAACCCTAACCCTAACCCTGACCCCTAACCCTGACCCTTAACCCTGACCCCTAACCCTAACCCTGTTCCCTAACCCTGACCCCTAATCCTAACCCTGATCCCTAACCCCTAACCCTAACCCTGACCCCTAACCCTAACCCTGTTCCCTAACCTTAACCCTGACCCCTAACCCTAACCCTGACCCTTAACCCTGACCCCTAACCCTGACCCCTAACCCTAACCCTGTTCCCTAACCCTGACCCCTAACCCTAACCCTGTTCCCTAACCCTGACCCCTAACCCTGACCCTAACCCTGACCCCTAACCCTGACCCTTAACCCTGACCCCTAACCCTGACCTGCATCCGGCAGGGGAATCAGCGTAACGCTGTGTCACTGTCAACACATTGTCATTAGCAGGGTGAAGAGCTCACACTGCCCAGGAACAGACTGATAGCTACGAAGAAGAAGCTTCCCAGACCTCTGCAGCCTTCTCCTCATCTCTGCTCCACACCACTACCCCGGTCTGTCAGCAGTCCAGATGCACCATGGGTAATGTAGGCTTGGCTCTGATAAAGACGAAGAATGAATGGAATAATAAGGACAGTATAAGCATGTATATACACAGTACTACTGTTAATACTGCATGCAGCAGTGACCCCCAGCTTATTTGGCTAGTTTACCTACAGTATCTTCATACAGTAGGACACCTGCTGGCAGAGAGTCCAGCTGAGCATTATTGATCTTATTGATCTTATTGATCTTTAAGTTTAGGCCCTCACAGGTTAAGGTGCACCTTTATCCACCCATCACTGTGATCTGTATAATCTGAATCTTCATCACTGGTTTCTATTTATCTACAGCGATCAGTACCTCTCCAACCTCGAGCACCTTTATAATAACCACCACCTGAGGTCCAGTGACTTCACTACTCTACTCATTAATCTATTCCTAAAGCCCGCACAGTCTGCGGCCAGAAATCCTTTAGTTTTGCTGCAGCGAGCGACCTGGACTCGTCCTCCTTCGAGTGTTTGAACAGAATCGTTCCCTCGGCGACTGCTGAACGAGTTGACTCCTCTTCTGCTCTCTCTCCATGTACGCTAGATATTCATGTTATTCTTAACTTCACCGGCTCTTCCTCATTGGTTGCCTGTCTCGGATTCATGTGTACCGGTTTCTTTATCAGTATATTTTTCTTACGTCAGCTGGGGCCTCGTCAGGTCATCATTGGAAACAAGAAGCTAGAGCCTCGAACACCCAAACAGATGTTTCTGAAGGATTTTCATGATCAGGTCAAAACATCAGGCCAGTGCAGACCTCTAATTGTGAGTACAGGTATTAACTACCCATACCTTCTGCCTCCATCTGTTCCTGAAGAAATGTCCTCAGAAAGTCCTACCTGCGTTCACATGACGATGAATCCTGTTTCCTCTAAGCTGAAGGTGTGGCCTAATGAGCAGGTAAGCATCCTTCTAATCCCATTAACAGCATGAGACTGCAGGGCCGTTCACACAGGTTTAAAGAGAGCAGGAAGTTTGTCATATCTGGTGATCAGCAAATCAATCAGCAATCAAGTAAAAATGATGATAATTAATGTGAAATAGAAAGGATGTATGAAAATGAATGTATTGCTGTCATAGAAGAAGAGAGCGAGAAGACCTGTGAACCGACCGGTTTATTACGGATCAATCAATTAACTTCTATGCTTTAAATGATCGAGTGATGTTAAAAGGCAAAGACGATGCAGCTTCCTGACAGCGTTCGGCGGCCGTTAAATTAGACGAAGCCTGTAGGAATGAGAATGAGTATATATATATATA
>CAMQGK010000358.1:1200000-1217500 GCA_947000775.1 Pterois miles | reverse complement strand
ACATGAATACACATGAATACAGAGTGTATTTTAATAACTCTTATTGTATTCTGTATGTTCATGTCCAGCTGACACAGTGACCAACACGTCTGTGGACTGACACTGTGTCTGTGGACTGACACTGTGGACAGACACTGTCTGTGGACTGACACTCTGTCTGTGGACTGACACTGTCTGTGGACTGACACTGTGTCTGTGGACTGACACTGTGGACAGACACTGTCTGTGGACTGACACTGTGTCTGTGGACTGACACTGTCTGTGGACTGACACTGTGGACTGACACTGTGTCTGTGGACTGACACTGTGGACAGACACTGTCTGTGGACTGACACTGTGTCTGTGGACTGACACTGTGTCTGTGGACTGACACTGTGGACAGACACTGTCTGTGGACTGACACTGTGTCTGTGGACTCTGGACTCTGTCTGTGGACTGACACTGTAGACTGACACTGTGGACTCTGTCTGTGGACTGTGGACTCTGTCTGTGGACTGACACTGTGTCTGTGGACTGTGTCTGTGGACTGACACTGTGTCTGTGGACTGTGTCTGTGGACTGACACTGTGTCTGTGGACTGTGTCTGTGGACTGTGGACACTGTGGGACTGACACTGTGTCTGTGGACTGTGTCTGTGGACTGTGGACTCTGTCTGTGGACTGACACTGTCTCTGTGGACTGTGTCTGTGGACTGTGGACTCTGTCTGTGGACTGACACTGTGTCTGTGGACTGTGTCTGTGGACTGTGGACTCTGTGGACTGACAGCACCAGCTGTCGGTGACTCAGCGTTTTACTGGAAGGATCCCGTCCTCCTGCTGACTCATCCACATGGAGGTCATGGTCCTCCTGCGTCTCCTCTCTCGATGAGACATCTCTTCACATCCGTCTGTTCAGTCTTTAACCCTTCAGCCCTCAGATTTACTCTCTGGACTCTTTAACGCCAGTTTAATGATTTCAAACGATACGTTTCTACCAACAATACACAGAAAGTGAGTTATTTCCATATAATAAATAGTCGTGGATCTTTCATGTGTCAAAGATCTGAGTGCATCAGTAGTAGTAGTAGTAGTAGTAGTAGTAGTAGTAGTAGTAGTAGTAGTAGTGTCAGATTCTCCCTCTGGACTCCTCCGTGGCCAAAAATGCCTCATTGACATCCATTAAAACCCCATTTTTCACAGTATAAACCATGTATTAATGGCAGCACTTCATGCAGAGGAACAGTGGTTCGTATTCATATTCTGTCTTCATATTAATTCACCATATATATGTTATATCATGGAGCTGTGTGACCACCAAGTTGCTGCAGTTTGCACAATAAATGTAAATAAAAACTGAATTTCCCTACGGGGATTAACAAAGGTTCATCTTATCTTATCTTAAATGTTCACATTGATGAATCAAATATTGATTTAATAACTATTTCACACACACATCACTGTTGGCCTGCTGGTCACACGGCTCCATCTGCAATATAGTATAAAAACTGGTGTAGTATAAAAACTGGTATAGTATAAAAAACTGGTACAGTATAAAAAACTGGTATAGTATAAAAAACTGGTGTAGTATAAAAACTGGTGTAGTATAAAAAACTGGTGAGTATAAAAACTGGTGTAGTATAAAAACTGGTGTAGTATAAAAAACTGGTATAGTATAAAAACTGGTGTAGTATAAAAACTGGTATAGTATAAAAACTGGTATAGTATAAAAACTGGTGTAGTATAAAAACTGGTATAGTATAAAAAACTGGTATAGTATAAAAACTGGTGTAGTATAAAAACTGGTGTAGTATAAAAAACTGGTATACTATAAAAACTGGTGTAGTATAAAAACTGGTATAGTATAAAAACTGGTATAGTATAAAAAACTGGTGTAGTATAAAAAACTGGTGTAGTATAAAAAACTGGTATAGTATAAAAACTGGTGTAGTATAAAAACTGGTATAGTATAAAAACTGGTATAGTATAAAAAACTGGTGTAGTATAAAAAACTGGTATACTATAAAAACTGGTGTATAAAAAACTGGTATAGTATAAAAACTGGTATAGTATAAAAATTATAGTATAAAAAACTGGTATAGTATAAAAAACTGGTGTAGTATAAAAACTGGTATAGTATAAAAACTGGTATAGTATAAAAACTGGTATAGTATAAAAACTGGTATAGTATAAAAACTGGTATAGTATAAAAACTGGTGTAGTATAAAAACTGGTATCGTATAAAAACTGGTGTAGTATAAAAACTGGTGTAGTATAAAAAACTGGTGTCGTATAAAAAACTGGTATAGTATAAAAAACTGGTATAGTATAAAAACTGGTGTAGTATAAAAAACTGGTATAGTATAAAAACTGGTGTAGTATAAAAACTGGTGTAGTATAAAAACTGGTATAGTATAAAAACTGGTGTAGTATAAAAACTGGTATACTATAAAAACTGGTGTAGTATAAAAACTGGTGTAGTATAAAAACTGGTATAGTATAAAAACTGGTGTAGTATAAAAAACTGGTGTAGTATAAAAACTGGTGTAGTATAAAAACTGGTGTAGTATAAAAAACTGGTGTAGTATAAAAAAAAACTTGTAGTAAAAACACGTCTGATCTCTTTTTACTAAAAACAAAAGTTATTGGAAAAATTCCCGCCACAAGCTGTAACACAGAAAAATGATCACTGCATCAAATAAATAAATAAGCAGTTGATAAAAATGTAGAAAAATGAGAGGGCGTAAGGGTTAAACCTGTCTGGTGGTCGTTTGTCCCATCAGTGGAACAAAAGAGGTCGTACTGGCCCTTTAAGGGCAGCGCTGTTCAGACGATGCCTCATCACTGACATCTGTTACTCTCAACACTCTCATAATGAATGATCCTCACCCATGATATCATCATACAAGAGGGTCCAACTGACTTCATGTCTGGGGGCCCCAGGTCCAGGGGCCAGCAGGGACAGAGTCCCCATCCAGGTACAATACAATCCCCAGAGCCGAGTCCTCTCTTCACACCCAGAGAGCAGAAATATGTGAAATAACCACAAACTGAACAGAAGATCACGTGGTGGTGGTACAATAACATGCAACCAAGCTGTAGAAGCAATGGAGAGTCAATCAGGATCCTGTATCGTGGTGGACACACCAATCCTGGTTCAACAGGAATATTTTATATATCGGCGTCAGCGTGGGGAGCAGGTCCAGCTGACAGCAGGTCAAACGCTGGACCTTCACCCCGGACGCCGCTGTTTGTGTCTCCGTGAAACCAAAAGCCAACGCTGACTAGTTTTAAATGACCAAGTCCTCGGACAGACCGCACGCCGGAGGAGCGCGTGGCGGCTGTGTTACCTGCTGTCTTTCATTTCGGCGTCCATGTTAAGAGGTGTGTGAATATACTAAATATAAGAACATTACTACAGTTTCAGTGTCTGTATCTGTAGAAAACGTCACAGATATGAAAAAAGTCAAGATGCTTTCATTTCAAAATAAAACCCCTCAAACAAACTCCTTCGTTTGTTAACACGAGGCTTTTATTCTGAAATATGTGCAGGACAGTGTTGTAGAACATGCAGGGCTCCATGAATGAATGTAGTGCGTGATTTAAATTGTGGATTATTACTATTATTTACAAATAACCACACGTTTTTGACCTTTCTCAGTCTAAAATAAATAGAAATGACATGATAATGAAATGGTCATAATCAGGGTCAGTTTCTGTGTAGAAAGAACAGCAGCAGCAGAAATGCAGCAGAAATGCAGCTGAAACGCGGCCATGACGTTGTAACGCTGCCGCGACGACGTGAAGCAGCCGCGACATAGTGACGCAGCCGCGACGTAGTGACGCAGCCGCGACGTGACGCAGCCGCGACGTAGTGACGCAGCCGCCACGCAGCGTGACGCAGCCGCCACGACGTGACGCAGCCGCGACGTAGTGACGCAGCCGTGACGTAGTGATGCAGCCGCCACGACGTGACGCAGCCGCGACGTAGTGACGCAGCTGTGACGTAGTGACGCAGCCGTGACGTATGACGCAGCCGCCACGACGTGAAGCAGCCGCGACGTAGTGACGCAGCTGTGACATAGTGACGCAGCCGCGACGTAGTGATGCAGCCGCCGCGACGTAGTGACGCAGCTGTGACGTAACGTGGCCACGTGCCCAGCAGACGTGTGGTGTGTTTGAGGTCTTAGGCTTCGTAACTTAAGTTACATGACAAACTCGTATCTTTTCAAACCTAAACCTAACCAAGTAGTTTTGCTAATAACGACCTGGTAATAACGACCTGGTAATAACGACCTGGTAATAACGACGTGGTAGTAACGACGTGGTAGTAACAACCTGGTAGTAACGACCTGGTAGTAACGACCTGGTAGTAACGACCTGGTAGTAACGACCTGGTAGTAACGACGACTGGTAGTAACGACTGGTAATAACGACCTGGTAGTAACGACCTGGTAATAACGACCTGGTAATGCACTGTGAGGAAAGTCATGGTCTTTCCACACGTCTTTGAGGTCACGTTGGTATTAATTTTAACTGCTCTTCCCTCAGGATGACAGGCCGGGGAATCCGTGGGATTAATAAAGGTTCATCTTATCTTGTCTTATCTTATCTTAACTGAAGACCAACTTTAGGAATATCCTCCAACACTAACATGATTTCGTTCAGACAAATCTGGAGAAAATTAACATTGTGTGAGACCTTTCTGTGTCTCAGCATCACCAACCGGCAACTGACGAACCAACGAACCAACCGACTGACCGACCAACTAACTGACTGACTGACTGACTGACTGACCGACTGACTGACGCTGACTGACTGACCGACTGACTGACTGACTGACTGACTGACTGACTGACTGACTGACTGACTGACTGACCGACTGACTGACCGACTGACTGACCGACTGACCGACTGACCGACTGACCGACCAACTAACTGACTGACTGACTGACCGACTGACTGACTGACCGACTGACTGACTGACCGACTGACTGACTGACTGACTGACTGACTGACCGACCAACTAACTGACCGACTGACTGACTGACTGACCGACTGACTGACCGACCAACTAACTGACTGACTGACTGACTGACTGACTGACTGACTGACCGACCAACTAACTGACTGACTGACTGACTGACTGACTGACTGACCGACCAACTAACTGACTGACTGACTGACTGACTGACTGACTGACTGACTGACTGACCGACTGACCGACCAACTAACTGACTGACTGACTGACCGACTGACCGACTGACTGACTGACTTTCATAATGCTACATATGGCAAGTTATGGTTAGCTATGTAAATATCTATAATAATAATAATAAACATTTCTCTAATGTTAGGATCGGCTCCAGCCCCCCCGCGACCCCTACGGATAACAACACCCCACACCCCCCTATTCCCCCCCCATCCCCCCCCCCACAAACCCAACCAGCTTTCTTTTTCAGACTCTTTGGCAGCCCGGGCCCACGGCAAATGGTGGGGTCTGATGGCGTGGGAGCTCTGTGGGGTGTAGAGGAGGACGGGGGGAGGAGGCGGAGGGATGGAAAAAAAACTGCAATAAGGGGAGGAGGAGGAGGAGGAGGAAGATGGGGGATGGAGAGAGGACAGCTAAAAAACAAACTCCTTGTACTTTTCTGTGTTTCCAGACTGCTTCTCTCTTCATTTCCACGTTTCAACCTGGTATTGAAGCTGCTGTCACACTGGGATCGCTTAATTTCATCGTCAGCTCAGTCGTCCAGTTTTAAATCCACTTTAAACGGTCTGACTCCCGTTCAGTCGTCCAGTTTAAACTCCAGTTTGAACTCCACTTTAAACGGTCTGACTCCCGTTCAGTCGTCCAGTTTAAACTCCAGTTTTAACTCCACTTTAAAAGGTCTGACTCCCGTTCAGTCGTCCAGTTTAAACTCCAGTTTTAACTCCACTTTAAACGGTCTGACTCCCGTTCAGTCGTCCAGTTTAAACTCCAGTTTTAACTCCACTTTAAACGGTCTGACTCCCGTTCAGTCGTCCAGTTTAAACTCCAGTTTTAAATCCACTTTAAACGGTCTGACTCCCGTTCAGTCGTCCAGTTTAAACTCCAGTTTTAACTCCACTTTAAACGGTCTGACTCCCGTTCAGTCGTCCAGTTTAAACTCCAGTTTTAACTCCACTTTAAACGGTCTGACTCCCTCTCAGTCGTCCAGTTTAAACTCCAGTTTTAACTCCACTTTAAACGGTCTGACTCCCTCTCAGTCGTCCAGTTTAAACTCCAGTTTTAACTCCACTTTAAACGGTCTGACTCCCTCTCAGTCGTCCAGTTTAAACTCCAGTTTTAACTCCACTTTAAACGGTCTGACTCCCTCTCAGTCGTCCAGTTTAAACTCCAGTTTTAACTCCACTTTAAACGGTCTGACTCCCGTTCAGTCGTCCAGTTTAAACTCCAGTTTTAACTCCACTTTAAACGGTCTGACTCCCTCTCAGTCGTCCAGTTTAAACTCCAGTTTTAACTCCACTTTAAACAGTCTGACTCCCTCTCAGTCGTCCAGTTTAAACTCCAGTTTTAACTCCACTTTAAACAGTCTGACTCCCGTTCAGTCGTCCAGTTTAAACTCCAGTTTTAACTCCACTTTAAACAGTCTGACTCCCTCTCAGTCGTCCAGTTTAAACTCCAGTTTAAACTCCACTTTAAACGGTCTGAGTCCCGTTCAGTCGTACAGTTTAAACTCCAGTTTTAACTCCACTTTAAACAGTCTGACTCCCTCTCAGTCGTCCAGTTTAAACTCCACTTTAAACGCTCTGACTCCCGTTCAGTCGTACAGTTTAAACTCCAGTTTTAACTCCACTTTAAATGGTCTGACTCCCTCTCAGTCATCCAGTTTAAACTCCAGTTTTAACTCCGCTTTAAACGGTCTGACTCCCTCTCAGTCGTCCAGTTTAAACTCCAGTTTTAACTCCGCTTTAAACGGTCTGACTCCCTCTCAGTCGTACAGTTTTAGCTCCACTTTAAACAGTCTGACTCCTGTTCAGTCGTACAGTTTTAACTACACTTTAAACAGTCTGACTCCCTCTCAGTCGTCCAGTTTTAACTACACTTTAAACGGTCTGACTCCCATTCAGTCGTACAGTTTAAACTCCAGTTTTAACTACACTTTAAACGGTCTGACTCCCTCTCAGTCGTCCAGTTTTAGCTCCATTTTAAACAGTCTGACTCCTGTTCAGTCGTACAGTTTTAACTACACTTTAAACAGTCTGACTCCCTCTCAGTCGTCCAGTTTTAGCTCCATTTTAAACAGTCTGACTCCTGTTCAGTCGTACAGTTTTAACTCCACTTTAAGAAGAAGAAGAAGAAGAAGAAGATATTCCTTTATTAGTCCCACAGTGGGGAAATTCAGTTTTACACTCTGTTGTTCACACACAGTACATATACATGTCAATGGAGAGATGTCAGAGTGAGGGGGCTGCTCCTGACAAGCGCCCAGAGCAGTTGGGGGTTCGGTGCCTTGCTCAGGGGCACCTCGGCAGTGCCCAAGAGGTAAACTGGCACCTCTCCAGCAACCAGTTGGTCTTGGTCCATGGGGGACTTGAACCGGTGTCCTCCGCGTCCTAACCCAAGTCCTTACGGACTGAGCTACTGCCGCCCCAAACAGTCTGACTCCCTCTCAGTCGTCCAGTTTAAACTCCACTTTAAACAGTCTGACTCCCTCTCAGTCGTACAGTTTTAGCTCCACTTTAAACAGTCTGACTCCTGTTCAGTCGTCCAGTTTTAACTCCACTTTAAACAGTCTGACTCCCTCTCAGTCGTCCAGTTTAAACTCACTTTAAACAGTCTGACTCCCTCTCAGTCGTACAGTTTTAGCTCCACTTTAAACAGTCTGACTCCTGTTCAGTCGTCCAGTTTTAACTCCACTTTAAACAGTCTGACTCCCTCTCAGTCGTCCAGTTTAAACTCCACTTTAAACAGTCTGACTCCCTCTCAGTCGTCCAGTTTAAACTCCACTTTAAACAGTCTGACTCCCTCTCAGTCGTCCAGTTTAAACTCCACTTTAAACAGTCTGACTCCCTCTCAGTCGTCCAGTTTAAACTCCACTTTAAACAGTCTGACTCCTGTTCAGTCGTACAGTTTTAGCTCCACTTTAAACAGTCTGACTCCCTCTCAGTCGTCCAGTTTAAACTCCACTTTAAACAGTCTGACTCCCTCTCAGTCGTCCAGTTTAAACTCCACTTTAAACAGTCTGACTCCTGTTCAGTCGTACAGTTTAAACTCCACTTTAAACAGTCTGACTCCTGTTCAGTCGTACAGTTTTAACTCCACTTTAAACAGTCTGACTCCTGTTCAGTCGTACAGTTTAAACTCACTTTAAACGGTCTGACTCCTGTTCAGTCGTCCTGTTTAAACTCACTTTAAACAGTCTGACTCCTGTTCAGTCGTACAGTTTTAGCTCCACTTTAAACAGTCTGACTCCCTCTCAGTCGTCCAGTTTAAACTCCACTTTAAACAGTCTGACTCCCTCTCAGTCGTCCAGTTTAAACTCCACTTTAAACAGTCTGACTCCTGTTCAGTCGTCCAGTTTAAACTCACTTTAAACAGTCTGACTCCTGTTCAGTCGTACAGTTTAAACTCCACTTTAAACAGTCTGACTCCCTCTCAGTCGTACAGTTTAAACTCCACTTTAAACAGTCTGACTCCCTCTCAGTCGTACAGTTTAAACTCCACTTTAAACGGTCTGACTCCCTCTCAGTCGTACAGTTTAAACTCACTTTAAACAGTCTGAGTGCCTCTCAGTCGTACAGTTTTAACTCCAATTTAAACAGTCTGACTCCCTCTCAGTCGTACAGTTTAAACTCACTTTCAACAGTCTGACTCCTGTTCAGTCGTCCAGTTTAAACTCCACTTTAAACAGTCTGACTCCTGTTCAGTCGTCCTGTTTTAACTCCACTTTAAACAGTCTGACTCCTGTTCAGTCGTCCAGTTTAAACTCCACTTTAAACAGTCTGACTCCTGTTCAGTCGTACAGTTTTAGCTCCACTTTAAACAGTCTGACTCCTGTTCAGTCGTCCAGTTTAAACTCCACTTTAAACAGTCTGACTCCTGTTCAGTCGTACAGTTTAAACTCCACTTTAAACAGTCTGACTCCTGTTCAGTCGTCCAGTTTAAACTCCACTTTAAACAGTCTGACTCCTGTTCAGTCGTACAGTTTAAACTCCACTTTAAACAGTCTGACTCCTGTTCAGTCGTCCAGTTTAAACTCACTTTAAACAGTCTGACTCCTGTGCAGTCGTCCAGTTTAAACTCCAGTTTTAACTCCACTTTAAACGGTCTGACTCCCTCTCAGTCGTCCAGTTTTAACTCCACTTTAAACAGTCTGACTCCTGTTCAGTCGTCCAGTTTTAACTCCACTTTAAACAGTCTGACTCCTGTTCAGTCGTACAGTTTTAACTCACTTTAAACAGTCTGACTCCTGTTCAGTCGTACAGTTTAAACTCCACTTTAAACAGTCTGACTCCTGTTCAGTCGTACAGTTTAAACTCCACTTTAAACAGTCTGACTCCCTCTCAGTCGTACAGTTTAAACTCCACTTTAAACAGTCTGACTCCTGTTCAGTCGTCCAGTTTTAACTCCACTTTAAACAGTCTGACTCCCTCTCAGTCGTACAGTTTAAACTCCACTTTAAACAGTCTGACTCCTGTTCAGTCGTCCAGTTTTAACTCCACTTTAAACAGTCTGACTCCCTCTCAGTCGTCCAGTTTTAACTCCACTTTAAACAGTCTGACTCCCTCTCAGTCGTACAGTTTAAACTCCACTTTAAACAGTCTGACTCCCTCTCAGTCGTCCAGTTTAAACTCACTTTAAACAGTCTGACTCCTGTTCAGTCGTACAGTTTAAACTCACTTTAAACAGTTTGACTCCCTCTCAGTCGTCCAGTTTTAACTCCACTTCAAACAGTCTGACTCCTGTTCAGTCGTACAGTTTTAGCTCCACTATAAACAGTCTGACTCCCTCTCAGTCGTCCAGTTTAAACTCCACTTTAAACAGTCTGACTCCCTCTCAGTCGTCCAGTTTTAACTCACTTTAAACAGTCTGACTCCTGTTCAGTCGTCCTGTTTTAACTCCACTTTAAACAGTCTGACTCCTGTTCAGTCGTACAGTTTAAACTCCACTTTAAACAGTCTGACTCCTGTTCAGTCGTACAGTTTTAACTCCACTTTAAACAGTCTGACTCCTGTTCAGTCGTACAGTTTAAACTCACTTTAAACAGTCTGACTCCCTCTCAGTCGTCCAGTTTAAACTCCACTTTAAACAGTCTGACTCCTGTTCAGTCGTCCAGTTTTAACTCACTTTAAACAGTCTGACTCCTGTTCAGTCGTCCAGTTTTAACTCACTTTAAACAGTCTGACTCCTGTTCAGTCGTACAGTTTAAACTCCACTTTAAACAGTCTGACTCCCTCTCAGTCGTACAGTTTTAACTCACTTTAAACAGTCTGACTCCTGTGCAGTCGTCCAGTTTAAACTCCAGTTTTAACTCCACTTTAAACGGTCTGACTCCCTCTCAGTCGTCCAGTTTTAACTCCACTTTAAACAGTCTGACTCCTGTTCAGTCGTCCAGTTTTAACTCCACTTTAAACAGTCTGACTCCTGTTCAGTCGTACAGTTTTAACTCACTTTAAACAGTCTGACTCCTGTTCAGTCGTACAGTTTAAACTCCACTTTAAACAGTCTGACTCCTGTTCAGTCGTACAGTTTAAACTCCACTTTAAACAGTCTGACTCCCTCTCAGTCGTACAGTTTAAACTCCACTTTAAACAGTCTGACTCCTGTTCAGTCGTCCAGTTTTAACTCCACTTTAAACAGTCTGACTCCCTCTCAGTCGTACAGTTTAAACTCCACTTTAAACAGTCCGACTCCTGTTCAGTCGTCCAGTTTTAACTCCACTTTAAACAGTCTGACTCCTGTTCAGTCGTACAGTTTTAGCTCCACTTTAAACAGTCTGACTCCCTCTCAGTCGTCCACTTTAAACTCACTTTAAACAGTCTGACTCCCTCTCAGTCGTCCAGTTTAAACTCACTTTAAACAGTCTGACTCCTGTTCAGTCGTACAGTTTAAATTCACTTTAAACAGTCTGACTCCTTCTCAGTCGTCCAGTTTAAACTCCACTTTAAACAGTCTGACTCCTGTTCAGTCGTACAGTTTTAGCTCCACTTTAAACAGTCTGACTCCCTCTTCAGTCGTCCAGTTTAAACTCCACTTTAAACAGTCTGACTCCCTCTCAGTCGTCCAGTTTTAACTCACTTTAAACAGTCTGACTCCTGTTCAGTCGTCCTGTTTTAACTCCACTTTAAACAGTCTGACTCCTGTTCAGTCGTACAGTTTAAACTCCACTTTAAACAGTCTGACTCCTGTTCAGTCGTACAGTTTTAACTCCACTTTAAACAGTCTGACTCCTGTTCAGTCGTACAGTTTAAACTCACTTTAAACAGTCTGACTCCCTCTCAGTCGTCCAGTTTAAACTCCACTTTAAACAGTCTGACTCCTGTTCAGTCGTCCAGTTTTAACTCACTTTAAACAGTCTGACTCCTGTTCAGTCGTCCAGTTTTAACTCACTTTAAACAGTCTGACTCCTGTTCAGTCGTACAGTTTAAACTCCACTTTAAACAGTCTGACTCCTTCTCAGTCGTACAGTTTTAACTCACTTTAAACAGTCTGACTCCTGTTCAGTCGTACAGTTTTAACTCCACTTTAAACAGTCTGACTCCTGTTCAGTCGTACAGTTTAAACTCCACTTTAAACAGTCTGACTCCTCTTCAGTCGTACAGTTTAAACTCCACTTTAAACAGTCTGACTCCTGTTCAGTCGTACAGTTTTAACTCACTTTAAACAGTCTGACTCCTGTTCAGTCGTACAGTTTAAACTCCACTTTAAACAGTCTGACTCCTGTTCAGTCGTACAGTTTAAACTCCACTTTAAACAGTCTGACTCCTTCTCAGTCGTACAGTTTAAACTCACTTTAAACAGTCTGACTCCTGTTCAGTCGTCCAGTTTAAACTCCACTTTAAACAGTCTGACTCCTGTTCAGTCGTCCAGTTTTAACTCACTTTAAACAGTCTGACTCCTGTTCAGTCGTCCAGTTTTAACTCACTTTAAACAGTCTGACTCCTGTTCAGTCGTACAGTTTAAACTCCACTTTAAACAGTCTGACTCCCTCTCAGTCGTACAGTTTTAACTCACTTTAAACAGTCTGACTCCTGTTCAGTCGTACAGTTTAAACTCACTTTAAACAGTCTGACTCCCTCTCAGTCGTCCAGTTTTAACTCCACTTTAAACAGTCTGACTCCCTCTCAGTCGTACAGTTTTAGCTCCACTTTAAACAGTCTGACTCCTGTTCAGTCGTCCAGTTTTAACTCCACTTTAAACAGTCTGACTCCCTCTCAGTCGTACAGTTTTAGCTCCACTTTAAACAGTCTGACTCCTGTTCAGTCGTACAGTTTTAACTCACTTTAAACAGTCTGACTCCTGTTCAGTCGTACAGTTTAAACTCCACTTTAAACAGTCTGACTCCTGTTCAGTCGTACAGTTTAAACTCCACTTTAAACAGTCTGACTCCCTCTCAGTCGTACAGTTTAAACTCACTTTAAACAGTCTGACTCCTGTTCAGTCGTCCAGTTTAAACTCCACTTTAAACAGTCTGACTCCTGTTCAGTCGTCCAGTTTTAACTCACTTTAAACAGTCTGACTCCTGTTCAGTCGTCCAGTTTTAACTCACTTTAAACAGTCTGACTCCTGTTCAGTCGTACAGTTTAAACTCCACTTTAAACAGTCTGACTCCCTCTTCAGTCGTACAGTTTTAACTCACTTTAAACAGTCTGACTCCTGTTCAGTCGTACAGTTTAAACTCACTTTAAACAGTCTGACTCCTGTTCAGTCGTACAGTTTTAACTCCACTTTAAACAGTCTGACTCCTTCTCAGTCGTCCAGTTTTAACTCCACTTTAAACAGTCTGACTCCCTCTTCAGTCGTCCAGTTTTAACTCCACTTTAAACAGTCTGACTCCCTCTTCAGTCGTACAGTTTTAGCTCCACTTTAAACAGTCTGACTCCTGTTCAGTCGTCCAGTTTTAACTCCACTTTAAACAGTCTGACTCCTGTTCAGTCGTACAGTTTTAGCTCCACTTTAAACAGTCTGACTCCTGTTCAGTCGTACAGTTTTAGCTCCACTTTCAAACAGTCTGACTCCTGTTCAGTCGTACAGTTTTAACTCACTTTAAACAGTCTGACTCCTGTTCAGTCGTACAGTTTAAACTCCACTTTAAACAGTCTGACTCCTGTTCAGTCGTACAGTTTAAACTCCACTTTAAACAGTCTGACTCCCGTCTCAGTCGTACAGTTTAAACTCACTTTAAACAGTCTGACTCCTGTTCAGTCGTCCAGTTTAAACTCCACTTTAAACAGTCTGACTCCTGTTCAGTCGTCCAGTTTTAACTCACTTTAAACAGTCTGACTCCTGTTCAGTCGTCCAGTTTTAACTCACTTTAAACAGTCTGACTCCTGTTCAGTCGTACAGTTTAAACTCCACTTTAAACAGTCTGACTCCTTTTCAGTCGTACAGTTTTAACTCACTTTAAACAGTCTGACTCCTGTTCAGTCGTACAGTTTAAACTCACTTTAAACAGTCTGACTCCCTCTCAGTCGTCCAGTTTTAACTCCACTTTAAACAGTCTGACTCCCTCTCAGTCGTACAGTTTTAGCTCCACTTTAAACAGTCTGACTCCTGTTCAGTCGTCCAGTTTTAACTCCACTTTAAACAGTCTGACTCCTCTTCAGTCGTACAGTTTTAGCTCCACTTTAAACAGTCTGACTCCTGTTCAGTCGTACAGTTTTAGCTCCACTTTCAACAGTCTGACTCCTGTTCAGTCGTACAGTTTAAACTCCACTTTAAACAGTCTGACTCCTGTTCAGTCGTACAGTTTTAGCTCCACTTTAAACAGTCTGACTCCTGTTCAGTCGTACAGTTTTAGCTCCACTTTCAACAGTCTGACTCCTGTTCAGTCGTACAGTTTAAACTCCACTTTAAACAGTCTGACTCCCTCTTCAGTCGTACAGTTTAAACTCACTTTAAACAGTCTGACTCCTGTTCAGTCGTCCAGTTTAAACTCCACTTTAAACAGTCTGACTCCTGTTCAGTCGTCCAGTTTTAACTCACTTTAAACAGTCTGACTCCTGTTCAGTCGTCCAGTTTTAACTCACTTTAAACAGTCTGACTCCTGTTCAGTCGTACAGTTTAAACTCCACTTTAAGCAGTCTGACTCCCTCTCAGTCGTACAGTTTTAACTCACTTTAAACTGTCTGACTCCTGTTCAGTCGTACAGTTTAAACTCCACTTTAAACAGTCTGACTCCTGTTCAGTCGTACAGTTTTAACTCCACTTTAAACAGTCTGACTCCCTCTCAGTCGTACAGTTTTAGCTCCACTTTAAACAGTCTGACTCCTGTTCAGTCGTACAGTTTTAGCTCCACTTTCAACAGTCTGACTCCTGTTCAGTCGTACAGTTTAAACTCACTTTAAACAGTCTGACTCCTGTTCAGTCGTACAGTTTAAACTCACTTTAAACAGTCTGACTCCTGTTCAGTCGTACAGTTTAAACTCACTTAAAACAGTCTGACTCCTGTTCTCAGTCGTCCTGTTTTAACTCCACTTTAAACAGTCTGACTCCTGTTCAGTCGTACAGTTTTAACTCCACTTTAAACAGTCTGACTCCTGTTCAGTCGTCCAGTTTAAACTCCACTTTAAACAGTCTGACTCCTGTTCAGTCGTCCTGTTTAAACTCCACTTTAAACAGTCTGACTCCTGTTCAGTCGTCCAGTTTAAACTCACTTTAAACAGTCTGACTCCTGTTCAGTCGTACAGTTTTAACTCCACTTTAAACAGTCTGACTCCTGTTCAGTCGTCCAGTTTAAACTCCACTTTAAACAGTCTGACTCCTGTTCAGTCGTCCAGTTTAAACTCCACTTTAAACAGTCTGACTCCTGTTCAGTCGTCCAGTTTAAACTCCACTTTAAACAGTCTGACTCCTGTGCAGTCGTACAGTTTAAACTCACTTAAAACAGTCTGACTCCTCTTCAGTCGTCCAGTTTTAACTCCACTTTAAACAGTCTGACTCCTGTTCAGTCGTACAGTTTTAGCTCCACTTTAAACAGTCTGACTCCTGTTCAGTCGTACAGTTTAAACTCCACTTTAAACAGTCTGACTCCTGTTCAGTCGTCCAGTTTAAACTCCACTTTAAACAGTCTGACTCCTGTTCAGTCGTACAGTTTAAACTCACTTTAAACAGTCTGACTCCTGTTCAGTCGTACAGTTTAAACTCCACTTTAAACAGTCTGACTCCTGTTCAGTCGTACAGTTTTAGCTCCACTTTAAACAGTCTGACTCCTGTTCAGTCGTACAGTTTAAACTCACTTTAAACAGTCTGACTCCTGTTCAGTCGTACAGTTTAAACTCACTTTAAACAGTCTGACTCCTGTTCAGTCGTACAGTTTAAACTCACTTTAAACAGTCTGACTCCTGTTCAGTCGTACAGTTTAAACTCACTTTAAACAGTCTGACTCCTGTTCAGTCGTACAGTTTTAGCTCCACTTTAAACAGTCTGACTCCTGTTCAGTCGTACAGTTTAAACTCACTTTAAACAGTCTGACTCCTGTTCAGTCGTACAGTTTAAACTCACTTTAAACAGTCTGACTCCTGTTCAGTCGTACAGTTTAAACTCACTTTAAACAGTCTGACTCCTGTTCAGTCGTACAGTTTAAACTCACTTTAAACAGTCTGACTCCTGTTCAGTCGTCCTGTTTAAACTCACTTTAAACAGTCTGACTCCTGTTCAGTCGTCCAGTTTAAACTCACTTTAAACAGTCTGACTCCTGTTCAGTCGTACAGTTTAAACTCACTTTAAACAGTCTGACTCCTGTTCAGTCGTCCTGTTTAAACTCACTTTAAACAGTCTGACTCCTGTTCAGTCGTACAGTTTAAACTCACTTTAAACAGTCTGACTCCTGTTCAGTCGTCCAGTTTAAACTCACTTTAAACAGTCTGACTCCTGTTCAGTCGTCCAGTTTAAACTCACTTTAAACAGTCTGACTCCTGTTCAGTCGTACAGTTTAAACTAACTTTAAACAGTCTGACTCCTGTTCAGTCGTACAGTTTAAACTCCACTGTTTTTTGTTCTTTTATTCATTTTGTCTGTATTATATTTTATCTGTCTAAACTCTTTGTAACTATGTTTAGAAAGATGCTATAAAATAAAGATGATTATTATTATTATTAGTATGATTATTATTATTATAAACCTCATAGTCAAACTTGTACTTATTTAAATGAAACCTGGGCCAAACCAGCATGCCCAGCGAACTTGTTTGACTTGTGTAGAATCTGTTAAAGGCATTTTTCAGATGTTTCACTGCTGAATTTATTTCTGCATTTGAAATGATTTCAGAAGTTGTCACAATATGCGTACACCAGCCTTTACTTTGTATGAATATTGTGTTAACTCCCCTGCAGAGGTTCAGATATTAGCCAGAGACATGCAGTGCTCAGCCCTGTTTCTGTTTTCCTGTGGAACCTGAACCTCCCTCTAGTCGTGCAGACCTGGACGTCCTCCACCGTTTACGGCGTAATTAACACGCTGCCTCTAGAGACGCATGCATCCACCTCCCAACACCTTCTGCTGGAGGCTTCGCTCCTGTCCCTAACCTCCTGACCTTTGGATAGAAAGGATGAAGCAAGTCTGTGGAGCTGATTGGTTAACTCTTGTCACATGACCTGTGGTGCACATGTTGAATTTGAAAAACTACTTCTGATTTATTACCTCAGTCAACATTGTAAAGATGAGTTTATGGTCTCAATCAGTAGTTTTCCAACCCAGACTTTATGATAACAGATGACTTCAGCATTTTAAAAGTTAAACTATTAATAAATCCATCTGCTGATTGTGAACTATTTAGGAAGCAATCTTATAATCAATCTGTAGAAGCCATCCATTTATTTATGTGAATTATGTGGTAACCATGGTGATATGGCGAATTTCCCTCAGGGGATTAATAAAGGTTCATCTTATCTTATGTGCATATTCCCACATCCCCATATCAGACGGTCCAAAGCACTTAGAGCTGTGGAGCCTTGCTAGCAGCCCTGTGAGACTGAGACACAGCAGTGCTTGAGATCAGCGTTATCATGGGCATGCTAATGTTAGCAGGAGAAACATTCACCCTCACTAGCATGTTAGCATGCTAACACTGAGCAGACCGGAGGATGAGGGCAATGTCACCATCTTTGGAGAAACAACATCAGACCTGGTGAAACTAAAACGTGAAATAAATAATGCGATCTTCTCCGTCCTCCTCACAACGAGAGCTGTGTCTGACCCCAGTCCGACCCAGGAAGTTGCAGCTGGAGGTCATGTTGTGTCTGGGAGGGGTCGGGGGTCAGAGGTCAGAGGTCAGCAGCCTCACACTGAGCTCTCCCAGGACTTACAGTGGACATCGCT
>CAMQGK010000358.1:1147500-1195000 GCA_947000775.1 Pterois miles | reverse complement strand
AGATAGAGAGATAGAGAGATAGAGGAAGACGTGTATGATGACAGAGAGAGGGATAGAGAGATAGAGAGATAGAGATAGAGAGATAGAGGAAGACGTGTATGATGACAGAGAGAGGGATAGAGAGATAGAGAGATAGAGAGATAGAGGAAGACGTGTATGATGACAGAGAGAGGGATAGAGAGATAGAGAGATAGAGGAAGACGTGTATGACGACAGAGAGAGGGATAGAGAGATAGAGAGATAGAGATAGAGAGATAGAGGAAGACGTGTATGATGACAGAGAGAGGGATAGAGAGATAGAGAGATAGAGATAGAGAGATAGAGATAGAGAGATAGAGGAAGACGTGTATGACGACAGAGCGAGGGATAGAGAGATAGAGAGAGAAGAGAGATAGAGGAAGACGTGTATGACGACAGAGCGAGGGATGCGGAAGCAGAACAGCTGTAAAGAGAGAAAGACGGGAGTAGAGGAAGGTAGAGAAGGAAAGTTTCAGGATGACTGTGCCTCTGAGTTACTGGTGGACTGGAGAACCACAAGGAGCCTTTCCTGTCACCTCTGCCCACGACTGGGACACCTCGACTGGGGTAAGACTACCACGGCTACAGCCTCCCTACCTCTCTACCTCCCTCAGGGATCAGCCGTTACTCGTTTTACTCGTCTGTCTGCTTGTATCACCAAGTTTTACATCAAAAAAGGAGAGAAGCCCTCAGCTTTCAGTTTTAACTCCTTCATGGTGGACCATGCTGAGCTCATGCTTCATCTTTTTATTACGTCACCCATTCATCCCTCCTGTCGTTCTCAGAGAGGAGGAAGAAACCAGCTTCATCCAACCAAGAAAACCTCCATCCTCTGCAGATGTTTCCTCAGCTGTACTCTGGTAGTTTTTACTCACAGCTCAGCTCATCACTTCATACAGCTGTATATTGCTGTCTGAAGATAATCAAATTATTATGATTGATAAAATAATAATAATAATAATAATAGGGTTAACCCTAACTCTAGTAATACATATATTTAATTCTATTGTATATAGTGATGATAATGAACGTTTTCATATTAACATATTATCTTATTATAATATTGCTGTTACATTATATACATATAAACTCACTGGCCATTTTATTAGGTACACCTGTTCAACTGCTTGTTATCACAGATATCTGATCAGCCAATCACACGGCTCTCAGTGCATTTAGTCAGGTAGACGTGGTGGAGACAACTGGCTGAGGTTCAAACGGAGCATCAGGACGGGGAAGAACGGGGATTTAAGAGACTCTGAACGTGGCCTGGTTGTCGGTGCCAGACGGGCTGGTCTGAGTGTTTCACTAACTGCTGATCTACTGGGATTTTCACCCACAACCACCTCTGGGTTCACAGAGGACGGTCCGACAAAGAGGAACGTCTCCTGGTCTGAAGAGTCTGGATTTAAGCTGAGACGTTCAGACGGCAGGGTCTGAATGTGGCCTTAACATCCTGAAAGCATGGATCCATCCTGAACCATCCTGGATCCATCCTGACCCATCCTGGATCCATCCTGGATCCATCCTGAGCCATCCTGGATCCATCCTGATCCATCCTGATCCATCCTGATCCATCCTGGATCTATCCTGATCCATCCTGGATCTATCCTGATCCATCCTGATCCATCCTGGATCCATCCTGATCCATCCTGGATCCATCCTGATCCATCCTGGACCTATCCTGGATCCATCCTGATCCATCCTGATCCATCCTGGATCTATCCTGATCCATCCTGGATCTATCCTGGATCCATCCTGATCCATCCTGGATCCATCCTGATCCATCCTGGATCTATCCTGATCCATCCTGGATCCATCCTGGTCCATCCTGATCCATCCTGGATCCATCCTGCCTGGTATCAGGGGTTCAGGCTGCTGCTGCTGGTCTAATGGTGTGGGGATATTTTCTTGGCCCACTTTGGTCCCCTTAGTACCAGCTGAGTCTGGTTTAAATGCTGCAGCCTCCCTGAGTATCGGTGCTGACCGTGTCCATCCCTTTATGACCACAGTGGACCATCTTCTGATGGCTGCTTCCAGCAGGATGATGCTCCAGGTCACAGAGCTCAGATCGTCTCAGACTGGTTTCTATGACGATGAGTTCACTGTCCTCCAACGGCCTCCACAGTCTCCAGATCTCAGTCCAGCAGATCAGCTCTGGGATGTGGTGGACCAGGAGATTCACATCAGAGATGTGCAGCCGACAGATCTGCAGCTACTGAGTGATGATATCATGTTGATGTGGACCAGAACCTCTGAGGAACGTTTCCACCGGTTGGTTTAAAGTTTGACACCAAGAACTACGGCAGAAGGTAAAAGGGGTCCAACCTTTTACTAGCTAGGTGTACCTAATTATGTGGCCAGTGAGCATATATATATATATATATATATATATATATATATATATATATATATATATTGATTTATTTATTAAATTATTAATAAAGTTCATACTACATTCATATTATTAGCATTATGGCTGCGTAGGATTGTTTGATGAGTGATCCAAACATTTTCCAACAAAGTCAACATTTATTGAAAAAAGATCAGACACTAACAAAATACTCTGCTTCAATTCATGATTGTTGGCATTTAGCTTTTCCTGCAGATGGATCACACACCTGCATTAACAGGGCAGCGTAGCAGCAATCTATCAGCACCATCAATACATTTATATCACTACAGGACCATATCTGTCAGGGGACAGACAGAGGGACGTAGTGGTGGACCAGGGGAGTCTCTAAGTTAATCCTGAGGGATAACCACAGATAAAGGTTGAGGGGAAACACCAGATGAGACCAGGCCTAACAGGAAGGCTCCCTACACTCAATATATCAGGAAAAGACTAAAACCCAACCACCGCCGCCGAGCAGCCGACTACAACCAAAAGGAAACCAGGAAGCAGCTGAGGCCACCCAGACCTGACCCACTCAGAGACTCTGACAAGGACCTAAATGGAGAGCAGATCCCACAGATAGGTTCACATGGTCCTTCTGCAGATTCACACCCCCCTATAGAGCTAGACCACAAACAAGAACAGCACTTCCTCCACCTCTGACAAAGAGACAATGAGTCAGCATCTGAGCCCTGAAACCAGGGTAGATCTAGGCTTCAAGCAGCTGATCCTCATCAGCCGTTATCACCTTCATTTCCTTCTTATTCTCACCTATCCTCATCATGTCTAGCCCTAAACCAAGAGTAAATATAAACTTCAACAGCTTTCCTCATCAGGTCTACCCTAAAACAAGGAAGATATAGTCTTCAAACACTTATCCTCATCAGTCTACCCTAAACAGGGTAGATCTAGGCTTCAAGCAGCTGATCCTCATCAGGTTGACCCTAAAACCAGGGTAGATCTAGGCTTCAAGCAGCTGATCCTCATCAGGGTCTGAGCCCTGAAACCAGGATAGATCTAGGCTTCAAGCAGCTGATCCTCATCAGGGTCTGAGCCCTGAAACCAGGATAGATCTAAGGCTTCAAGCAGCTGATCCTCATCAGGGTCTGAGCCCTGAAACCAGGGGTAGATCTAGGCTTCAAGCAGCTGATCCTCATCAGGGTCTGAGCCCTGAAACCAGGGGTAGATCTAGGCTTCAAGCAGCTGATCCTCATCAGGGCCAATCAGGCTCCACAGCTGCCTCTCCTCCCAGATAATGAAGCACCCAGCACAATACTCATATGAGATACTCTCCTATCTGGATTAGCCTTCAGAGCCATATTTTGCCATGAGACTTGTCAGGTACCTTTACCGTCCTGCAGACTGCATTCGTTGCCTTGCGTTGCTTTGCTCCTGGTATGTTAATGTATGGCGATTAGATATAAACAGAAGCTGGCAGCTCCTGAGGCTGAGGGATGAAATCAGTCATAAACTGCAGGTCATCTAATGGCCACCTGAGGATGACTCCATGTTAAAATGCCCTGCAGTCTGTCAGAGATCACCTCAACTCATTCAAGTCACTGAGCTGATCTTCTGGTTCGTGACGTTGCTACCGTTTGGACATTTCCTTATCTGGACTCGTCACGTACTAACAGTCCCTCAGCATCACTTTGACGTTGGAGTGAATACAAGCTTGAGGATCCCTCATCGTAAACATGCTGTGAACTTTCAGCACGAAGCGCTGCTTTGCTGTGAATATCATTCATGTTAATGCAGACTGAAGGAGCTGAAGGGACTGAGTTTCTCTCTGATATCTCAGACCTTTATAGAGCTGTGAGCAGTTACATCCACGACCGTCTTGACCTTCACTGTGTGTGTTGGTGTAAATGTTGTATTCATGTACAGGTGAAAAGGTGGCGAGGAGGTGAAGTCTAAAGGAGCATCGAACAGGATCTCTGAGTCTCTGCCGTCCTCTCAGTCAGCTGCTGTACGAGGTGAGTGGATTTCTATGTTCATGTGTGTGTTTGAGTTGCATCTGCACTGTTTAGCTGCTCGGTTGGGTGTTTGTGGTATTTCAGGTGTATTTTATGATGAATGTCGGATTTAGGGCTGAAAGATTTAAGACTTTAATGTCTCTCAGCTGGGCTGAAGTCTGAACCTGTATCCATGAGGGCATCACCACATATGGCTTCATGTGAAAACTGGACTTTGGTATATACTTATACTAATACTAATATATACTTATACTTCTACTAACTCTGAGCTGGTGGAACATTAAGTAGGTCGTCCAGTACATGACGGACACGAGTCACACGAGTCAGACGAGTCTTTTGACTTTAAAATGCTTCACATCTTCCCATAAACCAGAAGATGAACAGCTCTGATATTTACTGTCCAGCTCCAGAGATAACGCCATCAGCTTTCCAGATGTTGGGTTTATTGACTAAGCGCTACTTCAGCTGCAGAGCCCACGTTATCAACAAGTTATGATTTAACAGATTTATGAACGAAGATGATGCTTGTAGTTTGTCCATGTGGTTTGGGAGCTTCCATCGAGGATCCTGTTGATCTGAGATCTTTGAGACCTGATTTGGTTTATGTGTTCTGCAGTACCGTTACGAAAGGCTGGTCTGTACCGGCTGTATCCTGATCAGACGGTGTGGATGTACGCTGACAGCGAGTCAGTGGTGACGGGAGTTAAAGGAGGATGGCCAGACGACGGTCCTGATATATCTATACCGGTCCTATATATCTATATCTATATCTATATCTATCTATCTATATATATATATATATATATATATATGTATATACATAAGGTTGTGTCAGGATTACGTAGCCTACCTCTGTTTCACATCATGTAGTTGATCGAACCAGACTTGAGTGGAGATGACCAGCATGGCGGGTTGACGATGCGTCGGGTTGTAATACGGTGTGGTGATGCTACGTAGACGAAGGAAACCGTGGTGCGTAAAGGTGAAAAGTGAAAATAACAAAACAATAACTTAGCTGCAACAGCATTGGACATTAAACCTTTAATTTTACCTTTAACTCCAAGGAAAGAAAAATAAAGACCTGGCGTGTGAACTAATATTCATAAGTTTTTATTTATTTTTGCTGCTGTTTGAGTATTTCTTTCTCTTATTTCTCTCCATTCCTCACTCTTTCTAATGATATTAATCATGAATTTTAGCTGGTGAGGCCTTTCAGGACACCCAAGAGCACCTAGAAAGATGAAATGATACTGGAACAGATAAAATCAGCCAGACATGATGGAAACGTTTAGGCAGAGACGTCTGAGCGGGAATAAGACCGATACAGACAGGACAGCTGGAACAGGTGAGCGCTGAGGTGGGATACGAAGGCTTTTAAAGGGTCAGACTGCTGATGTGGGGAGGGAGGGAGTAGCCGAGTGCCCTAGCACCCATGGGTGCTGAGTCATGAGGTGGGGGTGGACGGTCAGAGGACCAGCTGAGGACGAAGGCGCCCCCATACGACTGGGCCAGGCCAGCCGGTGGAGGCAGATTTACCTCCTTCTGCCAGATGGTCAGCCCAACCCTGCAACCACCACGTAATGCAGTATTTCCTAATAGCGCTTTACGTGGTTGCACGTTGTGGTTGGTCCTGGTCATTTCAGTCACATCACAGTGTAACGGCAGCTGAAGTTGCTCCATACAGCTTTATTCTTCTTCTCTGTGAGGCTCAACATGCCAGACTATCCTGAAGAAGCAGCCTCCAGGTCTCAGCGAGGCGTCTGGGCGGCGACGCTAACGGGGAGGACGGGTTGGGAGGAGAGGCATTCCTTTCTGCTGCATCAACCAGCAGCTGTGTTAATGACTAGACATGCTTCAGTTTCCCAGCACTGGCTGCCTCTTTGTTACACAACTTGAGGTCATAATCATCATTTGAAGCTTCTGAGCCTCTTTCAGCTCACTGGTCCGCATTGCAAACCCCGTTGTCATCAGCAGGGTTTCCAGCTGTGGCAGCAGCTGCTCTCAGTGACTAGAAGGCAGACACACTCAGAGGCTTACTGATGAACGCAGTGGATTGATAATATATTAGCCATATCAGCCTTGTAGGGTGATGATACTCTATCTCAACCTTGTGTTTTCACCCTGACTTGGACTCATCCTGCACTGTTAAACCACACGGTGCACTAACTGGTTGATTTACTGAGATACATGAGAAGCAGTGGCTGTATCTTCAGATCGATAATATCCCTTCGAGTTGGTTTAATATCATTAGAGTTTATGTAGATGGTGTGAGAACAGCCCGTACTGTACGTAGGTACTGCAGGTCGTCTGCAGCAGAAACTGCCAGCAACACTGTGACCGTGTGTTTCCTGTTAAATGTTGGCACAGCCCTTTAAATGTAAAGGCTTTTATTTTGACGGTGCTCTCAGTGCTGACATCATTGTCTCTATTTTCAGTTGCATCATCAGCACCAGCAGCCGAAACACTGTCTCTGCTAAAAAACACTGTACATGTAATACATACATTCACTGCAAGTACTGATTATTATACTGTGTTCTTATAGGCCCAATCAATGAACCAATCAATCAATCAATTTAACTCAGAAAAAAGTGAAAAATGTAATATTAAGAAATAATGGTTAATAAATCCATTTTATAATAGCAACATCAACATGAAATGGACAACAGAGCGTCCGACGTCATTAAACATGGCGCACTGACCCGTTCACGGTTCACTCTGGTTAAATAAAAAACATCCCATGGTCACCTGACTCATCATCTTCATCCCGACAGGCCTGCACACTGACATAGCCAGCATCCACCAGTTATAATATATACATATATATATATATATATATATTATATATATATATATATATATATAACATATATACATAATCTAATAATGAAACAGCCTCTGTTCATTAAACACGATGGATTGAACTGCACCACAATTCATTGATTAAAGGATGAGGCCACATCTGGTGGTGTTTAGAGGGTGTAGAGGTCAGAGGTCGGTGATTGTCACTCTGAGTATGTTAGCATACTGATGTTAGCATTTGTGTAGCCTACAGCCCAGACGGGCGGTACATTTTCTGTACCGCCCGTCTGGGCACAGGCACAGGCGCAGTGATGAATCATTTTTAAAATCATGAAACACTGTGGGTCCGGCGGCAGTGGCCCGGCGGCAGAGGCCCGGCGGCAGAGGCCCGGCAGCAGAGGTCCGGCGGCAGAGGTCCGGCGGCAGTGGCCCGGCGGCAGAGGCCCGGCGGCAGTGGCCCACAGCACAGCGTGAGTTACCGCTGATTCATAGAGACCACATACTGCATGCAGCAGAACGGAGGTAGAGCTGGAAGAGGCCATAGGTGACTCACGCTCCGTTAGAAGCAACACAAACAGTAAAGGTTTCCTTAACTTACCGTCAAAATAATTCGGCTGCTGACCTCCTGCTTCGCTGTTTGTGGAGCAGCATGGCAGCGATCCAGGATGCTAACATATAGGCTCCAAACATGCTAACACAGCTACATTACTGCCACACTACAGGGAGGTTGTTTCAACATGGATCACTCAGAGAGAGACACCGACGGTTCAGTTTCAAACTGCTGCTGCCCATTGGTAGGTTGGTGGTGACGTAGGCGACGTTGCTGGACCGAGGGAAACCTTCTTAAGAGCCCCTCCACTCATCCCTGAACTTTTGTGTTTTTCTTCTTAAATGCCACCTGGATTAAAGTGGATCTGAGTGGATGAAGCATACTAAGGTGATGCTCTGGAACCACGTTCAGTGGGTCCTCAGAGCGCTGTGCCGGCTCCACAAAGTCAATGCAAGCTGAAATGCTCTCGTCACAGTTAACAGTTAGCTAACAGTTAGCACTGGTTCAAGAGCCTTCTGGAACTGGTGGGCCACTTGTTTAACTGTGGATTTACCCCCATCCAAAGGGGATGAATCCCTCATTTGTATGCTTATAGGAACCACGGTGTCGGTGTCGGTGAGGATCCTCAGGGTCCACGGAGAAAATGGTCATTTCCGTACACATCCAGTCGATGCAGCCAACAGGCGTCCAGTTGGGTTGGAGGCGCTCAGTAGAAGAAGAAGAAGATATTCCTTCATTAGTCCCACAGTGGGGAAATTCAGTTTGCTTGTAACGGTGCATACGGCGCTACCAAGCTGCACACATACAACAGAATGCAACACGAAGCCTGTACTGACATTGAACAGATAAGATGAACGTAGGAGCGCTGCCTCAGGGCTGACCCGGATGCTTCACAGCTTCCATGCTAAGTTTTTAGTTATTATTATACTGCATTAGCCTCAAATAATAACTTATTCTGTCTCAGAGAGATGCTGCTGTTGGTGCTGACATGTTGCAGACGGACCGACGGACTGAGGAACGTCACTGCGCTCAGTCTTTCATTTTACATGGAGACATCGGCTGCAGTCGTTTCTTGTTCCAGTCCGAATGCCGTCCTCATTAGACAATACCAGCAAAATACAATAGGAGTCAATGGCCGTAAGTTTAAGGCTTTGAATATCGTTGAGTAGTAGCTATGCACTGAATGGTATCAGAGAACCACCGCAACACAACTACAGCCAACAACAGGTTCAAAACCAAGAGGTGAAATAAATACATAGACCTACTGTGTCGTTCTGGAGGTAAAATATAATACAGACAAGATGAAAACAACAATAAAAGAACAAATAATGAGCAGACTAAAAGCCATAACCAGTAGAGTCAAACAACGTGAGGCCAGAAGAGGACAGTCGAGGGATTCAAAAAGCTCCACAAAGGCCGGGGGCACTGAGACCCTCTTAGTCTCCAGCCTAGACCTGGTCCAAACAGTAAAGCCTCATCAGAGGACCTCGGGTTAGGAGGAGGCGCGTAGGGAGGAAGGAGCTCGGTGCTAAACCATCTTAAAGTCAGTTTAAGTCAGTTTTCAGTTAAAGCCGGTGAAGATCTGCTAAAACCGGAGCGACCGCCTGCAGGCGGTGAAGTGAATTACGACCTGAGTAAAGGGCATTACAATAATCTAAGGGAGGAAATGAGAGCACTGTACGGAGGTCTAGGGAGGATAAAAATGATTTGATTTTAGAAATATTCCTGTGGTGCATGAAGCTGTGTTATTTATATATGTATAGAGAGAGAGAGAGAGAGGTTTGGGGACAAGGAGATGGTTCCTTGTTTTTTAGTTATTGTTGAGGTTAAAAGTAATGGGAGTCGATGCTGTTCCAACCCAGCTCAAAGGCTGCAACAGAAACGGAGACCACATCCAGCCTGTGAGGAGTCTCCATGTTCTCCGTGTTCTCCGGGTTCTCCGGTTTCCCCCCACAGTCTACAGACAGGCAGGTTAACTGAAGACTCTACATGTCCTGTAGGTGTGGATGTGAGTGTGAATGGCTGTCTGGTTGTCTCAGTGGTTGTCTGTCTGTCTCTATGTGTCAGCTGGACGGACTGGCGGTGAACCCCGCCTTCGCCCGGCGCCAGCTGGGATCGGCTCCAGCGACCCAAGATGGAAGCAAACGTGGAAGTAATCGGTAATGTCTGCCGCAAACAAAACCAACTGTGGCAGCCGAGGAAGAGGAGAGGCCTCTGGGAGGAAGGAGCTGTTATATCCTCCACACCGAGTCCAGGTGGAGCTCCTCAGCCTGACGAGCCTCCACCAGCATCAGGACTCCGGGTGGAGGAGGCGTCGCACTCTTACTCCAACACATCCTGTGAGTGTGTGTGTGTGTGTGTGTGTGTGTGCCTACATGTCCTCAGATCACGTGTTCCCGCCTCTGTGCTGTGGTTTCATGGTGAGGGTGGCGTGTGGTGTATCATCCAGGAGAGTTTCATCCATGCGGCTGGTTTCCTGCCGTCAGTCACTTATCAGTCCAGAGTAACCACGGCGGCGGGTTGAGCTCCAACCTCAGCGCCGTTTGGCCTCGCTGCATCGTTCAGCTCATCAAACCGCAGCATGTGGGATCTCAACCAGTATAAGCTGATCGAATCACATGTGGTTAACCCATCAGTGGTGAAGAATCAATGTGACTCATCTCCTGCAATCCTATTGGTTGTTGGTGAGTGGAAATGTCATCACCACTGTCCTCCAATCATCACTTGTGTAACATCTGACACGTTGCTGCTTTATCTCTGTATACATGAGTGTCTGTATCTGTGTCTGTTAGTTTCAGATCAATCGCCTGCTGTATCAGCTCAGTGTGTGTGCGTGTGTGTGTGTGTGTGTGTGTGTGTGTGTGTGTGTGTGTGTGTGTGTTTTAACTCAGTGGTGCCTTTAATGAGCCCATAACCAGTTAGATATCCTAAACATAGTACTGGTATCTCTCACTGTATACTGTGGTATACTCCGACTGCCTGTATTTTCAGCTACGTGGAGCTACATGTAGTGGAGGCAGTCCCATCCACAAACCCTCAAGGAATATCTTATCTTATCTTATCTTATTTACAGTCTGAATACACCAGAAAGCTCTAATGTGACCCCTGTAAAGGAAACCAGCGCTACATCGCCACCGTAACCACTTCATCACGCTCACATGTGCCAAAATATTTGTGAAATGTGGTTAAAACATGTGTCATAAAGTTAAACCTGGACCCTGTTTTCCCATGTTCAGTTTAAGGGTCTTATGGGGACGACACTTATCTACCTTATGGGCTGTAATGGGATCATTTGTCAGATGGATATTAGGTCAGATTCGGTCCACTAAAACAGCTTGTTGTTGCCACTGACAGGCTTAGACCAACATGAAGGAAAGGACCCCAGAAAGCAAAGCTGGTGTTATCGAGAAGATGCTTAATGTCGTGGCTGAATATTTCGATAATTTTCACCGATGGATGAGACGCGAGATTTCAAACAAAGAGACGGGATGACAATGTCCAGGTTCCCCTTGACGGGACTTCTGATTCTGTTGTATTCATGTGTGACTGCGTAATATGGATGTCAGACATGATGTTCATATCAAAAGTATCTGCTAAATATTAATTATTAGCTTTTCACATCAGATCAGAGAGTAAATGTAGCTGAGTAAAGTCTGCAGTGCCTTCAGAAACACTGTGGAGGCTACAGCCAGTGTGTTTGATCGATTTCACGACCATGTTGGCCTCAGATTCATGACCTCTAATTCAGAGGATTAACGTGGGGAGTCAAATGAAAAGAAACGAGGCTGGCTTGCCTTGAACCTGTTGATCTGACCCTGATAGGTGAGACCCAGCAGGGTTGAGACGAGAATCAGGTCTCTGACTGAGGACTAAATACGAGTGTATGCTGTCGTGTCCCTGTAATCTGTTACATAAACAAATCATGTATTTCTGCGTTTTCCTCTTGGTTCCTCCATCCTTCCTTTCCCGCTCCATATATTTCAGATGTTTGGCTGAAAACGAGCTTCTGCCATCATCCATGTGTTGATTTTACATTGTTCCCGTCTCTCCGTTCATATATCAACCTGCCTTGTTTAAAGGGCTGCTCTCTACTTCTCTTTCTGTAATTTATGTCTCTCGTCACGTCGGCAGCCATCGTGTTGCAGGCTCCATCGCCGTCGGCCCGTCGTGGCCGCCCGGCGAGCGCCTGTCCAGGCTGATGTGGTTATCTGGAGGCTCCACCTGCTGTGGACAGAGTGGGAGAGTGTTATCAGGAGGCGGCACAGCGGAGCAGAGGAAACTCCACAGGTCTGCTTCAGGCTGATCTGAGACCTGATGCTGACGCTGTTCCCACGTTCACACGGTTCCCGCAGTCAGAACCTGTCGAAGCACGCTTCAGGAAATCAGGAGCTCAGAGCGCCAGTCAGGAGGTCACCTCCAGGTCCTCCTGACTATATATATATATATATATATATATATATATATATATATATATATATATAGAGAGAGAGAGAGAGAGATATGAAAGATGATCCACGGTGCCTCTGTGGCTGCAACCAGCAAATATTTCCCTTATTGATTCTGGTTTTGATCCATTCATTGGTTAGAATATAAAATGTCAAGCAAGTTCATCACAAGCTCCTCAGGTGATCAAAGGGCCCCAAAATATTAAATTTACAACCAGAGAAAAAACTAAAAATCCTGTTTATCTAATATGAAGAACTGAAATGACATAAAGGATCACACCACTGTCGCTGCCGTCTTAATCTCAAACTGCTGTCAGGAGAATCGCAGCTCACCGTCACCCGTCAGCGGCGAGATACTCAGATCAATATTTTATTATTATTATTATTATGATGAAATGTTATTTAATTATTTGTATTTTTAAAAACATGAGTCTTTATAGGATTTCAGCAGTCGGTTGGTTGGGTCTAACTAACTCTGGTAGCAGCGTCCACCGTCATGAAAAACGATTATGTCATAATGAAATAAAACTTGAATAAAAGGCATTTAAAATGAAAGAAGAAGGTAAAAAAGATGCCCAATCTAATTCTGTTATTATTATGAATGATGGCCACACGTTTGATACCACGCTGGGCTGTGAGAGGGAGATTTACAGCTAACAGAGGCTGTTTCACCGTTACACAACGTCTGCTGGCTGTGTGTGTGTGTGTGTGTGTGTGTGTGTGTGTGTGTGTGTGTGTGTGTGTAACAGACAGGAGATAGTGAAGGAAGAAGGAAGCGATGAGGATGTGTGTGGCAGCGCGACCGTTAGAAAGACAAGGCCTCACATTCAACACACACACACACACACACACACACACACACACACACACACACACACACACACAGCTGAAGTCCAGGTAGCCTCTCTTGTGGTTATTTATTGTAAAACTCTGCTGGGTTTGTGAGAGAGAGAGAGAGAGAGAGAGAGAGAGAGAGAGAGAGAGACTAACTGGACTTCAGCTGTGTGTGTGTATTACTATATGTTGTGTGTGTGTATTACTATATGTTGTGTGTGTGTGTATATTACTATATGTTGTGTGTGTGTATTACTATATGTTGTGTGTGTATTACTATATGTTGTGTGTGTATTACTATATGTT
The DNA here is from genome assembly GCA_947000775.1 of Pterois miles. NCBI lineage: Eukaryota > Metazoa > Chordata > Actinopteri > Perciformes > Scorpaenidae > Pterois > Pterois miles. Next base: position 1,181,680 of record CAMQGK010000358.1, on the reverse strand, counting down.
GTGTGTGTAACTATATTTGTGTGTGTGTGTGTATTACTATATGTTGTGTGTGTATTACTATATGTTGTGTGTGTATTACTATATGTTGTGTGTGTATTACTATATGTTGTGTGCGTGTGTGTGTGTGTGTGTGTGTGTGCAGAGAGGCAGCAGGGTGAGGACAGAAAGGGAAATGGTGATTTTAGCAGCCTATTAACAGGAAGAAGGGAGGAGGGGTGAAACCACGTTGTCAGTTTGGGAGTTGTACTTGTAGTAGAATATCTCTGTACTGCAGTATTTTACCTTTGATAGTTGTGTTCGCTCACGTCGCTCGTCCACAGTTGCTGTTGGTGGCTCTGCATTCATAACATCACGTGATGGCGCTCGGTGACTTTCACCGAGCTGTTCACAGGATCCACCGACGGCGGCATGACGGCGGCATCCGGGGGGGAACCGCCGACGGCGGCATGACGGGCGGAGCCGCCGGCGGCGGCGGGTCCTGTGAACAGCTCGGTGACTTTCACCGAGCTGTTCACAGGAACCACCGACGGCGGCATGACGGCGGCATCCGCCGACGGCGGCATGACGGCGGGAACCGCCGACGGCGGCATGACGGCGGGAACCGCCGACGGCATGACGGCGGGAACCACCGACGGCGGCATGACGGCGGGAACCGCCGACGGCATGACGGCGGGATCCACCGACGTCACAGCTGTTTCCTGCTGTGGCATGACGCCAAACTCAACAGACTGTGCTGGGATTTCACTACAAACGGATCAAAAGATGTTGAAACAACGTAAAGAGCAGATTTTTCAGGTCCGGTCACAAAACGACCAGAAGACGACTTTTAAAATGCTGGTTTTCTGAATGAAGTTGGCAGGATCAGCGCCAGGCTATGCTAACTTGGTAGCTGCTCCATCATGAAGACGTAAAGTCAGTGGTTCATAAACAGCACCGTCATGACATCATGTATATTTATATGCACGTGTTGGTATCATACTCCAGTTTAAATCGATTTTTGTTTCCATTTCTTTTTACATCTGTCATCCGTTACGTTTCCACAGTTTGTACATAAATGCATTTGGTTAAAAGTCTAGCTAATGTAGATATTTATACGACAGAAGTATAATTTTGTATATCTGTTGGCGTACAGATTAAATTGGATATTGAAAAGGAATGGCAAAGCAAAGTCCATCATGTATGGACAAGATGTGAAGTACAGCATGTCAGATCAAAATAAATGAAAGTATTAATTCAATTATCTTCTGGTAAATCCACGTTTCCCCGTTGCTATGATGGTAACTACATAGTATGACTGCACCTTCGCGACACTGCCGAGCCCTCTGGACGCCCTGCGCTGAAACATTGATCTACACCTCGTCTTGATTAATACAATTCACTCCTCTACGGGATCAGCACTCGCTCCACCAATCCAACTGGTCTGGACCACATCTGACTTCCAACACACCACATCACCCCAGTCCTATATGACCTCCACTTCCTGTCTCCCACTGGATCAATTTCAAAATCCTGGTCCTCACCAACAAACCCCCCTACCGTACGGAGCAGCTCCACCTCAGCCTGCCTGTCAGCCCCCAGGTCCAGCCGTCTCCGGGCAGTTCCCAGCTGCAGGCTTGCGTCTCGGCTGGTTCTCACGGGTGTGACCGCGACCTGAAGCGGCGCCGCGTAGACTCAGGAGGTGGCCGTATGCAGTAGCGAGGGTATTCATCTGGACCAAAATCAGATGGTGACGGTACTCAGTACCGGCCCATTTCAGGCTCTGACTATCGCAGCGCTCCCGGTGACCCCAGAGAGCATTTCCTCCATTTCTATTCAACAACATCAGGACGATAGTGACGAGACGAGGACGGTCTCAACGGTGACACAGCGTCACACATTTCTCCTCGAGTGGAAATATTTCAACACAAATATAGGCATTACATCAGACAGCTGAGTGAAACATAACGAGGTGGTCCACGGGTCACTTCCAGACCAGGACCGCTGCTGCAGTCAGAGGACACAAGAAAAAGGAAAAAATAAATAAATAAAAAACATGCGTGACAGGATGCACACTGTTGTATCGTCGATGAACGTTGGATTCACCGTCCTCCATCAGACATCCTCGCTGTCCACCTCCACAAACCGCGATGGTCGTAGTCGCTCAGCATGAAGAGAAGCTCTTGGGATCATCAAACGTATGTCATTTCTACAAATGATCATTTCTATAAACCATAAAATGTAAATTCAGTGAGGAATCCAGTGCAGTCCTGTACTACACTTTAGTCCTGCTACACATTCAGCAGAAGAAGGGAAGGTTTTCCAGCATAACGCTGATGTTGGGAAGTCAGAGAGAACAGAGTGGAAAAACAGATGGATGAAAGAGATGAAGGGAGGACTTATGAGAAATTAGTGGTGCTGTTTTACCAGAAAGCCCTCCTCCTCCTCCTCCCTTCACTTCAACTGTTTCTCAGCTGGTCGCTGTGCTCACTGCAGAGCGAACATCACCTTTCAGCACTGCTGTCAGGACCGGGTCCCGCTGAGTTCAGGGTCGAGGACTACGCTGGGACATTTCACACCTGCCCATCAGCGGCTCCTCTCGTTTCCTGTGGTTTGAAAAGAAGCAGAAATCCTGGAAACTGGAAGGAAGTGGAAGCTAGCCGGCTGGGAAGCCCTGAGCCTGTCAGACGGGTGTAGACCGGAGGTCGACGATCGGCAGACTGATCGGCAGACCGGAGGCCGACGATCGACAGACTGATCGGCAGACCGGAGGCCGACGATCGGCAGACTGATCATCAGACCGGAGGCCGACGATCAGCAGACCGGAGGCCGACGATCGGCAGACTGTCGGTAGACCGGAGGCCGACGATTGGCAGACTGGAGGCCGATGATCGGCAGACCGATCGGCAGACCGGAGGCCGACGGTCGTCAGACTGATCGGCAGACTGGAGGCTGATGATCGGCAGACCGATCGGCAGACCGGAGACCGACGATCGTCAGACTGATTGGCAGACTGGAGGCTGATGATCGGCAGGCCGGAGGCTATAGGAATATCAAAGTTAACACGATAATAACCAGTTATCGCAAATTCATTTTAATGCCACAAACTGATTTACATTAAATTAAATTCTCTCTTCCCTTAACGCTCCAGTGGCCCGCCAGCAGGCCCGGCCACCGTTCTGTCGTTCAGAGGTAGAGTGAAGATACCGGGATCATGCGAAACTAGAAAACCTTGTTTAAAAACAGAGGGAATCCAGACACAAAGCACCTCACGCTAGCTTGTCTAGAAGACTGTTAAATAATACAAAATTATGCTAAATATGGCGAAGAAAAACTTCCATGGCAATTAACAGAGGAGTCCGTTGACCTCTGACCTCCAGATGTGTGGATGTAAATGGGTTCTCTGGGTCCCCACCAGTAAACCCCACCTTTACAGACATGCCCACTTTCTGATAGTCCCAGTCAGTATAACTGTGTTATTGCCTCCTCTTCTAAATGGTGGATCTGAGTATTTCTGCATACTGGGTCCCTAAACAGTCCTGAACCCCATAAACTGGGTCTCAGTGTAAAGCTGAGACTCTGGTGGATCAATGAGTCCACCTGGATCCATGTGTGATGATGTTAGTCCCCATAGGAGCCATTTCAGCCAAACTGACTCCAACCTAACTGACTCCAACTGAACTGACTCAGCCAAATCGACTCCAACCGAACCGACTCCAACCGAACCGATTTCAGCCGAACCGACTCCAACTGAACCGACTCCAGCCGAACCGACTCCAACCGAACCGACTCCAGCTGAACTGACTCCAACTGAACCGACTCCAGCTGAACCGATTTCAGCCGAACTGACTCCAACTGAACCGACTCCAGCCGAACCGACTCCAACCGAACCGACTCCAGCTGAACTGACTCCAACTGAACCGACTCCAACCGAACCGACTCCAGCTGAACTGACTCCAGCCGAACCGACTCCAGCTGAACCGACTCCAACTGAACTGACTCCAACCGAACCGACTCCAGCTGAACTGACTCCAACCGAACCGACTCCAACCGAACCGACTTCAGCCGAACCGACTCCAACTGAATCGACTTCAGCCGAACCGACTCCAGCTGAACTGACTCCAACCGAACCGACTCCAACCGAACCGACTTCAGCCGAACCGACTCCAACTGAATCGACTTCAGCCGAACCGACTCCAACTGAACCGACTCCAGCCGAACCGACTCCAACCGAACCGACTCCAGCTGAACTGACTCCAACCGAACCGACTCCAACCGAACCGGCTTCAGCCGAACCGACTCCAACTGAACCGACTCCAACCGAACCGACTTCAGCCGAACCGACTCCAACTGAACCGACTCCAACCGAACCGACTCCAACTGAACCGACTCCAGCCGAACTGACTCCAACAGAACTAACTCAGCCGAACCGACTCCAACCGAACCGACTCCAGCTGAACCGACTCTAACCGAACCGACTCCAACAACGAACTGACTCCAGCCGAACCGACTCCAACCGAACCGACTCCAGCTGAACCGACTCCAACCGAATCGACTCCAGCTGAACCGACTCCAACCGAACCGACTCCAACAGAACCGACTCCAACAGAACTGACTCAGCCGAACCGACTCCAACCGAACCGACTCCAACCGAACTGACTCCAGCTGAACCGACTCCAGCCGAACTGACTCCAGCTGAACAGACTCAGCCGAACTGACTCCAGCTGAACTGACTCAGCTGAACTGACTCCAACCGATTCTGGATCTTTTCAGGTTAGCTCTCCATTTTAAAACATTCACAGACATATGTGAGCCACTCAGTGAGGAGCTCTGTTATAATTATCATGTCTAAACTTTCTTCCTCCAGACAGGCTACAGACTGACGACATGTTGGTACCTGACAGTCTCTGAGGTCTTCAGACATTTTGTCTATCCGCAGCCTCTCTGGATGAAGAAACTTTAACTATATATATGTAACAGGGTAAATAATTGTTCTTCGTTACATATATAAATGAAGCTTTACAGCATCCACAGGGCATGTTTAGTCACATGATCATAGTGAGCCACATCATTTCCCCACTGTGGGACCAATAAAGGAATATCTTATCTTATCTTATCTTATTTGAGCCCATCAGGACTCAGTGAAGTCTCTCCTTCTCCCTGCAGGTCTTGTAATGTTCAGTCTGGGATTATTTTGGGTCATTTGTCCAGCTGTGATCTCTGGCTCTCATTTTGAAGCCTGGGAATACGCAGCGAATGCTGCCTACGTATCCGTCTTGTCCTTCAGGCCTCAGCATGGCTTCCATGTGGCGATCTGGCCTCACATCACACAGCCGGCTCTGCTGCTTCACACCTCCCTCTGCAAAAGATGTCAACGCTCAGCTGCTGCTTTTAGCACCGATTCCCTCACCGTGCGCTTTGTTTTATCAGTGTTTTACGAGCCCAATTTTAAAAAGGCAACAGCAAGAAAGTAACACAACTCTAAATGTACCAGTGACAGTTTATTTTTTATCTAATATTTTATCATAAATGAAATATGAAGCGTTCGTGAGATCAGACTTCATCATATCAGACTTCATCATATCAGAGGTATACTGCAGCACACTGACTTCCCTGTATCTGACATCAGCTTTACCTCAAATAAGATGCATTAAAAGATAAATCTGCATTCGTCTGTGTCGTCATGTGTCAAACACTCCTAAGAAAAGGCCCAGACCGACAGTTTGTTGTCTGTCGGTAACTTCCCCACTCGGTGGCTCTCAGCTCCAACCAACAACCTCCAGCACTGCTTCCAAGTAATCCATCACAACAGCTCATCAGTTTCATTTTAAAAAGGCTCTGTAATGCACATCGTGGTTTTTATTAAACATGTTAAAATCAGGAGCGAAGAGAGCATTCGTTGGCACCTATTCTCAGGAGATTAATCATATTTGGAGTATTTGGTGTTATATTATATATTTGTAGTATTTCTACAGTGTGTGTTTTCAGTGGCGTTCTATGGCACAAAGGACAGATATCAGCCTCTAATACAAACAATACGAGAGGAAATATGGAGTATCCTTTAAATGTTAGAAGTTACAACCATAATATCATCATCATATCTTCTGGAGATTATGTGGTGGATAAGAAAACAATAACTGGCCATGTCACGTTTTACAGTACAGTTCTCTGGGTAAGAGCTTAGTGTCATTTTTTACAGTGTTTCCCTCCCCCTGTCCTCCATCAGCTGCTGGAGGAAGACAGCGCTCCAATAAAGATCCCTTCATTTCCTCTCCTCTTTTTCATCCCTCCTCCTCCATCTCCTCCCTCTCTGCAGCCCACTCTCACTTCCTTCCTTCTGCTTAATCGCTTCAGTGTTTTAATATCAGCTCTGGATAGCGTCTGAACTGGACCGACACAGTTTCACCAAACTGGTATGACTTCGGAGGAGGGTATGGATTTCATTAGTGACCGGGAGTTTGCCTTGATCTAAATTGTTTCAAAAGCTTATGAATGTCGTCCTTGATCTGTCTCCGGTTGTTCATGGTCTCCTGCTCGATAACCTTTGACCTCTTCAGTGGATGCTGTGAGAGGTTTGGTCTGGTGGTCCCAGTCAGCTGAGGTCTGTTTCCCACCGACACGTTCTCACTCCAGCTCATCAAATACAGCAGCTTGGTCGGCCGACGCTTCAAACTACAGGCCTCCAGGTTCCTGTGTCAGCACAGTGTGTCACCTTCCACTCATCACAAGCATCGTTTCATCTCTCACTCTCTCATCGTCATCCTCTTATCCGGGTCGGGTCTCAGGGCCAACAGCTCCAGCAGGGACCCCAAACTTCCCTTTCCTGGGCCACATTAACCAGCTCTGCTGGTGGATCCCGAGGCGTTCCCAGGCCAGTGTGGAGATATAATCTCTCCACCTAGTCCTGGGTCTTCCCGGGGCCTCCTCCCAGCTGGTCCTGTCTAGACCACCTCCCTAGGGAGGCGTCCAGAGGGGGATCCTTACCAGATGCCTGAACCACCTCATCTGGCTCTACTCCGAGTCCCTCATGGATAGCTGAGCTTATAACCCTATCTCTAAGGGAGACGCCAGCCTCCCTCCTGAGAAAAAACCCATTTGAGCCACTTGTACCTGTGATCTAGTTCTTTGGGTCCTGACCCAGCCCTCATGACCAGAGGTGAGAGCAGGAACGAAGACTGACTGGTAGAAGAGGAGCTTTGCCTTCTGGCTCAGCTCTCTCTTTTCGTCACAACGGTGCAGTAAAGCGAATGTAATACCGCCATGCTGTTCTGGCTAATATCACGCTCCATCATCCCCTCACTCGTGAACAGGATCCAGAGGTACTTGAAGTCCTTCACTCGGGGTAAAGACTGATTCTCTATTCAGAGTAGACAATCCATCGGTTTCCTGCTGAGGACCATGGCCTCAGATTTAGAGGTGCTGATCCTCATCTCAGCCACTTCACACTGCTGTGAACCGATCCAGTGGGTGCTGGAGGACACATACGATGATGCTAACAGGACCACATCATCTGCAAAAAGCAGCGAGGAGATCTTCAGCACACCGATCTGTAAACCCTCCTCCCCCGACTACGCCTCCATATCCTGTCCATGAATATCACTAACAGGACTGGTGACAAGGCGTGCATAGTGTCTATATAAAATGAACTTCTAATGTAGCTTTACTTACGCTACAAAATGAAGGTTACACCATTATAACCATAGTTCTATAAGCGCATGTGGAGCCCTCTGCTAGACTATACGGGTAATACTCTCCCTTTCTAACCTAGGCTGCCACAGTGAAGAAGTAGGGGGCCGTGCCCCCTAAGATAGTACACAACTGATCTGGGTAAGGCCATGGTCTCACCCTGCAGGGGTCAAAAAGAAACAGTAGACACCAAGGGTCGTCACGGAGCACAGGAACCTGTAGGTGTATCATGCCCAGAGGGGGCAGTCACACCCCCGTCAGGTGGGGTCAAAGGGTGCAGCTGCAAAGTGACGAGGTCCACGTGACCCCACCTGCCAAGACATGTAAAAATATTGTTGGTTCATTATGAAACTGTGGTGGGTGTAATTAATGGGAAACACTGGAGCTGTTACCTCCACTGGGTCCGACTCATACATGGATTCAGATCCCCAAATCATGAATATAAGTATGACTTCCTGCTGTATGTGATACAGGCTGATGATAGTGAAGATGAAAATTAAGATGAAGGTGACAGTTGACTGACGAGAGCCATGTGATTCACGTTTTGTTATTTCAGAGTTTTTTGCCGTAGGTTTATTTTATAAATAGATTCATTTAAAATTAATACATCGGCTGGATAAGACCTGGGACCCTCAAAGTAACCATGTTTATGTTCATTGAATAAGAGTGCATTTATACCTGAACCATCATCGTGGCATGCCTTGATAAACCACAGTGAAGGTGCCAATAAATAAACAATAAATAATGCCTATAAATCTGAATTAGAAAAGTTCTGATCAGTCAGGAATAGACATGCTTTTGAATATTAACACCCTGTGTGAGCTAAAGCACACTAGAAGCCTAATCCTCCTTTACAATAGTTCACGACATGTTTTCAATCAAGCAGGCAAACTCATAATTAAGATCCCTCTATACGACGCCACAGTAGCATTACAATGTGCCAGAGGTCTCCAAATTTGGGCTTTACCTCGAGAAAAGCTGGCTACTGTTTCCCACTGGTTGGCTACTCCATATCCTTGTGGAGAGTCCTGATGAGGAGCTCAGGAAATAAAAGCCAGGGTACAGAGAGAACTAGAAAATGAAAGGACCAGGTATGACAGGCAAAGCTGGACGTACAAAGATGAAGAGCTGGGTAGACTGGCATAAAACCTGGTTCAGTTTTAATGTTGGAGAGAAGATACTGGTATCATGTGAAAAGGGTGGATGAGGGGTCCAGTTTGGAAAGTCTGAAGGACAGGGGGAGCCTAGCAAAAAGGACCCTGACAAGCCGTCTGAACGGGCAAGGCATCGGCAATGACGCTGCCGTGCCATCCTTGACAGTCACCCACCAAACCGGCCGCTGACACTGCTGCTGCAGGAGTGCGAGCAGACCACCGTGGACCGTCTCGGCGTGAAGCAGACCTCTCGGCCATGGCAGGCATGCGAAGGCGTCCACCCCCAGAGGCGGGTCGTCCTGCTGTGTGTGCAGGAACTCCACACTGATCTTTGGTGTAAGTGGTTGTGAGATACACCAACCTGCCATCAGCCTACACATGAAAACAGGCAGGCTGTTGTCATTCATTGTTCTTACTTATACTGCATTCCTACATAACCCACATAATCATGAACCAGGACTACAGGTCTGCCTCTAAGGAAGTCAGGAAACACAGTGTGGGTGGATGGACAGGTCAAACAAACTCAGGACTTTTGCCTTACTTTTGTAAAATAACTGATCCATTTAACTGCACAAGTTACATAACAAGCATACTTATTAACCCAAACCATGACCTTTTCCTAAACCTAACCCAATAGTTTTTCTCCCTAAACAGGTCAAGTACTACAGGGGTTTGCACAGGTGCACTGATCACATTCGTAGGACAACCCACAAAAACTGACTTTAAGATCTCATATGCAGCGCTGTGAGGATACACTGACCCCCTCTTCCTGTTCACTGGTGAAGTTAAGGATGTAATGTACTTCATGTAATTGAAAGCCATTATTGAAATTCATTATAATCCTGCCTGCAGCCACTCTGATCGAACAGTGGTCTCAAAAGCAGTATTAGGCAGTAATGGCTAAATGTACGTGTAAAAGTGGTAGTTTAACAAACAAAAAACTAAATTCTGTGTAATTTCACTGTAAGACACAATCTTTTTAGCTTGAATTTTATTTTTCCCAAATCAATGCTCAGTGAATGGAGGCCTGCTGTCTTCCTCTCAGAGAGCATACCGCCATCATAACCTCTGGTAACAAGGTAGAGTCGACTGCATGTCGCAGACCCCTCATTGACAACAGTAATACATGACGTTAATGATGAGTACTTAGTAGAGTAACTACCTCTAACTTAGTATGTGTGTGTTGCACGGATAGGAAGCCAGTGGTTATGTTTAGGCTAGGGTAGGGGTAGGGTTACAGACGTAAACCTCTACATCTCATCGTTTTCTTGCACTGTCGTAATAAACCATGATAACTGTATGTTGCCATTGTTGGTTTTAAGAAATGTCGTCACCGATCTCTATTTTCAGTTGCCCTCTTTGCTTCGCTACACTTCCCCGCTGACTCTAACCTCCTCCGAAGTTTCAAGAAACCGCCAACAGCGAACAGCCATCTGGCGATCGATGGAGCCTCCGATCATCCGGAGCTTTTTCAATGTTCCCAGCCGTTTTCCTCCAAACCGCACCAGTTCCCCTCAGCCTTAATGGGCGATAGTACAGTCTGGTGGGACAGGTGTCGTGGGCGAGGCGAGGCGAGGCGAGGTCCCTTCAGTGCTGTGGTTAACGAAGAAGTCATGCAAAGAGTCGCCTCACCCTTTTCTCACTCCTCCTCACCCCCGTTCTTCCTCCCATCCCCATTTGTCCCCACATTGTGGTTAACGAGTGAATGCAAAGTGTTGCCTTGATGTGTGTGTATGCGTGGCCCATACCCATTAGCGCCTAGCGCCCCTCTATTCCGGATTGTAAATTCCGCCCAGCGACTGAGCCTTCTGATTTATTCATTGGCTCGTTTGGGACTCTGTATGTCCCTGTGTGGTTGGATTTCAGCTCTCTGATTGGCTCATTCATTTGTTTTCCAGAATCTTCAAGGTTACTTAGCATGCCCCCCCCCACCAGTACCCAAAGCCTGAGGGGTGTGAATGAATAATTAGTTGATTGGAGTCTTCCTCTGGATCTGTCAGAATGATCTAGGCCATTGAAAACAGTCATTGATTTTTGTGGCTGTCTATGGTGACTGGTATATTGAGTCTGCTTCTGTTAATAATGAACAGTGTTGTCTGACCTTAGACCCAGTTAAACCAAAGTTAGACCAGTTTATCCTCAGATGTAACGTCAGTCAGTACAGCTCATTTAAAATGTCAGTATCATTAAATTAATGGAGGATCCCCACATCGGAAACACATCGCCTCAGTGTAAAGCAAAAATAAATATGCATTTTGTCACACCACAGAAAAAATGTGTTAGAAACCACCCATCTAAATTTGAATGATTAAAAAAAAATCACCAAGTATATAACCTTAGCTTTAAAAAGCAGTATTCTCTGCTTGGTGCCACTCGGGCCGGAGTCCTGATCCGGACTCAGCCTGTGGATCATAATACAATATCAATAACTTCCAAAAGCAGACGACCCAACAGCTCTCTTCAGATGTGTGTGAGCTAGAAAACTGTCAGTCTTCATACGTAAAAATGAGTTCAACAAGCCTGTCAGAGGGGTCACGGTGGGTTTCTTCCTCCTCGCTGCCTCCTTCTACAATGGCAAGCTGTTTTCCCATCTTCACGTATGACTACACAATAAAAAAGATCATGGTCTGGGTTCATAACTACTTTAATTTGTTGAAATAACTACCTCATTAAAGAGTAAATTGACACCAGATTCACTTGTTTGAGTTAGAACATGACATGTACACTGACTTTAATACATCTATTGATTCTGGTCCCTTTTAATAGTGTTTATTGCAACAGAAGTTCGTCTTTTTTGCTGTGAGATCATGTCACATTCGTTCTTGATGACCATTAAAAGATGTGAAATGTGTAGGTTTAGACATGGAGGGAGATGGAGGTCCGACAGACCCCTGACCTCCTCCCTCTGCAAGCTTTGTGGCTCTGTAATAAAGTTGCACTGCAGAATCTGAATCTTTCCAATAATTTGATTGATGATCAAACAGAGTGGTGCAGGAACGAGCCCTGAAACCTGGAGATTAGTTAATTAGTTAGCATTTTAGCAGTTCCTGTTCCCTCCTCTCAAAGTCAATGTTTTTTTAATGTTTTTTTGCTAGATGGCTGAAATAAGGCTGTGGTTAGTACAAATTTGAGATTTTAATGTTCTACAGTGTAAAATGTGTCGGCAGAAATTCTTCCCATGAATTTTGAAGCTTTTATGTGTCTTTTAAAAACATCAAAATAAAGTTCATCATAAAGTTGAGGTTATTTTATGGACCAAAACATCTAAGTATCCAAAATGTTTGTTCACGAGAGCTTGTTTTCTGCAATAATCCAAACCCCAATGAAAAACAGGGCGATGGTTGAAATCATATTTATTGAAAGAACAGTGTGTCTCTGTGAATAATACGACATCAGTATACTCTGAGGTGAAATATGGTGTACCTCAGGGCTCTGCTCTTGTTGTTCCCTATACATTATAGCAAATTATACGCTGCCATGGAAATCATGTCCACTGCTACGCTGATGATACACAGCTGTATGTGCCTATAAAGGTGGAGGATCGATCACCAGTTATTGAATATCAGGCCTGTCTGTCTGCGGTGAAAAAAGGATGTCAGGTAATTTCTTCTTAAATTCAGATAAAACTGAGTGCTGGTCATCAGCTCTGCTTGACACAGACATCAGTTTGAGGAAGTGATTATGTCTTTAGATGACCGTGTGGTATCCCAGAGTTTCACAGTGAAGAATCTTGGCGCCATGTTTGATTCAACTCCTTCTTTTTATCAACACATTAAAGACATCACAAAGATTGATTTCTTTCACCTACACAACATCTAAACTCAGGTCTTCTTTCTGCAGGGCTAATGCAGAGATCCTAGTCCATGCCTTTCCAGACTGGATTACTGTACTGTTTTCATATCTGGTCTGCCTCGTTCTAGTACCAGAAGCCTTCAAATGGTTCAGAACGCTGCAGTAAGAATCTGAACTAAAGCTAGAAAATTTGACCACATCACACCAGTTTTAGTTTCATCACACTGGCTCCTGATCCACATTGTAAATGGCCTCACTCCTTCCTATTTGTCTGATCTAGTTAAACTTAAACTCCAATCAGGACTCTCCACTCTCAGAATACAGGACTCCTGTCTATCCTCATGTTGAAAGAGAAGTCAGCAGGCCAAAGGTCCTTTTCCTATAGAGCCCCTTTCCTCTGGAATAACCTCCCTATAGACATCAGACAGTCTGATTCTGTGGAGGTCTTTAAATCCAGACTCAAAAACCCATCTTTTTGCCTGAACTTTCAGTTAGCTAGCTGGTGGATCAATCTCAGACTCAATGTATAAATTAAGCCTAGTAGTACTGCCAGTGAGAATATTATAAATTTTAAGCTACTGCCTCTCAATAACCTTCTGTTGTTTATGACCCACAAGCACTGCTGTGTTTCTCTGATTCTATGTGGCGTGGAGAGGAGGTTGTGTTGCTATGGTTCTATGTGGCGTGGAGAGGAGGTTGTGTTGCTCTGGTTCTATCTAAGTGGCGAGGAGAGGAGGTTGTGTTGCTATGGTTCTATGTGGCGTGGAGAGGAGGTTGTGTTGCTCTGGTTCTATGTGGTGTGGAGAGGAGGTTGCGTTGCTCTGGTTCTATCTATGTGGCGTGGAGAGGAGGTTGTGTTGTTCTGGTTCTATGTGGCGTGGAGAGGAGGTTGTGTTGCTCCGGTTCTATCTATGTGGCGTGGAGAGGAGGAGGTGTTGCTCTGGTTTTATCTATGTGATGTGGAGAGGAGGTTGTGTTGCTCTGGTTCTATGTGGCGTGGAGAGGAGGTTGTGTTGCTCTGGTTCTATGTGGCGTGGAGAGGAGGTTGTGTTGCTCCGGTTCTATGTGGCGTGGAGAGGAGGTTGTGTTGCTGTGGTTCTATGTGGCGTGGAGAGGAGGTTGTGTTGCTCTGGTTCTATGTGGTGTGGAGAGGAGGTTGTGTTGCTCTGGTTTTATCTATGTGATGTGGAGAGGAGGTTGTGTTGCTCTGGTTCTATGTGGCATGGAGAGGAGGTTGTGTTGCTCTGGTTCTATGTGGTGTGGGGAGGAGGTTGTGTTGCTCCGGTTCTATGTGGCATGGAGAGGAGGTTGTGTTGCTGTGGTTCTATGTGGTGTGGAGAGGAGGTTGTGTTGCTCTGGTTCTATCTATGTGGCGTGGAGAGGAGGTTGTGTTGTTCTGGTTCTATGTGGCGTGGAGAGGAGGTTGTGTTGCTCTGGTTCTATCTATGTGATGTGGAGAGGAGGTTGTGTTGCTCTGGTTCTATGTGGCATGGAGAGGAGGTTGTGTTGCTCTTGTTCTATGTGGCGTGGAGAGGAGGTTGTGTTGCTCCGGTTCTATGTGGCGTGGAGAGGAGGTTGTGTTGCTGTGGTTCTATGTGGCGTGGAGAGGAGGTTGTGTTGCTCTGGTTCTATGTGGCGTGGAGAGGAGGTTGTGTTGCTTTGGTTCTATGTGGTGTGGAGAGGAGGTTGTGTTGCTCTGGTTTTATCTATGTGATGTGGAGAGGAGGTTGTGTTGCTCTGGTTCTATGTGGCATGGAGAGGAGGTTGTGTTGCTCTGGTTCTATGTGGTGTGGAGAGGAGGTTGTGTTGCTCCGGTTCTATGTGGCGTGGATAGGAGGTTGTGTTGCTGTGGTTCTATGTGGTGTGGAGAGGAGGTTGTGTTGCTCTGGTTCTATGTGGTGTGGAGAGGAGGTTGTGTTGCTCCGGTTCTATGTGGCGTGGATAGGAGGTTGTGTTGCTGTGGTTCTATGTGGCGTGGAGAGGAGGTTGTGTTGCTCCGGTTCTATGTGGCATGGATAGGAGGTTGTGTTGCTGTGGTTCTATGTGGTGTGGAGAGGAGGTTGTGTTGCTCTGGTTCTATCTATGTGGCGTGGAGAGGAGGTTGTGCTGCTCTGGTTCTATCTATCTGGTCTAGAGAGGAGGTGGTGTTGCTCTGGTTCTATCTATGTGGCGTGGAGGTTGTGTTGCTCTGGTTCTATGTGGCGTGGAGAGGAGGTTGTGTTGCTCTGGTTCTATGTGGCATGGAGAGGAGGTTGTGTTGCTCTGGTTCTATGTGGTGTGGAGAGGAGGTTGTGTTGCTCCGGTTCTATGTGGCGTGGATAGGAGGTTGTGTTGCTGTGGTTCTATGTGGTGTGGAGAGGAGGTTGTGTTGCTCTGGTTCTATGTGGTGTGGAGAGGAGGTTGTGTTGCTCCGGTTCTATGTGGCGTGGATAGGAGGTTGTGTTGCTGTGGTTCTATGTGGCGTGGAGAGGAGGTTGTGTTGCTCCGGTTCTATGTGGCATGGATAGGAGGTTGTGTTGCTGTGGTTCTATGTGGTGTGGAGAGGAGGTTGTGTTGCTCTGGTTCTATCTATGTGGCGTGGAGAGGAGGTTGTGCTGCTCTGGTTCTATCTATCTGGTCTAGAGAGGAGGTGGTGTTGCTCTGGTTCTATCTATGTGGCGTGGAGGTTGTGTTGCTCTGGTTCTATGTGGCGTGGAGAGGAGGTTGTGTTGCTCTGGTTCTATGTGATGTGGAGAGGAGGTTGTGTTGCTCTGGTTCTATGTGGTGTGGAGAGGAGGTTGTGTTGCTCTGGTTCTATGTGATGTGGAGAGGAGGTTGTGTTGCTCTGGTTCTATGTGGTGTGGAGAGGAGGTTGTGTTGCTCTGCTTCTATGTAGTGTGGAGAGGGAGGTTGTGTTGCTCTGTTTGGTGATGCCGTGAAGCTGACTGACATTCAAGGCAAATCTTGTTTTGTATTCTTGTGTATTCTCCAACAAGGTTTTTGAACGGTTCTGTTCTATCAGTCCACCCAGCCTGTGTGTGGAAAAATACTCCATATGAATGAATTAAGTGAACAGCAGGCCAGCATGGAGAGAAGCCCTGTGTCCTCAGGTTGGTCAATGCTGACACAGCGGTAGTGGCATCTGTCAGGAGTTCGTTCGTCTTTTTGATGCCCCCCTCCTCATAAAAAAAAAAAAATTTTTTTTTTTTTGCCCAACAAAAAGAGACACCAATTTTAAAAATAAAAAAATTTTTTATATAAAAAAATACCTCACCACCCTCGAGCAATCAAAATTATCAATTCCGCCTTTTTGTGGGTTTTTGATTGTCTCCGCCCGAGAAGGAGGAGGGGCCCCTGGGGGGAGGGGGCGGTTATATCCCCCCCCCCACCCCCAGGGGGAGCCCCTCAGCCTGACGAGCCTCCACCCAGCTCCTACATCAGCTCCTATGTAACAGAGAGACGGCTGGGGTGACAACACCACACTGCTGCCGAGGTCAGAGGTCAACGCAGGCTCATGATGTACCTAAGTAACGTCACTTCCATCGTTACTTTAAGCCTGAAACCAGTTTTTGTGACGTCACTTCTCCACTTAAGGGACGTGACTTCCAGTGTTATTTGAACCCAAACTTCAGTCTTTTCCCAAAGATAACAAGTTTTATTTTGAAAAGACTGGAGTGATAATTGACACATTGCTGTCTGATCAGTCGTGACGTCCATGTTCAGAGAGAGAGTTAAAGGTTTCTGCTCTAATGCACCTGCTCAGCCATTCACACTGCACTAAACACACCCCGAGGCACTCCTGTCTTCCTCTCTATCTCTCCATCCGTCATGCTGTCTCTCCATCTCAGCCTGTCTCTCTCTCCCTCTGAGACATTGCCTCACTTTGCTCCGTCCATTTCTATTTCTACACTTCTACACTGGAAGAATGAACATTTAACTAACTTAGACTGTGTGCATGATTGAATAGGGATTCTCTCTCTCTCTCTCTCTCTCTCTCTCTCTCTCTCTCTCTCTCTCTCCCTCCCTCTCTCCCTCTCTCTCTCTCTCCCTCTCTCTCTCTCTCTCCCTCCCTCTCTCTCTCTCTCTCTCTCTCTCTCTCTCCCTCTCTCTCTCCCTCTCTCTCTCTCTCTCTCTCTCTCTCTCCCTCCCTCTCTCCCTCTCTCTCTCTCTCCCTCTCTCTCTCTTCCTCTCTTCATTTCTTGTGTCAGAAAATCAATTTTTAGTTTAGTAGGAATAAGCCCATCTTCTCTCATCGCAGAGGCTGGCTGAATAATTCAACACACACACACACACATACACACACACACACACTAAGGGCTAATACACACATTGCTTTTTGCACATTAAAAGTACTTCAGCCGTCTTCATGGGACTTACACTGACAAAAAGTGACATTATTGGGTTTTTCCAACAAAACAAACTGCTTCCCAGTATTTCCTTTAACAGCTGGCAGGATCTGGTTGCTTTGAGGGGATAAAGTACTGGTGAAACCAGGAACCAGATTTAGTTTCTGCAGGATAGATCCTGCTCCCAAGCTTGGATTTTCAGTGGTTCAGGAACTATCGAGGCAGATTTTGCAGGGCACGTCTCTGGTCAAACACGCTATGAGCGACACAGCTTGTGGACAGCTTCATTCACAAAATAAGGAAATACCAGGTGGGGCCGCGAGAATCCCCCTGAGACCAGTGATCCCCGCTGACATTACGAAAGAAGCCAGAAAGCTGGTGAAAGTATTAAGAAAGTAGTAGTATCGTATGAAACTAGGAAACCTCAGGGACCCATGTCAGGTTAGCATGTCAGGCTACACAGTGCATTTTTGGCTCAGTCTTGGCTTTGGAATACAGTCACAGCCATTTTCAGAGGGATCCGCTGACCTCTGACCTCCAGATGTGTGGATGTAAATGGGTTCTCTGGGTCCCCACCAGTCTCCCCTTTACAGACATGCCCACTTTCTGATAGTCCCAGTCAGTTTGGGGCAAAAAGTAGTGTGCACTTGTTTGCATGCAGTACATTATGTTTGCCTAAAACAACTACATCAGTTCAGTGTAAAGCTGAGACTCTGGTGGATCAATGAGTCCACCTGGATTCATGTGTGATGATGTTAGTCCCCATAGGAGCCAGAAAGGTCGGTACACCGGTGAGCAGACAATCAGGCAAACCAAATCCAAACATCATCAGGCTTCATTCACCACAAAACAGGCACCAGGAAAACCGTGGGATCACCAGGAGGGATCAATAACGAACTGGCAACATGAGGAAGGGAAGACACCCATTATATACAGGTGAGGGAGTAACGAGGCACAGGTGGACACAGTCAGGGGCGGGGCTACAATCAGACACAGGTGGACGCATTCAGGGGCGGGGCTACAATCAGACACAGGTGGACACAGTCAGGGGCGGGGCTACAATCAGACACAGGTGGACATCAGTCAGGGGCGGGGCTACAATCAGACACAGGTGGACACAGTCAGGGGTGGAGCTACAATCAGACACAGGTGGACACAGTCAGGGGTGGAGCTACAATCAGACACAGGTGGACATAGTCAGGGGCGGGCTACAATCAGACACAGGTGAACACAGTCAGGGGTGGGGCTACAATCAGACACAGGTGGACACAGTCAGGGGCGGGGCTACAATCAGACACAGGTGGACACAGTCAATGGGGGCGGGCCTACAATCAGACACAGGTGGACACAGGGGGGGCCTACAATCAGACACAGGTGGACACAGTCAGGGGCGGGGGCGGACTCAGGGGCGGGGTACAATCAGACGCAGGTGGACACAGTCAGGGGCGGGCCTACAATCAGACACAGGTGGACATAGTCAGGGACGGGGCTACAATCAGACACAGGTGGACACAGTCAGGGGCGGGCCTACAATCAGATCACAGGTGGACATAGTCAGGGGCGGGGCTACAATCAGACACAGGTGGACACAGTCAGGGGCGGGCCTACAATCAGACACAGGTGGACACAGTCAGGGGCGGGGCCTACAATCAGACACAGGTGGACACAGTCAGGGGGGGCCACGGGGTGGGGCGGGGCTACAATCAGACACAGGTGGACACAGTCAGGGGGGGCGGGCTACAATCAGACACAGGTGGACACAGTCAGGGGCGGGCCTACAATCAGACACAGGTGGACACAGTCAGGGGCGGGGCGACCAGGTGGACATAGTCAGGGGCGGGGCTACAATCAGACACAGGTGGACACAGTCAGGGGCGGGGCTACAATCAGACACAGGTGGGGGGGGGGGGGGGGGGGGGGGGGGGGGAAAGTCAGGGGCGGGCTACAATCAGACACAGGTGGACCAGCAGGGGCGGGGCTACAATCAGACACAGGTGGACACAGTCAGGGGGGGGATGACACGGGGGAGGTGATGGACACAGGGGAGACACACAAAGGCAGGAAGTGCAGTGAATCTGAAACGAGAGTGAAGGTTAGATTTCAAAATAAGACAGGAAATGACAAATGATAATACTGAGAAAACAGAAACAAAAACATGACGTAGGATCTGGTGGTCGTAACATTTTCCAGTATTTTAAGAACTGACTTTTTTAAATATACCTGAGAGCCAAGTGTCACTGCAGTTTCTTCTGTTTTGCTCCTCTGACCCTGAATCCTGTTGCCATTTTGGGGTTTTTCGGTCAGTTGTCATGGCAGCATGTACGGTCTTTACCCATCAGGCCTCAGGACACTGACCGCCAGGCACGCGCCTGCGATGGCGGTGTGGATGGCGATGACGCTGCAGAGCCGCTGAAAGCTTTACAGCAGCACATCGCCGTGGTTAATGCCATAAAGCAATACCCCTCTGTGCCATAAAGTGATCCAGCAGGCTGAGTGGTGCCGTCATCACTGGAAATATGAAGCAGGGTCGTATGATGGAGTTAAAAACGCTCCAGTTAAAATACACCAACACACATAAAGGTTAATGTGGAACTAAGGACATTAATGATTCTTTTTGCAAATATAATTGAAAATTAGCATTTTGACTTATGTGCATGTTGTACTCACAGTACTGTCTCATATATATATATATATATATATGATATATATATATATATATATATATATATATATATCTTAGACGACCCATGTTTAGTGTGTGAGCTGTGACAAGACTTTATATGTATGTGTAATGTGGCCGTGCACATCAGTGTGTTGCCTTCGTGTCTCAGTGCACGTTGGTGCAACTCTGCATTTTATCCTGTGTGTGTGTGTGTGTGTGTGTGTGTGTGTGTGTCATTGGTACTGCTGCTAACTGATATGTCAGAAAATCAATTAATTACTTTTAAGCGGCAGTTAACTGCATCCGCACAATACACCCCATGAATTATAGACGAGGTGTGTGTGTGTGTGTGTGTGTGTGTGTGTGTGTGTGTGTGTGAGTGATCAAATTGGCTGCTTTGTTAACTAGAGACAATTGCTAACTCCTCCGTCACTGATCAATTGATGAGTGCTTCGATACAAATCTACTGAGCACACTGAAGTGTCTGAACTGACTCATCCATCCACGCTTTCTGTGTGTGTGTGTGTGTGTGTGTGTGTGTGTGTGTGTGTGTGTGTGGGGATCACTATTGTCTTGTGATTTAAAGCGATATCAATCCAACCTTTAACATCTGCTGCTCAGGAGCACCTAAAAATCTGATCTGATCACTGAATACTTTAAATACTTTCTTTAAATGAGAGTTTGGAGGGAAAACGTTCAAAAGGGTATTCAGCGTCTTCAGTCAGTAATACTTCAGTAGTAGAAGTAACAGACCTTCATCAGACCTGATATAGTCGATATATAGTCTATATATAGTCTTTATATAGTCTATATATAGTCTATATATAGTCTTTATATAGTCTTTATACAGTCTATATATAGTCTAAATATAGTCTTTATATAGTCTGTATATAGTCTATATATAGTCTTTATATAGTCTGTATATAGTCTATATATAGTCTTTATATAGTCTATATATAGTCTATATATAGTCTTTATATAGTCTATATACAGTCTATATATACTCTTTATATAGTCTCTATATAGTCTATATATAGTCTTTATATAGTCGTTATATAGTCTATATATACTCTTTATATAGTCTTATATTCTATATACAGTCTATATATAGTCTTTATACAGTCTATATATAGTCTAAATATAGTCTTTATATAGTCTGTATACCGTCTATACATACTCTTTATATAGTCTCTATATAGTCTTTATATAGTCTATATATAGTCTATATATACTCTTTATATAGTCTTTATATAGTCAATATATATTCTATATACAGTCTATATATAGTCTTTATACAGTCTATATATAGTCTAAATATAGTCTTTATATAGTCTGTATACCGTCTATACATACTCTTTATATAGTCTCTATATAGTCTTTATATAGTCTATATATAGTCTATATATACTCTTTATATAGTCTCTATATAGTCTTTATATAGTCTATATATAGTCTATATATACTCTTTATATAGTCTATATATAGTCTTTATATAGTCTATATATAGTCTTTATATAGTCTATATATAATCTTTATATAGTCTATATATAGTCTTTATATAGTCTATATATAGTCTTTATTATCTATATATCTCTTTATATAGTCTATATATAATCTTTATATCGTCTATATATAATCTTTATATAGTCTATATATAGTCTTTATATAGTCTATATATAGTCTTTATATAGTCTATATATAATCTTTATATAGTCTATATATAGTCTTTATATAGTCTATATATAATCTTTATATAGTCTATATATAGTCTTTATATAGTCTATATATAGTCTATATATACTCTATATATAGTCTTTATATAGAACATCTATATATATAGTCTATATATAGTCTTTATAAGTCTATATATATCTATATATAGTCTTTATATAGTCTATATACATAATACTCTTTATATAGTCTCTATATAGTCTTTATATAGTCTATATAAAGTCTATATATACTCTTTATATAGTCTATATATAGTCTTTATATAGTCTATATATACTCTTTATATAGTCTATATATAGTCTTTATATAGTCTATATATACTCTTTATATAGTCTATATATAGTCTTTATATAGTCTATATATACTCTTTATATAGTCTATATATAGTCTTTATATAGTCTATATATAGTCTTTATATAGTCTATATATAGTCTTTATATAGTCTATATATAGTCTTTATATAGTCTATATATAGCCTTTATATAGTCTATATATAGTCTTTATATAGTCTATATATAGTCTTTATATAGTCTATATAAACTTTTTATATAGTCTATATATAATCTTTATATAGTCTTACTTTGATTCTTTGATCCAGCACCGGTTGAGGTTTGTCGGATGTGTGAACTCTACACCTTCTTCCTGTTTAACGTACGTTTCACCACCATGGAAACAGTTTAGGTTTAGGCAACACAACTACCTGGTTAGGGTTAGGAAAGGGTTAAAGGCTTAGATTGTGTTTGTTACATAAGTTAACTCATAAAACAAGTTAGCGCTGAGTTTTTTAATCACACAGAACACAAACCTGGGTGGGTTTGTTTTATCCACCCTGACCTCGTCCCTACACAACGTTTGAGAGTACTTGATAGTACTTGATAGTACTTCTGTTGTTTCTCCACCATGTACCGTGCTGATTATGGTCATTTCATGTATTTCTGTGGGATCAGCCTCCGTTTCCGTCACTACCAGCTCTTCATCCACCAGCTCTGTGGCTGCCGCTCGTTTCTCCGACATGGATGACGAACACAACCGTCGCCTTGTTTCGTAGACGCCTTTTTGATGAACGGTAGCACTCGGTAGCAGCAGCAGTAGGAAGTGTTGGGTTTGCGTTAACAGTAACAGCCAGTTCATGCATCATATTTAAAATATTACCATTACCTCGTCAGCTCTTTTATCTGAAGGAAAGTCTTTGTCCACCAGAGTGGACGGATTATCCTTTAAATACAGAGTTAAAGGTGCTGATGAGAAAACCAGAGGACACGTCCTCCTTTTCCCCAGACTCTCTCTCTCCTACATCGATCCCTCGCTCAGGGTGGCAGCCCATGTGTGTGTGTGTGTGTGTGCGTGCGTGCACGTGCAGGCCTATGTGGTATTGATCGTTGGCCCTTCATTGGCCTCGGGGTGGCCTCAGCTCAGGACGACAGGGACAGACAGCCGCTGGCAGAGACAGAAACGCCATTTCTGTCCTTTCCACTTCATGATTATAGTGTCTCTTATGAAATATGAGGTCTTTTATTATGAAGGAGGAAGTGAGAGTTGATGAGGATGAAAAATGACGGCTGAGATTTGATCAAATGTGTTTCTCAGTACTTTGGTCCAATTAGTGCCGAGATGATCAGATTATGATATATATAACAATATATAACAACAGAGATCTCTGCATCCGTCACGAACACAGGACCTCGTTTAGCATTGATTACACTGCACAGGTGCTGTAATCAATGCTCTAATAAAACTAGAGGTCTAGGGTGAGAAAAAACAAGCCAGACAGTGATTGTTAGAGCCATTATTACCCGAGACTCTGGTTTCCACAGTATGACTTCAGTTCATCACAATGATGCTTTAGTATGAGGTTGTTAGAACTGCTGTAGCCCGGCCCTGGTGGGCTCGTATCTGACCTCTAAACCACATTGTGGGGCATCTCAAGATACTCATGTTATATTATATATATATATGGCGAGGAGCTGCCGTACTTTCACCAACATGGGCTGGTTACAGTTCAGCTCTGTGTCCTCTTCATGGACATCTCTAACATCCAAGTTACACAAATCTGTCTGCAAAATAAAATCCTTCTTTATCCAAAGGAACCGGTCTACTGCAGTCCACACGCCTCCTTCAGCTCCCAGCTGTTAGAGAGGAAATATGAAGGAGGATCAAGGTCTGATGACCTACAGGGACACGACAAGCTCAGCTCAGCTCAGCTCAGCTCAGCTCAGCTCAGCTCAGCTCAGCTCAGCCTGGGTTAACACACAGCTCAGACAACCGCTGTGGCTCAACACAACCCACTGTTGGTCTGAGGTTGGCACTGAGGGTTACAGACCGCTGTTGTTCACACACTCAACAACACACTCAACGTCAGTGAACACACTCTCTGTGAACACACACTCTGTGAACACACACTCAGCGTCAGTGAACACACTCTCTGTGAACACACACTCTGTGAACACACACTCAGCGTCAGTGAACACACTCTCTGTGAACACACACTCAGCGACACACACTCAGCATCAGTGAACACACTCTATGTGAACACACACTCTGTGAACACACACACTCAGCGTCAGTGAACACACTCTCTGTGAACACACACTCTGTGAACACTCTCTGTGAACACTCTCTCTGTAACACTCTCTCTGTGAACACTCTCTCTGTGAACACTCTCTCTGTGAACACTCTCTGTGAACACTCTCTCTGTGAACACTCTCTGTGAACACTCTCTCTGTGAACACTCTCTCTGTGAACACTCTCTGTGAACACTCTCAGTGAACACTCTCTGTGAACACTCTCTCGTGAACACTCTCTCTGTGAACACTCTCAGTGAACACTCTCTGTGAACACTCTCTCTGTAACACTCTCTGTGAACACTCTCTCGTGAACACTCTCTTAACACTCTCTGTAACACTCTCTCTGTAACCTCTCTGTAACACTCTCTTAACACTCTCTCTAGAACACCTCTGTAACACTCAGTGAACACTCTCTGTAACACTCTCTCTGTAACACTCTCAGTGAACACTCTCTTAACTCTCTCTGTAACACTCTCTGTGAACCTCTCTGTGAACACTCTCTCTTGAACACTCTCTCTAGAACACTCTCAGTGAACACTCTCAGTGAACACTCTCAGTGAACACACTCTGTGAACACTCTCTGTGAACACTCTCAGTGAACACTCTCAGTGAACACACTCAGTGAACACACTCTGTGAACACACTCTGTGAACACTGTGAACACACTCTGTGAACACTCTCAGTGAACACACTCTGTGAACACTCTCTGTGAACACTGTGAACACACTCTGTGAACACTCTCTGTGAACACTGTGAACACACTCTGTAACACTCTCAGTGAACACACTCTGTGAACACTCTCTGTAACACACTCTGTGAACACACTCTGTGAACACTCTCAGTGAACACACTGTGAACACACTCTGTGAACACTCTCAGTGAACACACTCTGTGAACACACTCTGTGAACACACTCTGTGAACACTCTCTGTGAACACTCTCAGTGAACACACTCTGTAACACACTCTTAACCACCACCCTTAGCACTCTCAGTGAACACTCTCTGTGAACACTCTCAGTGAACACACTCTGTGAACACTCTCAGTGAACACACTCTGTGAACACACTCTGTGAACACTCTCAGTGAGCACTCTCTGTGAACACTCTCAGTGAACACACTCTGTGAACACTCTCTGTGAACACTCTCTGTGAACACACTCTGTGAACACTCTCAGTGAACACTCTCTGTGAACACTCTCTGTGAACACTCTCAGTGAACACACTCTGTGAACACTCTCAGTGAGCACTCTCAGTGAACACTCTCAGTGAACACACTGTAACACTCTCTGTAACACTCTCATGAGCACTCTCAGTACACTCTCAGTGAACAGTCTCTGTAACACTCTCAGTGAACACTCTCAGTGAGCACTCTCAGTGAGCACTCTCAGTGAACACTCTCTGTGAACACTCTCTGTGAACACTCTCTGTGAACACTCTCAGTGAGCACTCTCAGTGAACACTCTCTGTGAACACTCTCTGTGAACACTCTCAGTGAACAAACTCTGTGAACACTCTCAGTGAACACACTGTGAACACTCTCTGTAACACTCTCAGTGAGCACTCTCAGTGAACACTCTCAGTGAGCACTCTCAGTGAACAAACTCTGTGAACACACTCTTAACACTCTCAGTGAGCACTCTCAGTGAACACTCTCTGTGAACACTCTCTGTGAACACTCTCAGTGAGCACTCTCAGTGAGCACTCTCAGTGAACAAACTCTGTGAACACACTCTGTGAACACTCTCAGTGAGCACTCTCAGTGAACACTCTCAGTGAACAAACTCTGTGAACACACTCTGTGAACACTCTCAGTGAACAAACTCTGTGAACACACTCTGTGAACACTCTCTGTGAACACACTCTGTGAACACTCTCTGTGAACACTCTCAGTGAACACTCTCTGTGAACACTCTCTCTGTGAACACTCTCTGTGAACACTCTCTCTGTGAACACTCTCAGTGAACACTCTCTGTAAACACACTCTGTGAACACACTCTGTGAACACTCTCTGTGAACACTCTCGGGGTGTTTTGTGGTGGTGTCCTGGCCGGTGGGCCTCGGGGAGGCCGACTGTGGGAAGGTCAGCATCCACCGGTGTGTGTCGTAGTGGTCACCTTGAGGTCTGGTAGAGCGTCTCCATTCAGAACCAACAGACAGCGCCGGTTCTGGCGGGAGACCCGATTAAACGCCGGTTTGACACTCAGAACGAGGAGTTAACAGGTTGGGGATGTGAGGTGTGTTATGATTATTATATAACTTATGGATCCTGCCCCAGTAGTCACTAGTTAACTGTAGAAAACCAACATGGAGAGTCGATCACAGTGTCATGAAGACAACAGAGGGAGGAGAGGAGGGAGGAGAGAAGGGAGGAGAGGAGGAGGAGGAGGAGGGAGGAGAGGAGGAAGGAGGAGAGGAGGAGAGGAGGGAGGACAGGAGAGGAGGGAGGAGAGAGGAGGAGGAGAGGAGGGAGGAGAGAAGAGGAGAGGAGGGAGGACAGAAGAGGAGGGAGGAGGAGGAGGAGGAGAGGAGGAGAGGAGGGAGGACAGAAGAGGAGGGAGGAGAGGAGGGAGGAGAGGAGGAGAGGAGAGGAGGGAGGAGGGAGGAGAGGAGGGAGGAGAGGAGGAGAGGAGGAGGGAGGAGAGGAGGAGGAGGAGAGGAGGAGGAGGAGGAGGAGGAGAGGAGGGAGGAGAGAAGGGGAGGAGGAGAGGAGAGGAGGGGGAGGAGGAGAGGAGGAGGAGGAGAGGAGAGGAGGAGAGAGGAGGAGAGGGGGAGAAGAGGAGGGAGGAGAGGAGGGAGGAGGAGAGGAGGGAGGACAGAAGAGGAGGGAGGAGAGGAGGGAGGAGAGGAGGAGGAGAGGAGGAGAGGAGGGAGGACAGAAGAGGAGGGAGGAGAGGAGGGAGGAGAGAAGGGAGGAGAGGAGGAGAGGAGGGAGGAGAGGAGGAGAGGAGGAGGGAGGAGAGGAGAGGAGGAGGAGAGGAGGAGAGGAGGGAGGACAGAAGAGGAGGGAGGAGAGGAGGGAGGAGAGAAGAGGAGAGGAGGGAGGACAGAAGAGGAGGGAGGAGAGGAGGGAGGAGAGGAGGAGGAGAGGAGGAGAGGAGGAGAGGAGGGAGGACAGAAGAGGAGGGAGGAGAGGAGGGAGGAGAGAAGAGGAGAGGAGGGAGGACAGAAGAGGAGGGAGGAGAGGAGGGAGGAGAGGAGGAGGAGAGGAGGAGAGGAGGAGAGGAGGGAGGACAGAAGAGGAGGGAGGAGAGGAGGGAGGAGAGAAGAGGAGAGGAGGGAGGACAGAAGAGGAGAGGAGGAGAGGAGGGAGGAGAGGAGGGAGGAGAGGAGAGGAGGAGAGGAGGGAGGAGAGGAGGAGGAGAGGAGAGGAGGGAGGAGAGGAGGGAGGAGAGGAGGGAGGAGAGGAGGAGGAGGAGAGGAGGAGGGAGGAGAGGAGGAGAGGAAGGAGAGAGGAGGAGGGAGGAGGAGAGGAGGAGGGAGGAGGGAGGAGAGGAGGAGAGGAGGAGGAGGAGGGAGGAGGAGGAGGGAGGAGGAGAGGAGGAGGGAGGAGAGGAGGAGGAGGGAGGAGAGGAGGAGAGGAGGAGGAGGAGAGGAGAGGAGAGAGGAGGAGAGGAGGAGAGGAGAAGGGAGGAGAGGAGGGAGGACAGAAGGAGGAGAGGAGGAGAGGAGGGAGGAGGAGGAGAGGAGGAGAGGAGGAGGGAGAGGAGGGAGGACAGAAGAGGAGAGGAGGGAGGAGAGGAGGGAGGAGAGGAGGAGGGAGGAGGAGGAGGGAGGAGAGGAGGGAGGAGGAGGAGAGGAGGAGAGGAGGAGGGAGGAGAGGAGGGAGGACAGAAGAGGAGAGGAGGGAGGAGAGGAGGAGAGGAGGGATGAGAGGAGGAGGGAGGAGGGAGGAGAGGAGGAGAGGAGGGAGGAGAGGAGGAGAGGAGGAGGAGGAGGAGGAGAGGAGGGAGGAGGAGGAGAGGAGGAGAGGAGGGAGGAGAGGAGGAGAGGAGGGATGAGAGGAGGAGGAGAGGAGGAGGAGGAGGGAGGAGAGGAGGAGAGGAGGGATGAGAGGAGGAGGGAGGAGGAGAGGAGGGATGAGAGGAGGAGGGAGGAGGAGAGGAGGGAGGAGAGGAGGAGAGGAGGGAGGAGGAGGAGAGGAGGAGAGGAGGGAGGAGAGGAGGAGAGGAGGGAGGAGAGGAGGGAGGAGAGGAGGGGAGGAAATCATCTGAGGAGCTAAATGAAATTAGCAGCTCCGAGGAGCCTGGGGGCAGAGTGGAGTCGTGTCCCCCGTGGCTACGCTTTAGAGAAGGAGGGAATGAATTCAGCTTGACTGCCTCCTCTCGTCCTCCTCCTCCTCCTCCTCCTCCTCCTCCTCCTCCTCCTCCTCCTCTTCTTACTCCCTGACTTTTTCTGCTTGTTACTAATATGTGGGGTTGGGGATAGAGCTGGGAGGAGGGGGATCGGGTATAAAAGCTCTTCTTGAAGGTGACGAGAGGATGGAGCTTGTCTTTGTCCAAAGACTTTTGGACTCTTCTTGTTGACTCTACATTTTGGACTAACAGAGAGTTAAAAACCTTTACATTTCTTCTCGTTTACCTTCTCTGGTTTATTTCCTCCTGCTGTTTTCCTCTCTGTCTTATTAGTTTTACCTTCTTTTGTCTTTCCTCTGGTGCTGGAAATTTGGCCCCAGCTGTTGCTGTTGCTGTACCCAGGACTGAAGCATGAACTCTGGGGCATTCTCCAGCTCTGGCCCCCTGTCCTGGGCCATGTACCTGATGAGGAAGGGCCGGGCAGGCGGAGGACTCTTTGGTAAAGCTCATTTCTCTTGATTCCTCATAGTCATCATCATCATCACCATCATCACCATCATCACCATCATCATCATCACCATCACCATCATCATCATCACCATCACATCTGGACAGTTTTCTGTCTTTAATATGCTGAACTCCTTATTTACCAGAGTTTCTGCTGTTTCTTCCATGTTGTGGTGTAGAAACAGCCCATAGCATGCTGGGTGTCACAGTTATTTTCACCGCTGGACTCCAGGAGTCCTGGACGGGTTCTCGGAGGTGTTCGGGAGTTTTAGGTCTTATTCAGGTAGTGAGCTGAGATGTTTTAGAGGTCACTGGGGTGTGTTCTGCTGGGTTCTGCTGGGTTCTTCCGGTTCTGTTTCTCCTATACAGCCCAGAATCCCTGTGAATCATATGGACATTTACTCATCTCGAGCCCAGTCGCAGGGAAAAATGTTGGCGTTGGACGTTTCTGCAAACCAGGGAAACGCTGAGGCTGGAGACGGGTCATGAGTTTCAGTTATTCGAATTGTTGTGAAGTTATAAAAAAAATCAAATAGTTTATGCAGCAGTCAAATATGTTTTAATAAAAACACATCTTAAAACACACACTGCATATTTCCCTTGTGTTAACCGTTGCAGGTGTGTGTGTGTGTGTGTGTGTGTGTGTGTGTGTGTTCAGCAGGTAGATCAGCAGCAGAGCCCCTTTCACCCAAAAAAGCTAAATAAAACCAGAGCCGTCGTGGTTCGGCCTCTTGGTTGAGATCAATTTCAGCGTTAGCTGAGACGATGTGCCGATGCTACTCGTCGTTAGCGCCGCTCAGAGAGCCACACGAAGCCGGCAGGAGGTGGACGGTCCAACAAACACAAGGCCGCCACCCTGGAGGCCGCTGGAGGTCCGAGGCGTCGCCTTACAATCAGCTTTTTACTGCTGCTTCATGTCGTTACGTGGTGTGGTGTTGTCTGCGACTAACCGGTCGTTTGACCATGTTAACCACGAGCGTGATATGAAACGTACATATGAAACGTATGTTTGATTCAGAATCGTCGACATTCGGCTTCTCTGTGGTCTGCAGAAACGTCCGATGCCCACGTTTTCAATTCAGTCTGAGGGGGGTCCACAGAATACAACATATTTATTATTATTATTATTTAATATGAAGCAGGGCTGGTATCAATAACTTTGATATGCGATTGTGACGGTATTGATTATGGATCAGAGGACACTGAGCAGCTCTCATTACGAGTCAGTCGGTGAGAATCGCTGGCTGAGTGAAATCCAACTCCTCTCCTCCCTCTGTCATGTCTTTCTCTCACTCTGCTGTTTGACTGTCTTTAAACAGCATCTTCATCCCATTATTATTATTATTGTTATAAGTATTATTATTATTATTTTATTGTTATTATTATTATTATTATTGTTGTTGTTATTATTGTTATTATTATTATTATTATTGTTGTTGTTGTTGTTATTATTGTTATTATTATTATTTTATTGTTGTTGTTGTTATTATTGTTGTTGTTATTATTATTGTTGTTGTTGTTATTATTGTTATTATTGTTGTTGTTATTATTGTTATTATTATTATTATTATTCTTGTTGTTGTTATTATTGTTGTTATTATTATTGTTGTTGTTGTTATTTTATTATTATTATTATTATTATTATTTTATTGTTATTATTATTATTATTATTATTATTGTTGTTGTTGTTTTTGTTGTTGTTATTATTTTATTATTATTGTTGTTGTTGTTATTGTTATTATTATTATTATTATTTTATTGTTATTTTATTGATTATTAATCCATGTGGTTCTATGAGGATGGACTGTCCAGCGTCAGATTTAATGAACTAACGCTGGTTGACAGAAGATCTTCAGCTGCAGATTTACGGTGTTGTGCTTGTAGAGAATATAAGGAGGGGATGAAAACTTATTATTATTATTATTATTATTATTATTATTATTATTATTATTAGCACCATTTCATTGTTTGTCTTGTTTCCAGCTTTTTATACAGTCAGTGAATTTTCCACACGTAGTTCAGAGACGTGTGATTTACAGCTGACCTCCAATAAGGAGTTGTGAGGATGTGAAAAATAGATATTTCCCTGGGCGAATCGCATCGCATCTCAGCCTCGGACCAGAGAGGAGGCGCTTACATTTTTTATCATCCCCCCTTTGGCTACAGAGGGATGGATGCAGACGCAGACTGGCGTTTTCCCAAAACTCATCGGACAGCACAGAGATTTAAGTCGAGCTGAGCGGACTGACTCTGAAACTCGGAGGACGAGTCCTTGACCCCTAAGCAGCCACAGATGATGAAGTCTGGTGGTACTGGGAGCAGTAAAACTACCTTTAATGTGTACGGACAAAGGTTAGTTTTACACAAAATGTCCCTTTTTATATTCAAAACAAGTTTTACATGTTAACCCTCTGATATTATTTCCCTCAAACACTGACAGACTCCACCAAACACCAGGAGAGGGTTAGAAGTTAGAGGTTAAACCCTAACCCTCTAACCCTCTAACCCTAACCCTCTAACCCTAACCCTCTAACCCTAACCCTCTAACCCTAACCTTAGAAGTTAGAGGTTAAACCCTAACCCTTAACCCTCTAACCCCCCTCTAACCCTAACCCTCTAACCCTAACCCTCTAACCCTAACCTTAGAAGTTAGAGGTTAAACCCTAACCCTAACCCTCTAACCCTCTAACCCTAACCCTCTAACCCTAACCCTCTAAGCCTAACCCTAGAACTTAGAGGTTAAACCATAACCCTAACCCCCTAACCTCTAACCCTAACCCTCTAACCCTAACCCTAGAACTTAGAGGTTAAGCCCTAACCCTCTAACCCTCTAACCCTAACCCTCTAACCCTAGAACTTAGAGGTTAAACCCTAACCCTCTAACCCTCTAACCCTAACCCTCTAACCCTAACCCTCTAACCCTAACCCTCTAACCCTAACCCTCTTAACCCTAACCCTAACCCCCTAACCCTCTAACCCTAACCCTAGAACTTAGAGGTTAAACCCCTAACCCTCTAACCCTAACCCTTTAACCCTAACCCTCTAACCCTAACCCTCTAACCCTAACCCTCTAACCCTCTAACCCTAACCCTCTAACCCTAACCCTTTAACCCTAACCCTAACCCTCTAACCGTAACCCTCTAACCCTCTAACCCTAACCCTAACCCTCTAACCCTAACCTTCTAACCCTAACCCTAACCCTCTAACCCTAACCCTAGAACTTAGAGGTTAAACCCTAACCCTCTAACCCTCTAACCCTAACCCTCTAACCCTAACCCTAACCCTCTAACCCTAACCCCCTAACCCTAACCCTTTAACCCTAACCCTCTAACCCTAACCCTCTAACCCTCTAACCCTAACCCTAGAAGTTAGAGGTTAAACCCTAACCCTCTAACCCTCTAACCCTAACCCCAACCCTTTAACCCTTTAACCCTCTAACCCTCTAACCCTAACCCTCTAACCCTCTAACCCTAACCCTCTAACCCTCTAACCCTAACCCTAACCCTCTAACCTCTAACCCTAACCCTAACCCTAACCCTAATCCTCTAACCCTAACCAGACAACACCAGATGCTACGAGACACCCATCATGGTTTAATCACTAGCTGTTGACTATCTGAAGCTGTTGAATATCTGAAGCTGCTGAATATCTGAGGCTGTTGAATATCTGAAGCTGTTGAATATCTGAAGCTGTTGAATATCTGAAACTGTTGAATATCTGAAGCTGCTGAATATCTGAAGCTGTTGAATATCTGAAGCTGTTGAATATCTGAAACTGTTGAATATCTGAAGCTGCGCTGAATATCTGAAGCTGTTGAATATCTGAAGCTGTTGAATATCTGAAGCTGCTGACTATCTGAAGCTGCTGAATATCTGAAACTGCTGAATATCTGAAGCTGTTGACTATCTGAAGCTGTTGACTATCTGAAGCTGCTGAATATCTGAAGCTGCTGAATATCTGAAGCTGTCGAATATCTGAAGCTGTCGACTATCTGAAGCTGTCGAATATCTGAAGCTGCCCACTATCTGAAGCTGCTGAATATCTGAAGCTGTTGACTATCTGAAGCTGCTGAATATCTGAAGCTGTTGACTATCTGAAGCTGCTGACTATCTGAAGCTGTTGACTATCTGAAGCTGCTGACTATCTGAAGCTGCTGACTATCTGAAGCTGTTGACTATCTGAAGCTGTTGACTATCTGAAGCTGTTGACTATCTGAAGCTGCTGACTATCTGAAGCTGTTGACTATCTGAAGCTGCTGACTATCTGAAGCTGTTGACTATCTGAAGCTGTTGACTACTGAAGCTGTTGACTATCTGAAGCTGTTGACTATCTGAAGCTGCTGACTATCTGAAGCTGTTGACTATCTGAAGCTGCTGACTATCTGAAGCTGTTGACTATCTGAAGCTGTTGACTATCTGAAGCTGCTGACTAGAAGAAGAAGAAGAAGATCAACCTTTATTAGTCCCACAGTGGGGAAATTCAATTTACACTCTGTTTTTTTTTTTTTTTTTTTTTTAACTCATACATGGTACATGCAGACCTGAAACACACATACCTGCATTAATGGAGAGATGTCAGAGTGAGGGGGCTGCTCCTGACAGCGCCCCGAGCAGTTGGGGGTTTGGTGCCTTGCTCAGGGGCACCTCGGCAGTGCCCAAGAGGTAAACTGGCACCTCTCCGCTACCAGTTCACACTCAGTTTTTGGTCCATGTCGGGACTTGAACCGGCGACCCTCCGGTTCCCAAGCCAACTCCCTACAACTGAGCTACTGCCGCCCCCATCTATCTGAAGCTGTTGACGATCTGAAGCTGCTGACTATCTGAAGCTGTTGACTATCTGAAGCTGCTGACTATCTGAAGCTGCTGACTATCTGAAGCTGTTGCATATCTGAAGCTGTGATATTTCAGGACTCCTGAGAGGAAGCAGTCATGAGACAAAAGATCAGCTCCTGAAGCTGTTGACTATGTGAAGCTGCTGAATATCTGAAGCTGTTGACTATGTGAAGCTGTTGAATATCTGAAGCTGCTGAATATCTGAAGCTGTCGAATATCTGAAGCTGTTGACTATCTGAAGCTGCTGAATATCTGAAGCTGTTGACTATGTGAAGCTGTTGACTATCTGAAGCTGTTGACTATGTGAAGCTGTTGAATATCTGAAGCTGCTGAATATCTGAAGCTGTTGACTATCTGAAGCTGCTGACTATCTGAAGCTGTTGACTATCTGAAGCTGTCTGACTATCTGAAGCTGTTGACTATCTGAAGCTGTTGACTATCTGAAGCTGCTGACTATCTGAAGCTGTTGACTATCTGAAGCTGTTGACTATCTGAAGCTGTTGACTATCTGAAGCTGCTGAATATCTGAAACTGCTGAATATCTGAAGCTGTTGACTATCTGAAGCTGCTGACTATCTGAAGCTGTTGACTATCTGAAGCTGCTGACTATCTGAAGCTGTTGACTATCTGAAAAATCGAAGCTGTTGACTATCTGAAGC
>CAMQGK010000358.1:1032500-1142500 GCA_947000775.1 Pterois miles | reverse complement strand
ACAGAAAATATGAATTTATATATATATACAGTATATAAGCTGTAGCTGGTGGGTTTCATGAACTCCTGTATTGATCGCTGATCTGATATTTATCTGTTTACTGAGTCGATCATCGATCATCGTCAGGTTCCGAGCTGTAAGAGGACTTCTAACCCAACGAACCTCGTGTTGTCTTTCAGACCCAGCCCCGGGCCGGCGGTACACCCCCCTCCACCACCCTGGCCTCGGGGGGAAAGATGGCCGAGGCCTTGCCTCTGGGCGCCCAGGAGGCCGGCGGCGGGGCGGCTCTGGTGGGCAAACTGCGCATGGCCGACCGCGGGATGGTGGAGGTCTGACATCTGGCTCAATACGTTGAATCGTTGTGATGACGAACATCAGCAGGTGTCTGAACAGCTGTGCTGCTCTTACAGGTGATCTCAGATCATCCAGGTGAGCTGGTGAAGACCGACAGTCCCAACTTCCTGTGCTCGGTGCTGCCGACCCACTGGAGGTGTAACAAGACTCTGCCCATCGCTTTCAAGGTGCGTGATCCACCACGCTGCCCGCCAATCACCCTTTCATTTTCATCATTTCACTCAGATGAAATTCACATATATATGAATATATATATATATATATATATATATATATATATATATATATATATATATATATATGAAGTCACTAAAAGCAGCTTTTCATTGATCAACTCTAACATCAAATTATTGCATCAGTAATCATCTAATAGCATAATGTATGTAATCATAACCATCATCACTGAAACTGAAAACATTTTCTGATGATACTTCTGCACATTTATTAATGTTTTTATAATTTACTGCAGTATTACTGCTTTTACTGAGGCACATGAAATACTGGATGACATCAGAATGATTATTTTCATGAGGCAGAGCAACGATTAATCAATCAGGATCACTTCATCTGATCATCTGATCAGTGTCCAGATGTGTTTTAGTCAGTAGAAGCTGAGATCTGGGCTCAAATCAACAACTGACGATAACAGAAAAAGAAAAGCATCTTTATCATTATTATTGATTATTAAAATAATTCACTGCTAACGTTAGCTAGTGGAGGTTCTGGACAGCATTTGGAGCAACATGAAAAAGTCAAATGAAAATCATTTATTAATCATTTTTCACTGAACAGAGTGAGACTGTTTCAGCGCCGTCATTTTGACTGAAAATATGGTTCCTAATATTTCATGAGTTTCCAGATAATAAAATAAAATAAAATGTTTGCTCAACAAATAGATTCATTTTCTCTTGAATACAAAAAATATTATATGACATTATTACAATATTTTTCATGGAAAACCATTGATAAATGACCGTTTGACAGATTAATAACAGATTACAGGGTTCTAATATTTTCTCAGAGAAAGCTGAATAACTCAGTAGATCATGTTCGGTGTGATTCTGTGTGGATGTGTTGATGTGTGTGTGGATGTGTGTGTGGATGTGTGTGGTGTGTGTGGATGTGTGTGATTCTGTGTGGATGTGGACGGTTTTCCTGCTCTGACACAAAATGCATTTGTGGAAAAGCAGCTTTTAGCCACAGAACACACAACTGATTGATTTATTGAGCTTAATGCATTAGTGTTCGCACATGCATGTGTGTGTGTCTGTGTGTGTGTGTGTGTGTGTGTGTGTGTGTGTGTGTGTGGAGATTGTGAGTTTGGTGCATTATGCATCATTATGGAGTGTCGTGAGCGGATGTCACTTTACTGATAATGGCTGACTATGATGCATGCACTCACATATACAGTTCATAGACACATACAGCATCCGTGCACTGTGTGTGTGTGTGTGTGTGTGTGTGTGTGTGTGTGTGTGTGTGTGTGTGTGTGTGTGTGTGTGTGTGTGTGTGTGTGTGTGTGTGTGTGTGTGTGTGTGTGTGTGTACACACACCTGGGTTATTATCATCAAATAACACTAAAACCAAAATAATCTGTGAAAAATGTTGTCGTAGACTGAAACTAAATAAAGTGTTGTGATCCTGAGTGTGAGTGGGGTCAGGAGAACATAGCAGACGTTCCCACACTGTTCTCCAACAGAACCTGTTCTCCAACAGAACCTGTTCTCCAACAGAACCTGTTCTCCAACAGAACCTGTTCTCCAACAGAACCTGTTCTCATGATACCAGCGTCTGGTCCGTCGGCGTCCAACAAACAGAAGACATCTGTTCATGTCTTTTGTTACGTAGCGTGTGTACCTAACTAACACCACGTAGAAAGTTAAGTTTGGAAGTTTATTTTGAAAAGACGTGCATGTAATGAGTGGACACTGACACACCGTCCCCGAGACGCCGTCCCCGACACGCCGTCCCCGACACGCCATCCCCGACACGCCGTCCCCGAGACGCCGTCCCCGACACGCCGTCCCCGACACGCCGTCCCCGAGACGCCGTCCCCTGGTCACTTCACCAAACTACAGTAAAACTAGCAGGTGCACTCGACCAAACTACAGTAAAACTAGCAGGTACTCGACCAAACTACAGTAAAACTAGCAGGTGCACTCGACCAAACTACAGTAAAACTAGCAGGTGCACTCGACCAAACTACAGTAAAACTAGCATACTCGACCAAACTACAGTAAAACTAGCAGGTACTCGACCAA
Source organism: Pterois miles (assembly GCA_947000775.1). Classification (NCBI taxonomy): domain Eukaryota; kingdom Metazoa; phylum Chordata; class Actinopteri; order Perciformes; family Scorpaenidae; genus Pterois; species Pterois miles. The sequence continues at coordinate 1,139,885 of CAMQGK010000358.1, read as the reverse complement.
ACTACAGTAAAACTAGCAGGTAGTCGACCAAACTACAGTAAAACTAGCAGGTGCACTCGACCAAACTACAGTAAAACTAGCAGGTGACTCGACCAAACTACAGTAAAACTAGCAGGTGCACTCGACCAAACTACAGTAAAACTAGCAGGTGCACTCGATCAAACTACAGTAAAACACCTTCGGTATAACGATCTGCAGGCCAAGAAGACCTGTATCTTCAAGCCCAGCGAGCCACTGCTGCTTTACTATTACAGAGCTTCGTCCAATCACGTTCCACTGCAGGCTCAGCTCGGTGCTGTCATTGGTGGATTACTGGAACATCAGCATATCGATATTTCACCTCACACTCAACGTAGATGGAAACCGTCTGAAGCCGAGCCGGTGGCGTTACAGGGACTCAGAGAGGTTAACAGTGCACGTCTGCCGTGGTCACGTGCACACTGATGGCTCGCTGTGATTAGCGGCGATGAGGAAATGAAATGGGCTCTCTGTAGGAGGAGAGTGTGCGCTCCATTTCCATTTTACGAATGTCTTTTGGGAGAGAAATGATTGAACTTTTATTTCATAATTTTACATGACGTTTGGGAGCTCAGATAGTCCACGGCTGTTTCTCTGTGACCTCGTCTTTACTTCAGTAAAACGGTGATCAGATAGAAAACGAGCTAACGCCTCCTCCCTTCACTGTGGACCTAGCAGGATGCAGAGGCATCCTCTGGGGAGACTGACTGCTGTGGTCTCTCTTATATCCATAACGGTCCAGACAAACGTTTCAGTCATGTGACCAGAAAAACATGGATGCATGCTGGAAATGGATGAAACAAAAAGCAGGTCAATCACACCCAAAAGATGAGGAGGACTGTAGAGGTGGAGCCCAGAACATGCTTATCCTGGACTACCAGAGGAGCCCAGAAGGTCCCACCAGGTCCCACCAGCCCTGGTCCTGATCCATTCATAGATACATATTCATCCACACACAACCTGGAACGATGTGGGCCAAAAGCTGTCCTACAGCATCTCCCTCAGGGCGGCGAGACGTTCAGAGATCAGTGACACCATTTCTCTTCTCCATGTTGCTAGGTGGTTGCCCTGGGCGACACCCCTGATGGCACCCTGGTAACGGTGATGGCGGGAAACGATGAGAACTACTCGGCTGAGCTTCGTAACGCCACGGCGGCCATCAAGAACCAAGTGGCCAGATTCAACGACCTGCGCTTTGTCGGCCGCAGTGGGAGAGGTACACACACAAACACACACACAAACACACAAACAAACACACACAAACACACACACAACACACACACAAACACACAAACACACACACAAACACACACACAAACACACAGTGAAAATACGACAGCAGATTGTTGTCTCGGCCTGATTTAAAGTCTGACACTAATCGTACGCCGGTTGAAGGTTAATAGGTGTGTTTTTGCACAGCTGGGATAAATAAGGGAAGTATATGTGAATAAAAACTGTATTGACACAACTTCCTGGTTACAGCCCGTTCACCGTTGACCCCCCCCCCCCTAACGGACACACTACACCACAGTTACAACTAAATCAGTCACAGGCAAATGTCCAAACTAATCTATTTAAAACACAAGCTCTGCTAACACGACTAGCTGAATGGAAATACAGGAATAACTGTCCATACGGGCAGCTCCCACAGTCCTGCTGTTAAAATACAGCATATTAATAATTCAAATGAAGAAAGTTGAGGAGTAGGAATTTGTTTTCATGCAAATTTAACTGCACAGAGTACAATGAGGTTCACTTTCCAGCATCACTCCATCTGCAGAGCAAGACGCCCACTTCATATGCCTGCTCTGAATTATTACGTTTTATATCCCCGTCACGGCCCGCTGGTATCACGGCCCGCTGGTATCACGGCCCGCTGGTATCACGGCCCGGTGTCATCACGGCCCGGTGTCATCACGGCCCGGTGTCATTACGGCCCGCTGGTATCACGGCCCGGTGTCATTACGGCCCGCTGGTATCACGGCCCGGTGTCATCACGGCCCGGTGTCATTACGGCCCGGTGTCATCACGGCCCGGTGTCATTACGGCCCGCTGGTATCACGGCCCGGTGTCATTACGGCCCGCTGGTATCACGGCCCGGTGTCATTACGGCCCGGTGTCATCACGGCCCGGTGTCATCACGGCCCGGTGTCATTACGGCCCGCTGGTATCACGGCCCGCTGGTATCACGGCCCGGTGTCATCACGGCCCGGTGTCATTACGGCCCGCTGGTATCACGGCCCGGTGTCATCACGGCCCGGTGTCATCACGGCCCGGTGTCATTGCGGCCCGGTGTCATTACGGCCCGGTGTCATCACGGCCCGCTGGTATCACGGCCCGCTGGTATCACGGCCCGGTGTCATCACGGCCCGCTGGTATCATGGTCCGCTGTCACCATGGCCCGCTGGTATCATGGCCCGCTGTCATCATGGCCCACTTGTATCATGGCCCGCTGTCATCATGGTCGCTGTCATCATGGCCCACTTGTATCATGGCCCGCTGTCATCATGGCCCGCTGGTATCATGGCCCGCTGTCATCATGGCCCGCTGTCATCATGGCCTGCTGTCATCATGGCCCGCTGGTATCATGGCCCGCTGTCATCATGGCCCACTTGTATCATGGCCCGCTGTCATCATGGCCCGCTGGTATCATGTTACAACATGCTAACAGGCTATTTTCATCTACAGTTATTACATCCACGTTGTTTTGTCTTCTCTTTTTGGGGTGAGGTCTGAAATGAGAGCAAATGTAAAGCCATACCTGACGGCGTCTCACCCATCGACTCAGTGGGGCTCAGTAAATAATTAAATGGATGGAGGTCTATGGCTCAGAGGAAGAACAGATATCTACCAGTTAGTAGCAGACAGTATGTAGTTGGTTAAACCTTCTGGCTGACTGACTGTGTCTGATTGGTTGGTGTACATCTGTGTTGACTGTGGTCAAAGCAGTGAGAGAGTACGAAGCAACTGTAAGTGACAGTGAGGTGGTGTAGTAGCAGTAGTAGTAGTAGTAGTAGTAGTAGCAGCAGTAGTAGTAGTAGTATAACCTCCTGACGGAGGCTGGGTCAAACTGAACTGTCACCCAGCAAACTGCCGTTCGTGTCCTGAGTGAAACCAAAAGCAAACGTTGTGTTTTCATATCGTCGCTGCATGTGGTCGAGAAGGATTTACTTCTACTTTACTACACTATCTGTGAAGGCTGTAGATTTATTTCATGTCTACTAATTTATTTATTTCTGAAATAACTGAACATTTTAAGAGAAATCCTCTGTTGTGTTGTGAGTGTGACAGAGGTGCATTCAACCCTGTTTACTCTTAATTTGATATTTAAGTATTATTCTAGACCTTTGTTGGGGGGCAATCAAAGTTTTACATGTTTATATTGTTAAATTTACTGTCGTATTTTGTTAGGTATCATAAAGCAGCACTGTTTGAGCGTTTAGGTGAAGTTATTTGAAATGTTTAGCTGAAACTGTAAAAGTCTGATTCTAGGTGATCAGCAGGGGGTTTTCTACATCACGTTAACGACAGATGAGGACCTGTTTTATTGTTCGGTATCTCCTGCAGTCAGAGGCGTTGGTTCACATCCAGTGATGAGAAGCGTGGCGGCAGCAGATCAGCTAAATGTTGAACTGAGCCACGCTGGTTTAAAAAGCTGTTTCACAATGAACCGGATCACTAAGGGCGGTTGTTATTGATCGATGCTCGTCGTATTTGTCACATTATTAGCCATGATGTTTTTTCTCACCTTAACCAAGTAGTTTTGTTGCCTAAACCTAACCAATCGTTTCACAGCGTTAACCAGGTGTCATGGTGCATTTCTGCAGGTGTGCTATGGCAGAAAGGTCCAAAGCCAGCATGTTTTGGGCTCCTGGTTTGTGTAATGTACGATAACGAGTCACATCAACCCACAGTCGTGTCGAGTTTCTCCTCTAAAATGTCATTAACCCTAACCCAGCTGTTGGATGAGCTCAGTGTAGCGGCCATGAACGGTTTGACTAGTTTCTCTGTTTTCGTGTCTTACTCATCGTTAGTCAGTGTTTCCTGTTTTGCAGCAGCACATAGTTTCAACACACAGCGACACCGATAGTCACGACTCGAGCGGCACACGGTTCTTAGGTCAACGTAGAGTCTGGATTTGTACTGAAGCTGAAGATTTGTTCCTGATGGATTTAACCAGTTGGTGTCCTCGTTGCTCACCTCTAATGCTGTAAAACAGTGAATTCAGATAAATGATATGATGGTGATACATGAATATTAATGGAGACGACATCCGAGCTAAACCAGATCATGTGTGCAGCCTTGTGCACATGCTAAGCTAGCATTGGCTGCTATGGGCTGTCACACCTACTAGCAGGTTCAGCAGGTCGCTTTCATTTATTTATGTGGTTTATCACCGATGTAAATACAAGAAGACGAAGCACAGGAGCAGGAGGTCAGGACGGACAGACGGACGGACGGATGGGGCCAACAGACACAGGACTTTCTCCCCAACACCACCGCGACAGTACTGACTTATTTACCGTACTTTTGTTGCGTAATGAGCAAACGTAACTCTACTATAATCTTCTCCAAACCAAAAAAGTTATTTTTTATTTTCACAACATGAAGTCATACTTCATCCCGTCCTCCATCGTCCTCTCCCTCCCTCTTCTTCTTCTTCTTCTTCTTCTTCTTCTTCTTCTTCTTCTCCTGGTTTCCTCCTGGAGTCACTATTCTTCCACATTTCTCCCAATTTCTGGCAATTTTTCACACATTTTTCATTTTCCCAACCTGTTTCTAAGCACTAAGCCGTACCGATTCCAGTAATGTAGTAAATATGGTAACAGTAATGTAATGTGTTACAGTAATGGTAATGTAATCTAGTAATGGTGACAGTGATGTAATGTGTTACAGTAATGGTAATGTAATCTAGTAATGGTGACAGTGATGTAATGTGTTACAGTAATGGTAATGGTAATCTAGTAATGGTGACAGTAATGTAATGTGTTACAGTAATGGTAATGTAGTAGTAATGTAATGGTTACAGTAATGGTAATGGTAATCTTGTAATGGTGACAGTAATGTAATGTGTTACAGTAATGGTAATGTAGTAGGTAATGTAATGCGTTACAGTAATGGTAATGGTAATCTTGTAATGGTGACAGTAATGTAATGTGTTACAGTAATGGTAATGGTAATCTAGTAATGGTAACAGTAATGTAATGCGTTACAGTAATGGTAATGGTAATCTAGTAATGGTAACAGTAATGTAATGTGTTACAGTAATGGTAATGGTAATCTAGTAATGGTAACAGTAATGTAATGCCTTAGCCGTAATGGCGAGCTGTGGTAGCAGTAATGGTGACAGTAATGTAATGCGTTACAGTAATGGTAATGGTCATCTAGTAATGGTAACAGTAATGTAATGTGTTACAGTAATGGTAATGGTAATCTAGTAATGGTAACAGTAATGTAATGCGTTAGCCGTAAGGCGAGCTGATGGTAGCAGTAATGGTGACAGTAATGTAATGCGTTACAGTAATGGTAATGGTCATCTAGTAATGGTAACAGTAATGTAATGCGTTACAGTAATGGTAATGGTAATCTAGTAATGGTGACAGTAATGTAATGCGTTACAGTAATGGTAATGGTCATCTAGTAATGGTAACAGTAATGTAATGCGTTAGCCGAGGCGAGCTGCAGTAGCAGTAATGGTAACAGTAATGTAATATGTTACAGTAATGGTAATGGTAATCTAGTAATGGTAACAGTAATGTAATGTGTTACAGTAATGGTAATGGTAAGTCTAGTAATGGTAACAGTAATGTAATGTGTTACAGTAATGGTAATGGTAATCTAGTAATGGTAACAGTAATGTAATGCGTTACAGTAATGGTATGGTAATCTAGTAATGGTAACAGTAATGTAATGCGTTACAGTAATGGTAATGGTAATCTAGTAATGGTAACAGTAATGTAATGCGTTACAGTAATGGTAATGGTAATCTAGTAATGGTAACAGTAATGTAATGTGTTACAGTAATGATAATGGTAATCTAGTAATGGTAACAGTAATGTAATGCGTTACAGTAATGGTAATGGTAATCTAGTAATGGTAACAGTAATGTAATGTGTTACAGTAATGGTAATGGTAATCTAGTAATGGTAACAGTAATGTAATGCGTTACAGTAATGGTAATAGTAATCTAGTAATGGTAACAGTAATGTAATGCGTTACAGTAATGGTAATAGTAATCTAGTAATGGTAACAGTAATGTAATGCGTTAGCCGAATGCGAACTGCGGTAGCAGTAATGGTAACAGTAATGTAATGCGTTACAGTAATGGTAATGGTAATCTAGTAATGGTAACAGTAATGTAATGCGTTACAGTAATGGTAAAGGTAATCTAGTAATGGTAACAGTAATGTAATGCGTTACAGTAATGGTAATAGTAATCTAGTAATGGTAACAGTAATGTAATGCGTTAGCAGTAATGGTAACTGGGTAAGCAGTAATGGTAACAGTAATGTAATGCGTTACAGTAATGGTAATAGTAATCTAGTAATGGTAACAGTAATGTAATATGTTACAGTAATGGTAATGGTAATCTAGTAATGGTAACAGTAATGTAATGTGTTACAGTAATGGTAATGGTAATCTAGTAATGGTAACAGTAATGTAATGCGTTACAGTAATGGTAATGGTAATCTAGTAATGGTAACAGTAATGTAATGTGTTACAGTAATGATAATGGTAATCTAGTAATGGTAACAGTAATGTAATGTGTTACAGTAATGATAATGGTAATCTAGTAATGGTAACAGTAATGTAATGTGTTACAGTAATGATAATGGTAATCTAGTAATGGTAACAGTAATGTAATGTGTTACAGTAATGATAATGGTAATCTAGTAATGGTAACAGTAATGTAATGCGTTACAGTAATGGTAATAGTAATCTAGTAATGGTAACAGTAATGTAATGCGTTACAGTAATGGTAATGGTAATCTAGTAATGGTAACAGTAATGTAATGCGTTACAGTAATGGTAATAGTAATCTAGTAATGGTAACAGTAATGTAATGCGTTACAGTAATGTTAATGGTAATCTAGTAATGGTAACAGTAATGTAATGCGTTAGCCGAGGCGAGCTGCAGTAGCAGTAATGGTAACAGTAATGTAATGCGTTAGCCGAGGCGAGCTGCGGTAGCAGTAATGGTAACAGTAATGTAATGCGTTACAGTAATGGTAATGGTAATCTAGTAATGGTAACAGTAATGTAATGTGTTACAGTAATGGTAATGGTAATCCAGTAATGGTAACAGTAATGTAATGCGTTAAGTAATGGTAAGCTGCAGTAGCAGTAATGGTAACAGTAATGTAATGCGTTACAGTAATGGTAATGGTAATCTAGTAATGGTAACAGTAATGTAATGCGTTAGCCGTAATGGCAAGCTGCAGTAGCAGTAATGGTAACAGTAATGTAATGCGTTAGCCGAGGGAGCTAATGGTAGTCAGTAATGGTAACAGTAATGTAATGCGTTACAGTAATGGTAATGGTAATCTAGTAATGGTAACAGTAATGTAATGCGTAACCGAGGCGAGCTGCGGTAGCAGTAATGGTAACAGTAATGTAATGCGTTACAGTAATGGTAATGGTAATCTAGTAATGGTAACAGTAATGTAATGCGTTACAGTAATGGTAATGGTAATCTAGTAATGGTAACAGTAATGTAATGCGTTAGCCGAGGCGAGCTGCGGTAGCAGTAATGGTAACAGTAATGTAATGCGTTACAGTAATGGTAATAGTAATCTAGTAATGGTAACAGTAATGTAATGCGTTAGCAGTAATGAGAACTGCGGTAGCAGTAATGGTAACAGTAATGTAATGCGTTACAGTAATGGTAATGGTAATCTAGTAATGGTAACAGTAATGTAATGTGTTACAGTAATGGTAATGGTAATCTAGTAATGGTAACAGTAATGTAATGTGTTACAGTAATGGTAATGGTAATCTAGTAATGGTAACAGTAATGTAATGTGTTACAGTAATGGTAATAGTAATCTAGTAATGGTAACAGTAATGTAATGCGTTACAGTAATGGTAATAGTAATCTAGTAATGGTAACAGTAATGTAATGCGTTACAGTAATGGTAATGGTAATCTAGTAATGGTAACAGTAATGTAATGCGTTACAGTAATGGTAATAGTAATCTAGTAATGGTAACAGTAATGTAATGCGTTAGCAGTAATGGTAAGCTGCGGTAGTCAGTAATGGTAACAGTAATGTAATGCGTTACAGTAATGGTAATAGTAATCTAGTAATGGTAACAGTAATGTAATGCGTTACAGTAATGGTAATGGTAATCTAGTAATGGTAACAGTAATGTAATGCGTTACAGTAATGGTAATAGTAATCTAGTAATGGTAACAGTAATGTAATGCGTTAGCCAAGGCGAGCTGCGGTAGCAGTAATGGTAACAGTAATGTAATGCGTTACAGTAATGGTAATGGTAATCTAGTAATGGTAACAGTAATGTAATGCGTTAGCCGAGGCGAGCTGCGACACCACGGTTTCAGCAAAGCCGTCGCTGACACTGAAATCAGGCTTTCAGAGCGCCGAGGTTCTTCCATGAGCGGCTGAAGGAGAGGGAACATGAATGAATGAAAACTCATCATTAGCTTAGTTTATACCAGTTTTCTTTCCTGAAAATTAAAAGTCAAATTTTAGACATATATCACAAAAATGCCTTTTGATTATTTTGTTATTTTCATTCTTTAAAGGTCATCAGAAAGCAGGAAACAACGTCTCTGAAACCCCAGATCCTCTCTGTTTTTAAGGGCTCAAGGTTAGCAGGCTTCACTCTGAATTTCCCAACGAGTTGGGAGCAGTTTGTCCTGTGTGAAGCCTCAGAGTGGCAGCAATAACCACCGATAACGCCCATCATTCCCTCTGATAGCAGTCAAAATGGGAGGCCTGTTTTAACGGCTGGGTGGAGGCTGCAGCGCCAGTGAAGTGAGTAAAAACTGAATTCAACGAGTGAACCGCCTGTAAACAGCTATTCATATTTATCTCAAATTTATTACCAACTGATCAGAACATTTGGTATTAAGAATCATTCTACTTTATTTATTACTTTATACAGACACCTTCACTCAGTTTAATCAAGACATGCCACAAAAAACAGGTTATTTTAAAGGGGAACATGTTTTCTTACAACGTAAACCTCTGTAAAGGAGCTGAGGTTACTTCCTGTCAGCTGATCGATTGGTTTTAAAATGATTAAACGAGGTTTCTGCAGTAGTGCGTCAGTGAGGGTGTCCAACGTTGGTGCAAGCAACGCCGTTCTTAGAGTGTTCGCCATCAACGCTGAAGGCGACTCGGCAGGACGCCACCTCTCCGCCGAGCGCTCACACACAAGCTGCTGGTGGTGAAATGAATCAACACGACGATAACCACAAAACTGCCGAGAACTCGCTCGGTTCACACGAGTCGCCAAACGGACCGGACCGGACCGGACCGGACCGGACCGAAGCGCCGGCCTGGAAAGCAGCTTTAACTTTACCCTGAAAACAGACCGGAGGCCTGTGTGTGTGTGTGTGTGTGTGTGTGTGTGTGTGTGTGTGTACACATGTGCAGCCAGTTTTCAGTCTCTCTTTTAGTTCCTCTTTTAACTGGACCATCATTTTCCTCTTTCACAATGTCTGACTGTGTGAACACACACACACACACACACACACACACACACACACACACACACACACACACACACGATTATTTACTAAAACTCCCACATGTTTGTGTGTCACTTTGTAATTAGTGTAACTCAGCCATTCAGTGTGACTTCAACCCACAGCATGTGTGTACGTAGGTCTTACATGCACATCCTGTGACTGCACATGCACACACACGTGCATGCACATAAAAGAGTCACACATGTGTTTAATAGATAAATAATCACACACACACATGCATGTGACAACACACACACACACACACACACACACACCTGGTGTGTGACATCTGCTGTCATCTCCATAGTGTGTGTGAGACGGAGGGCCGACTGAGGAGAAAGTCCCGGAAAGCACAGTTGTTAAGACACACACGCGCACACACACACACACACACACACACACACACACACACACACACGGTTTCGTAAGTGTGTGTGTGTGTGTGTGTGTGTGATGCCACCTGCTGCCTGATAGACACAACAGACACAAAGACCCCCCCCCCCCCCCCCCCATCCTCTGTACTAGCTGTACTACATAAAAACCCTGTTATAGAGCCGAATACACAGTCAAAGTGAGTCTGCTGTTGCTGTGTGTGTTGCTGCTTTTAGGTGATAACCCCCTCTGGTGGCCGGTACAGCAGAGTCGGCCAGATCGGCCTATCGTGGTCCGGTCTACCGTGGTCTGGTCTCAGTGGGCGGTATCTGGTTTCCCCCCTGGGGGTCCAGGACTTCAGCAGACCGGAGGAGGGAGGGATCGTCACTAACAGCCTACTGATGAACTGTCTCTCTTCCTCCTGTCTTCCTCTCTTCTGTCTCTTTCTCTCTGATAGGGAAGAGTTTCACTCTGACCATCACGGTGTTCACCAACCCTCCTCAGGTGGCCACGTACCAGAGAGCCATTAAAATAACGGTGGACGGTCCCAGAGAGCCACGACGTGAGTGACGCCGAGTCCAGCAGAGTTCGGTCTAGTCCTCCACAGATCCACTTCAACACAGCAGCCCTTAAACGCAGCGTTTAGGTGTTAGTTCAGCAGCATGGCCAGTCATCCAGTGAATCACTGGTCTGAACTAATGTCATTAAACTGAATTAGATTAAATGAAGCGTGAGCTGCATTCGTTTATGTCTAACGGCAGCGTTTAAAGTGCTTCCTTTCACCAGTATCTGTACATGGCAGTGGTATGTTCAGGGCTCGGCAACGTCTAGATTAAATACAGTGACGTTTAGTGGACGATCATTCTTACAGTATGATATATAAATAAAAGTCCATACTGGCCTCCCATCACGTCAGGCTCCTACTCCTGTTAAATGAACACTACTAGTATTTGACGTAAAGCAGCCCAGTACCACAAGAAATATATAAATAAATGTACTGGAGAACTTTTCACCTCATGAAGTCCAGTGTTCAGCGTCAAATCTGGGTGCTTTTCATTACTCATAAACATGATCTGCCTTTAACCTTAAAGTGTTTTAGTTACCTAAACCATGTTTCACCACCACAGTCTTTAACCATAGCCACAGCACAGTCACCGGACGCAGACACTGAAAGCAGCAGCCGTGTTAGCAGGATCATCCAATATCTACGTTCTTAGGGTTTTATATTGAGGGATCAATTTCAAAACTTGAGTGTTTGGGGCTTATAACAGCAGTAATATTCTGTCAAGATCATCCCTCTACAATACTCACCTCACATTTGATCATAATTCAGTATTTATAGGCTCCTTCTTAAATTGCATTCCAGCCTTTTCTTTACGTGCTGACAGAGGTGTAACGAATATTGTGTAGATCTAATGTTTTCATTGGATCGATTAAAGCTGGATGCCATGTTCATGTGCTGCAGTCTGTTAACATGGCAGTCAGTGAAGAAATGCCTCTAATCTCTCTCTGTTGAGTCAGTATGGAGGCTGGTGTAATACTGACTTCCCTCCCGCTCGCTGTGAAGAAACAGAGGTTTCTGATCGCTCTTCAGCAGTGTACAGAGGATACCGTATGGATAACGACGGTTACTGATAGAAGTGAACGGCTCTGGTCAGACCAGCCGTGAGGTGACGGACGGCTGCCAGCTCCGCTCAGCTGTGAATAACCATCACTCGTCTGTAACTCGCCCACACACACTCAGTATAAATACACTCACATGCACACTTCCCCAGTGGGAGGAAGTGCCTGTAACTGGAGCTCGGCCTCAGCCTCTCTGAAGTGCAGCCAACCCCACGGACAGCATGACAGACCACCACCGGCCCCTACGAGGCGCCCGCCGTCAGATTCCCCGACACATTAGTGTGTTAACAACGTCAGGACAACTGTTACTGTAATCCCTGGATTATATAATCAGATTACAAGCATGAAGCAATTTGCTGACAAATCACCTCTCCGTATCACCTTTGTCTTGTACACGGTTCAGTTGTAGAAACTGGCACTTTTCAGTTGAAAGTGTGTAAATTTGCACTAGAGAGAGTTATCCTGAATGTGACCATTGGGTTTCATGTCTCCCAGGTCATCGTCAGAAGATGGATGAGGTCAAACCCGGCTCTCTCGCTTTCTCTGAGAGGCTAACTGAGCTGGAACAGCTGAGACGGAGCTCGATGAGGGTGACGCCGCCTCACCACCATCACCATCAGCACTCCGCCAACACCCGCCAATCTGCAGCGCTCAACTCCGCCCCCTTCTCCAGCCCGACACACCCCCCGATCACTGCTGGTAGGAGCCCAAATCTCACTCAGCCTTAATCACGACAAGAAGCCGAGAGGCAGCAGAGGATTTGATCTGTAGCCGGAGCGGTGAGGTTTTAGACACTCATTGATTTAAATGGGCAGGGAGAAGAACAACGGTAATCATGCTCCAGACAGCCATCATTCAGTCGTCTTCATCACCACACTGCGGTCACCGCTCTCCTTTACCGATGCCACCGAAACGTGACCTCTGGCCGCTAAAGGTCTTTCACATTTTAGAGAGGTTCATCTTATCTTATCTTATCTTATTAGTTTAGTAATCCTGATTTCCTAGTTTAACTGTAAAGGAGACATAAGCTGTTTGCCATCAGTGGGCCGATAATAATATAATAATAATAATAATATGAACTCCTTTAGACTGATTAGACGTAATGTCAGTAACCAAAAAACACTATTTACTCTCACCAAGGTGTCTTATCAGTAAAATGAAGTACGTTAGAGCAAGGCTGCTGAATAAAATGCTCGTCTTCCTTACAGTGTGTACCTGGATACTGTGTACAGTAGTATTGCTTTTAGGGTTGTCAGCAAATGAAAATATTTATCGTTATTAATCGCATGATTGTCCATAGTTAATCAAGAATAATCACAAAGGAACTGAACTTTTTGATCTGGTCAAAATGAACCTTAAAGGGAGATCTGCCAAGTATCTAATACTCTAACCAACGTGGGAGTGGGCAAATACGCTGCCTTATGAAAATGCATGTATGTATTTGTTACTGGAAATCAATATAAAAAACAAAAAGATATGCTAAAAAATAACTGCAGCCCAACAGGCAACAACAGCTGTCAGTGTGTCAGAGTGCTGACTTGACTAGGACTTGATCCAGACTGACTGGGACTATCATAAAGTGGGCATGTCTGTAAAGGGGAGACTGGTGGGGACCCAGAGAACCCATTTACATCCACACATCTGGAGGTCAGAGGTCAACGGACCCCTTTCAAACCTTTTGAGTGCCCACCCAACATGTTTTCATCCCAGTCGTCACATCCTGACTGTCAGACCCCTCGACGTCGCCGGTTTGATTGCAGTAAACTGCAGCACCTGCTTGGGTTCAGGCAGCAAAGCCACTAGAGTTCGGTTTAGGTTCAGGGAAGAACTACATGGCTGGGATTCAGACTACTACATCTGGACAGTGACAGCGGTGTCCTGGATGAAAGTGTTGGACCCATCCACCTCTGCTTTTTGCTCTTTAAGCTACGTTACCACACTCCCAGTATTCACTGTAATACTGATGCACATGGGTTAAGATAAGATAAGGTAAGGTAAGATGAACCTTTATTAATCCCCGGAGGGAAATTCGGGTGAATACTGTAGTTAATGGAGAGTTTCATCCAGACACTACTGGCCTCTGTAGTCTACTACTGCAGTAGTGTGTACTGTACCACCAGGGTCCCTGTGTGCTGAGAAACACTAACATGCAGATTAATACTGAATACACCATTTACATCATCTGTGTGTGTGTGTGTGTGTGTGTGTGTGTGTGTGTGTGTGTGTGGCATTTAGATTGCATCAAACCTCATAGTTCCTCCTTGTGGTTTTAGTGAGATCCATTGTGGTCTGTGTGTGCGTGTCTATGTATATGTGTGTGTGTTGCGGTTGCCGTGGATACTCTGTGTGGTAGCACAACACGGTATCTGTTCCTCTTCGGCCTTCGGCGGTGACGCTCGGTGTGTATTTGCCTGTATGTGTGTGTGTGTGTCTGTAAGTGAGGAAGCAAGTCGTGGCTGAAGGAGGAAATGAGAGTCAGCTGGCAGGAAGTGCTACTGTGAGAAAAGAAAGCAACGGCAACGTATAACTGTCAGACTCGATAGACCAGCAGCTCCTGATCTCTGATTTATTTTCTGGTGGTCCACCACTGTGTGTGATGTGTTCAGCTGTGATAAAGGTCCACTAATAGTAGAACCAACACCGGTTTGGACACCTTTAAAGACCAAACAGGGAAAGTGGACATTAGTTTAGTGAGTTACATTAGTGCTGTAGGTGATCGATCGGCCGCCACCACCACGCTGGCTGACAGATGGCCTGTCAATCATAATGTCTTTAAGGACATTACTGCTTACATTCATTTTTTTATACTATTTATGCTTTTCATATCTGCCGACACCATTCAGACCTCCAGCAGGTTACTTCGATTCAGCTGTTTTTAATGTCTTGTAGTTCAGTTGTTTGACAGGTACGGCTCAGGTAAAGTCCTGTCTGAGGACTCCCTCAGCAGTGACCATCACCATGGCAACCTCTGGCTGCCGCTGTCCAGACGGGTGTATCTGAACAGGAGACAGATGAGGTGTCCTCTGTATAATAACGTACAGTACATCAGATTCATGGGACTAATATCTCATATCTGGTCCCAGCAGCTTCCTGCAGCTGAAGTCACGGATCTGTTGGCTGTAAAATATGTTCAGAGTTTAAACTGTAAATGGACACACCCCTTCCTACCTGCCTGGTCTACTACTACTAATACTACTTACTGCTTTAAAGGTTCTTTCCAGCCAAATACTACTTTCTGTTCAAGTACTCATAATTTTAAAGGTTTATGCCAAATACTAGTTTCATCAAACAATGTATAGTTTTAAGCGTTTACTCCATATAAATACTACTTTCTGTCTAAGCAGTTAATTACCTCCAACTTCTACCTTTCAGAGTATAACAGTTTACCTCCCAGCTTTATTTGTTCAGCTTTCAGCTTTGCTAGTTTTACAGTTCATTTCTTCAGGAGTGCAAGGCAATGCATTTGTGCAGTATTTCAGCATTGTTTTGCAATTAATTTAGCATCGTACCATCATATCTGGAGTGGATGACAGTGATCGCAGCAGGTCTCACTGTAACAAGATAAACGAGTCAGTCTCACAATTTCTGACATTAACTTGTCAACCACAAAACCACAGTATTCATTCTTGGTCATGTCTACTAAGTCTTTCAAACTTCCATGTTCACAGGAAGCAGCTTGGTTAGAATCCGGTACATAAACTACTACTACTACTCAGGGAAAGGTCCATTTAGCGTTAAGCAACTAAACTACTTTATTTCTTGGATCTAAGCTGCATGGATTTCACAGTGATTCAGTGATTTGTGGGACATAAACGAGTTTTGTGGGTATAGCTGTGAACAGTTGTTGTCTCCAGGCAGCCAGCCGTCGGCGACCCCTGCCACGGTGCCCTCCGCCTGGGGACAGAAGCCAGGACAGGAGGGGGCTTGGCTCAGGGCCTGAGCTCCACCACCCACATACACATTCGTGCTCGCCACACATCTTGGCTAGACCTGAAAAGCCTCCATTGACGTCTTGGCTGCTGTGTACAGTTTGCTTCCTTGTCTGGCTGCACACACACACAGACACACAAACACACATAGACACACACACAGACACACAAACACACATAGACACACAGACACACACACAGACACACAAACACAAATAGACACACACAAACATACACATGGACATACATAGACACACACACACACACATAGACTCACACACAGACACACAAACACACATAGACACACAACACACACAGACACACAAACACAAATAGACACACACAAACATACACATGGACATACATAGACACAGACACACACATAGACTCACATAGACTCACATAGACACACACACACACAGACACACTGTCCCACTCATGTCAGTGGGTGATCAGTGTCGTCTGTTAGAGGAAATAGTGGACTGAGTGAGACCTCCCTCCCTCCACTGAGTTAACGGCTTCCTCGTCTCCGTTTCTGGTCCACTATCTGGTCCACTATCTGGTCCACTATCTGGTCCACTATCTGGTCCACTATCTGGTCCACTATCAACAAACAAGCATTTTAACCCTGTTTGCTTGTTGTCTTGCTAACAGACCTGATACAGCATCAGATTTTTAAAATCATGGTGTAGTTATTTCAGCGTCCTTTTGGTCCGTTTGTTGCAGTCACAGCGCCGCTCTGTTTATTTTGGGTTCATACTGCTGCGGTAAACCAGATTAATTCAACCAGTGTGTGGTCAATGGACCTTGAACCCTGGTCAGCATTCACCCATTCACCCATTCACCCATTCACTAATCAGAGGCTGCCATACAAGGTCCCGACCTCCCATCAGGCTCTAGTTTGAATACTCATTCACACAGCGATGGCTCGACCTTCAGGAGCAATTTCTGATTGATCTGAGACTTCCTCAACATGCACAAAGCAGCAGTAAGATAAGATAAGATGAACCTTTATTAAGTAGAGGTTATTTCAGCCATAGTTGATGCCACATCGTTGGTGTCATGGAGGGAAACCCTTCGTCCTCTCGGGCCGATCGAGTGTGAGTGACACCAACGAACACAAATGATCAGACGATCAAACTCACACGAGAAAGGCAAGATAAGATCTGGTGTGTTTGGTGTGAAAGCAGCACATTATTAAGTCTCTGAATTAGCCGTTCAGGAACTAAAGGTGGTGTTTCAGCAGCACTGTGGGAAACATTTAACTTTCCCTGACCTGAACTCTTTGGATCACAGCTCTGAAGCTTGTTATCTCTCTCTCAGACTCCAGACAGATGCAGTCATCTCCATCTTGGTCCTACGACCAATCGTATCCCTACCTTGGCCAGATAACCACGCCCGCCGTCCACGCATCCAATCCCCTTTCACCTGGTCGATCTTCGCTCAGTGACCTGTCCTCCCGACTCACAGGTAACGTGTGCAGACAGAGGGAATAGACAGGTGAGTAAATAAGTCGGTTATAACCTCTGACCTTTGCCCTCTCTCAGGTCCTGACCTCACGGCCTTTGGCGACCCCAGGATGACCTTAGAACGACCTTTTACCTCCCTCCCTTCCTTGCCTGACTCCCGCTTCACAGACCCACGGGTCCACTATCCTCCCACAGCGGCCGCCTTCACCTACACCCCCTCTCACAATGCTGTCTCCAACGGTGCCCTTGGCATTACCATGGCAACGGCGATGGCAACCACTCCCACAGGGAGGTATCACACCTACCTGCCTCCTCCCTACCCAGCAAACACGCCCCACCAGGCTCAGAATGGGCCCTTTCAGTCCACCTCCTCGCCGTATCACCTGTACTACTCCACCGCCGCCGGCTCATACCAGTTCTCCATGATGGCAGGGGGAGGGGGCAGCAGTGACTCGCGCTCCCCACCGAGGATCCTGCCGCCGTGCACCAACGCCTCCACAGGCTCCTCCCTCTTGCACCCCTCTTTGCCCAATCAGAATGAAGGAGTGGGTGTGGAGGTGGAGTCCAGCCACAGTAGCTCCCCAACAAACATGGCAGCTGCTGAAGCTGTCTGGAGACCTTACTGAACCAGCGTAGCTGGTTTAAGATGACACCGAATATCACTCAATACGTAAATACACCCTAATCCGAAATATTATGTGACATAAGCAGCCATGAGTCAGTGAAATATCAAAGGTAATGTCAACATGTAGATAAGGCCCAAAGCGGGGGAGAGGGCTGAACCCCTCTTCTCAGTGAAAGGATCAGGAAGTCTGGTGTTAATCTAGAAATATAAAATAAAACCCAAGAAAACACCAAAACCCACAAGCTGTTACTGTGTCTGTGGATCCTCCGACCCTCCGCTCTAAGCCCGTTGGCTCCTACTGGAGACGTAAACCTTAAACACAGCTCACAAAGACGGTATGTGAGCTGTTGGTCAGGTTTACCTCCTGAAAAGGCTCAGTCACTTTCTGAAACAGATGCTCACTGTAGTTTTTCACCACACATTGCTTTAGAAATCAGTTCCACAGGTGGAGGTGTAGCGAGTACCTGTGGCAGCAGGCCAGTGTCCACCGTGATGAAGGGACATGTCACCCAGGGACACGTTTTGACAATGAGAAAAATACTGAATATCAGCAGACTTCAAGGGATTGCCCCTGATATAGAGAAATTTGATCTTGATTGTGATCCATATTTTCTATAGTGTTGTCTACATTTCCTCTGAGACCAGGTTGATATTTTCCTGTGGGTGGAGGAAATGTTGGGATGCAGGGTACCGACTGTTAGCACCATGGATCAATGGAGTTTCCTCGTCTTCCTCTGGTATCTTGGAAACACTGAACACAGCAGAGTGATTGACAGGTGTATTATCCAACAGCAGTGGGAGGAAACGTGAGGTCGTACGTCTCACTGTCTCACCGTCAGAGCCTCCATTAAATGAACGGGCCACATATGGACAGATGAACAGCGCATGCAGCAGCACTGGACTGATTTCAGATCAGCTTCCTTTGTAAAATAACAAGACTTGGTCCTCATAAATGTGGTTGTGTGTAGATGAGTTGGCTCATACCAAATAGTGTGATGGCCCGTTTGTGTTGACTGTCATCTGTCCATCTATCCTTCTTTCTCCTCCTTCACTTCACCACCACATTTTCAGAGAGACTGAGTCCACCAGACAGTACAGAAACCGGATCACTTCACTCACTGTGGACGTTTTCATGGCCGCCGAGGCAAAAACATTCGACTGATTGATCGATTGATCGGTCGACTGATTACATATTAATTATAGCATGTGTATATGTGTATATATATATTTATATACACACACACACACATATTACACCATATTGTCCACAGTGAGAAACCAACGTGGAGTTCAGCTTTTACCTGGTAGCAGTGTGTGTGTTACATTTAACCACTGTTGATTTATATATATATATATATATATATATATATATATATATATATATATATCCACGGCTGTAAATGATACCTGCATTTGATGTTTCATCACCCCTTCCTCTCTCTCTCTCTCTCTCTCTCTCTCTCTCTCTCTATAATGTTGTTTTGACATTGTTGACGGAGCACATTTGGTTTTGATTTCTATAAACAATCTTGCGAGGTAAATACAACTCTTGTCCTGTGTTTACTGCTCAACTGATTTATTTTTTCAATTATCTTTCTATTTATATAAAATTATCTATCTGTATCTATGCCAGCCAACCCCCCCCCACATACACACACAACGCCCAAAAAAACCAGCCACACAAACAATGCCCAACCCAACACAATGCCCAACATGACACAACAGCCCCCCACACACAACGCCTACACAACAGCCACCCACACACAACGCCTACACAAAGGCCACCCACACACACACAACGCCAAACCCCACACAACGCCTACACAACAGCAACTCACACACACAACGCCCAACCCCACACAATGCCCACACAACGGCCACTCACACAACGTCCAACCCGACAAAACGGCCGCTCACACACGGAACGCCCGACCTCACCCAACGGCCACCCACACACACAACATCCAACCTCACACAATGCCCACAAAAAGGCCACCCACACACACAAACCCCAACCTCACAACACGCCCACAAAAAGGCCACCCACACACACAACGTCCAACCTCACACAACGCCCACACAACGGCCACCCACACACACAACGCTAAACCCCACACAACGGCCACCCACACACACACAATGCCCAACCTCACACAACGGCCACCACCCCACACAACGCCCACACAACGGCGACCCACCCACACAACGGCCACACACAAAGCCCAACCCCATACAAAGGCCAACCACACACACAACGCCCAACGCCCACACAACGGCCACCCACACACACACACAACACACAACCCTACACAACGCCTACACAAAGGCCACCCTCAAACACAACGCCAAACCCCACACAATGCCCACACAACGGCCACCCACACACACACACAACACACAACCCTACACAACGCCTACACAAAGGCAACCCACACACACAACGCCCAACCCCACACAATGCCCACACAACGGCCACTCACACAACAGCCACCCACACATACAATGTCCAACCTCACACAAAGCCAACAAAAAGGCCACCCAAACCCACAACGCCCAACCCCACACAACGCCCACACACACACACACACAACGTCCAACCCGATAAAGCGCCCGCTCACACACAGAACGCCCGACCTCACACAACGCCCACACAACGGCCACTAACACACACAATGCCGAAGCCCACACCAAGGCCAACCACACACACACAACGCCCAACCCCACACAACAGCCACACACACACACACACACAACCCCACACACCACACACACACAGCCACAACACACCACACACACAACCACACACACCACCACACTCTTTGCTATTCCTGAACATGAAGGAATCTCCAAGCAGACAAGCCCCAGCTTGCCGACGGCCAGTTCACACACACAGGATGCTAAATAAAGCTGAATGCAGCCAGGCAGTGAGATCGCAGAATAAAACACTAATTTACTGACTAACTAATTTACAGGTTGTCAGGCATTTTCATTCTTCTTCACCTTTGGTAAATTGGTATGTATCCATATCAGTATTGGTGTGTATGATCAGTAACAGTAAATACCAGTAGTGAAATGTCACAGTCACACATTAGTGTGTCCACTCATGAAATGTCCCACTCAGTTAGCATCTTGGTCACAGTTCTTTAAAAGACAGACTGAAGGGATAATTTATCAAGAAAGTTATCAGCTGATATTTTAATATTTCAGATTTGACTTTATTTGAAATCCCAGTCCTGGATAATGACCATCAAAAGTCAATGATTTAATAAGAACAGGTCTTTCCATGCAGAGACCGTGTCCCCATGAGGTCAGTAATCTGGTTAATGGGTCCAACCTTCACAAGGGGGAAATAAGGAAATATGTCTTTTTGTGATTTGGGTGAATCTACCCTTTAAATATAACATCATCAAATGAGCCCTTTAACTTTACATCACGTTTACTTCACGTTCAGCGTTAAATGATGTGAACGTGTGTCCATGTTTGACCTGATGTCATGATGATATTTTATAAAACCAGATTGATATATTTCAGCAGTGTTTGTTGAGGTCTTAAAGTCATTTAATTGGTTAAAAACGAGTTTTTCTACAATCTTACTTAAAAATGGAAGTTGGAAAGCGGTCGGTAGCTCTCCGGTAACGATGCGTCCAACTAGGTCTTCTTCAAGAGAGGCTGAACTATGGCTGTCTTAAAGGCAGCGGGAAAACACCGGTCTGCAGCGAGTAATTAATGATGGTCAGCAGATCGTCCTTTAAAAACCCAGAAACATCTTCAAAAAGTGATGCTGGACTGGAGGCTAAAAGGCAGGTCTCTGAACTGACCTGGACACGACGTTCTCAAGCATTTCAGCATCAACCAGGACAAACCTCTCCGCTGTTTCCTCATTTAAAAGCAAAGGTTCAGAGAAATTAAAATGCGTAGACTGACGGTGTGAACGATCCGATCTAATAGGATCGATGTTGTTTCTGACGTGGACTGAAAACTCCTCACCAGCCGTTTGGTTCAGAGGCTGGTGAAGACAGGGTTGATTAAACGGCCGACGGCTGAGAAAAGGACACTTTGTGATTATAGCTGATTAATTTTGAAAAATGTCCTCTTCTTGCATTTTTACCTTGTAGCTGGTCAGCTGTTCCCGAAAAATTGGAAAATGAACAGTTTGTTTTCTTTCGGCAGTTTCTCTTCAGTTTCATTATTTCACTGTTTCTCCAGGGAGGTTTGACGTCGTTTTAACCGTTTCAGTTTTACTGATGCCACTGTGTTCAGAGCTGACTTCAGTTTACTGTTAAAATGATCAATAATGAAATCACAGGAAGAGGGTGAAATCTCTGGAAGAATATCGTGTAAAATATCAATAAAATCTGGAGCCCGTTCAGATGGAAGATAGCGGTTCCTACAGTATGTTCAGGAATTTCCTGTTGTTTAAAGCTGTTCACCGATAGCCCACATCCAGACCAGAGGAAACCTGCACTGAAGGCCATGAGGTCTACCCAGGTCTAGTACAGTCCTCTGCTGTGGGTGGGCTGGGGAACAGGTTGACTAAACTCAGACAGTAATGAAGATTAAAAAATCTAGACTGACAGAGTCTGATGTGTTGTCCACATGAATATTAAAAAATAATAATCCTGTTATATTTGGCCTGTATAATGGAGAGCAGTTCATGGTCTGGGCGGTCTGTAGACTGTCCATCATAGTGTGGGAGGGCTGCTAAAAGAAAAGAGGGATAATCAAAAGACGTATTGAAATAAAATGTCTTTAAAAGTATTGGTGCTGTCCTCCCTCCTCCTGTTCTGATTGGACGTCAGTCCTAACAGGAGGTCCGTCGGTGCCGAGTCACGTTTCCGTTAAAAACATACAGTCAAGATTTTCCTACAATCAGGTGATTGATAAGGAAAGTCTTGGTGGAAAGAGATCTCCCATTAAAGGTGCTGTGTTCAGGGACCTCGGCGATGCTCGGGGAGGAGCAGCAGGGGGTCACGTTTATTAATGTCAGGTTGTTGTGATTAGGCCTGAGGATATGTTCATGTTGTGGTATTTCATATGTTCTCTGGTGGAAATAATGACGGGGATGAATGGATTGATGGGGATGGATGGATTGATGGGGATGGATGGATTGTTGGGGATGGATGGATTGTTGGGGATGGATGGATGGATTGATGGGGATGGATGGATTGTTGGGGATGGATGGATTGATGGGGATGGATGGATGGATTGATGGGGATGGATAGATTGTTGGGGATGGATGGATTGATGGGGATGGATGGATTGTTGGGGATGGATGGATGGATTGATGGGGATGGATGGATTGTTGGGGATGGATGGATTGATGGGGATGGATTTATTGATGGGGATGGATGGATTGTTGGGGATGGATGGATTGTTGGGGATGGATGGATGGATTGATGGGGATGGATGGATTGTTGGGGATGGATGGATTGATGGGGATGGATTTATTGATGGGGATGGATGGATTGTTGGGGATGGATGGATTGATGGGGATGAATGGATTGATGGGGATGGATGGATTGACGGGGATGGATGGATTGATGGGGATGGATGATTGATGGGGATGGATGGATTGTTGGGGATGGATGGATGGATTGATGGGGATGGATGGATTGTTGGGGATGGATGGATTGATGGGGATGGATGGATTGATGGGGATGGATGGATTGACGGGGATGGATTGATTGACGGGGATGGATGGATTGTTGGGGATGGATGGATTGTTGGGGATGAATGGATTGATGGGGATGGATGGATTGATGGGGATGGATGGATTGATGGGGATGGATGGATTGTTGGGGATGGATGGATTGATGGGGATGGATGGATTGTTGGGGATGGATGGATTGACGGGGATGGATGGATTGTTGGGGATGAATGGATTGACAGGGATGGATGGATTGTTGGGGATGGATGGATTGTTGGGGATGGATGGATTGACGGGGATGGATGGATTGTTGGGGATGGATGGATTGTTGGGGATGGATGGATTGACGGGGATGGATGGATTGTTGGGGATGAATGGATTGACGGGGATGGATGGATTGTTGTTTAGTCTGAGGGTCCCAGTCCTGTAATCAGCTCTCACTGTTAAAAGTGGAACTAAAGTAATAGTGACTTAATAGTGAGGGACCTGTTTGAGTGGGGGACTGGCTCAGTGAAGGTGGTAATGCAGGGGGAGGACAGGAGGTGGTGACCTGTGGTGACCTGTGGTGACCTGTGGTGACCGTGGTGAGAGAGAGGAGGAGGAAGACGGGGCTGATGGAGCGGGTGTGGGCTGAGTCAACGGTCCGTGGAGAGGACCGGACCGCAGGCTGAATGTTACTCCGCTTATTGGGATGAATCCCGTCTTTTAAACAGACAAGCACCATCACAAAGCAGGTTAAAGCTGTCAGTAACATCTGTGATATCTGCAGGACGACTGGAGCCATGTTCTCCGACTGAGGAGACGACTCAACAGCCACAGTGGGAATGAGACCAGAAATAAAAACTGACTTTCCACAGTCCTTTAAAACATGAAAAAGGAGGTTAAAATCCTCCACAGACAAAGGTTGAGGGGAAACACCAGATGAGAACAGGCCTAACAGGAAGGCTCCCTACACTCAATATATCAGGAAAAGACTAAAACCCAACCACCGCCGCCGAGCAGCCGACTACAACCAAAAGGAAACCAGGAAGCAGCTGAGGCCACCCAGACCTGACCCACTCAGAGACTCTGACAAGGACCTAAATGGAGAGCAGATCCCACAGATAGGTTCACATGGTCCTTCTGCAGATTCACACCCCCCTATACAGCTAGACCAGGGGTCGGCAACCCGTGGCTCCGGAGCCGCATGCGGCTCTCTCATCCTTATGTTGCGGCTCTGCGTGGCTTGGGAAAATAAATTATAAGGGTCCGATTGAAGTGTATTTTATTTGTCTCAAAAACGCGTGTCATGTCATCTTATTAAATCAAAGTTTTTAACTTCTTTCTTGCACCTTGTGCAATTTCGGTGATCAGCGTTCGCCTTCTTCAGAGACGTTTGACAGCACTTTGTCACTTTGTCAGCAGGCATGCGCGGAAAGCCCAGCGACACCAAAACTGCCCAATATCTGAACAAAGTATTTTATTTGTGTTTGTTTAATTATAGCTGTAAATTGTAAGATTATTGTGATCTCGAAATATTAGAATGAAATTATGAACTATGTTAAAAACAAACACAGCTCACGCCTCACAGAGGGCAGCTTACAGTCCTGCGTAAAGATGAAAGTGACGTCCTACAGTCCTGATTCGCAGACGCTGTGCGCAGAGGTTCAGGAGCAGAAGTCCCATCAACCAGGTAAAATAAATATTCAGGCAGTTAGTTTGCAAATATTTATTTTTATTGTTCAGTGAAATAGTGTTCGTTTTTCCATAGTATTTTTAAATTCAGGTCAAGGCTCCGCTACGTGCTCCGAAAGCCCAAAGGATGACGGCTCACGGCATTTTTGTTTGCTAGATGGATAATTTAAGTTCAGCTTTTTAATTTATTTGAAAGACACCTTCAACTCTTCGATTTTTATTTTTTTTTTTGTAAGAGTTCAAAATGTGTTCATTTAATAAATAAAATCTAATTTTCTGAAACATGTTCAGACTGCATGGATTTCACAAGCAAGTGTAAAGATATATATAGGCTAACATCATTTCAGATGTCAAAAAGTGTTTGCGGCTCCCAGTGTTGTCTTTTCCGTAGAAACCGGGTCGAAATGGCTCTTTGAGTGTTAAAGGTTGCCGACCCCTGAGGTAGACCACAAACAAGGACAGCACTTCCTCCACCTCTGACAAAGAGACAACGAGTCAGCATCTGAGCCCTGAAACCAGGGTAGATCTAGGCTTCAAGCAGCTGATCCTCATCAGGGTCTGAGCCCTGAAACCAGGGTAGATCTAGGCTTCAAGCAGCTGATCCTCATCAGGGTCTGAGTCCTGAAACCAGGGTAGATCTAGGCTTCAAGCAGCTGATCCTCATCAGGGTCTGAGCCCTGAAACCAGGGTAGATCTAGGCTTCAAGCAGCTGATCCTCATCAGGGTCTGAGCCCTGAAACCAGGGTAGATCTAGGCTTCAAGCAGCTGATCCTCATCAGGGTCTGAGCCCTGAAACCAGGGTAGATCTAGGCTTCAAGCAGCTGATCCTCATCAGGGTCTGAGCCCTGAAACCAGGGTAGATCTAGGCTTCAAGCAGCTGATCCTCATCAGGGTCTGAGCCCTGAAACCAGGGGTAGATCTAGGCTTCAAGCAGCTGATCCTCATCAGGGTCCTGAGCCCTGAAACCAGGGGTAGATCTAGGCTTCAAGCAGCTGATCCTCATCAGGGTCTGAGTCCTGAAACCAGGGGCAGATCTAGGCTTCAAGCAGCTGATCCTCATCAGGGCCTGAGCCCTGAAACCAGGGTAGATCTAGGCTTCAAGCAGCTGATCCTCATCAGGGTCTGAGTCCTGAAACCAGGGGCAGATCTAGGCTTCAAGCAGCTGATCCTCATCAGGGCCTGAGCCCTGAAACCAGGGTAGATCTAGGCTTCAAGCAGCTGATCCTCATCAGGGCCTGAGCCCTGAAACCAGGGTAGATCTAGGCTTCAAGCAGCTGATCCTCATCAGGGTCTGAGTCCTGAAACCAGGGGCAGATCTAGGCTTCAAGCAGCTGATCCTCATCAGGGTCTGAGCCCTGAAACCAGGATAGATCTAGGCTTCAAGCAGCTGATCCTCATCAGGGTCTGAGCCCTGAAACCAGGGTAGATCTAGGCTTCAAGCAGCTGATCCTCATCAGGGTCTGAGCCCTGAAACCAGGGGTAGATCTAGGCTTCAAGCAGCTGATCCTCATCAGGGTCTGAGCCCTGAAACCAGGATAGATCTAGGCTTCAAGCAGCTGATCCTCATCAGGGTCTGAGCCCTGAAACCAGGGCAGATCTAGGCTTCAAGCAGCTGATCCTCATCAGGGCCTGAGTCCTGAAACCAGGTTAGATCTAGGCTTCAAGCAGCTGATCCTCATCAGGGCCAATCAGCTGCCTCTCCTCCCAGATAACGAACCAACCAGCCTGCTGACAGACAGCTGACCAGCACTCATCTCCATTTTAACTTTAGTTTTACAGCAGTGTTGTTTAGCTGTATTTTAGTTGGCCTGAGTTAGAAAGGCCTCGCTGCCTGGTAGTTCTGGTCCAGCTGTGAGTTGGTTCTGATTACCGTCTGACCCAGAACCTGGTTTTTGTCCTCAGGTATGGAAGCCCTGACTGACTGGTGCTTACAGGAAACAGTTGGCTGCATCTCAGTGTAATGAACAAATACAGTGGGACACTTTGTGTATTTCTGTGTTTCTCTATCAGTCATTTACTGTATATTCTTTTCTTTTTTTACTACAATGGCACCTTGAAGCTTTATTTTTACATCTTTGCACATTTGAACAAAAGCATCTTTTAGATTTGAAACCCTTTGACAGAACGCTAATCAATATTTACTTTGGTTACTTGTACTGTCTTATTTGGCCAGTTTAATGTTGGGCATGTGTGATGTTTTTACTCTTTTACTTTAAATAAAATGCGGTACACCACCGCAGATGTATAAAGGGGTCTGATTGTGTGTGATTTTCAAATATCAATGATTCCTCATGTGACTCCTCAAATACAGATGAATAGTTGGATGCAACTTGTTGCACAGTGCTCGTTATTTCTGAAGCTTTAACAGCTCATTAGCCAACTGGGAGACGTGGTTGAAAGCTCCAGAAAAGGCCAGTAAGGGAACCTTGAGTCAGCATGGGTTTGTCCTTGAATCAAGAATGAAATGAAATGTCACGGCCAACAAAATCAATGGTTTCGGTTTTCACCCCTATAGACTGTAATCTGTGGCACATGGTCACCGGTATGTGGTCACATGTGTGGCGGTCACTTTAAAATCAGGCTTTCCACCAGAACCGGAACCTGGCTCCCCTTAGTGAGGTCCAACACTGAGGCTAGGTGAGGCGGTCTGGGTCCAGGTCTAACGTCTCCTCTCAGTCAGGACCAGGACCAGGATGGACCAGGACCTGATGCCAGTCTGTGCTGAATGAGTGGAGTTATTGGTGACAGAGGACAGAAGCCGTCCAGCCCAAAGACTCCAACAGTGAATGCTGGATGCTGAGATCTAGTCCCAGAGGTTGGCTTTTATTCCTCTTCTACCATAATGATCCTGAAAATCTCATCAGTCTCACTGACAGACAAAAAGATTTACTAAAATATATAACACAGAAAAATACAGGAATACAATATCAATTAAATAGAACATTGAAAGTAATGAAGTCATGGGAGGCAATTTATTTATGAGTGTTTGTTATATTAAGTGGAGCATCTTCATGAATCTGTTAATCAGTATAATCAATGAGACCAGATTATTTACATAACTAGAAATGAATACACGCTGGAAACAGGCATAACTCTCAGTGATCATAACTCTCAGTGATCATAACTCTCATTGATCATAACTCTCATTGATCATAACTCTCAGTGATCATAACTCTCAGTGATCATAACTCTCATTGATCATAACTCTCAGTGATCAGAACTCTCAGTGATCATAACTCTCAGTGATCATAACTCTCATTGATCATAACTCTCAGTGATCATAACTCTCAGTGATCATAACTCACATTGATCATAACTCTCAGTGATCATAACTCAGTGATCATAACTCTCAGTGATCATAACTCACAGTGATCATAACTCTCAGTGATCATAACTCAGTGATCATAACTCAGTGATCATAACTCTCAGTGATCATAACTCTCAGTGATCATAACTCTCAGTGATCATAACTCAGTGATCATAACTATCAGTGATCATAACTCTCAGTGATCATAACTCTCATTGATCATAACTCAGTGATCATAACTCTCATTGATCATAACTCTCATTGATCATAACTCAGTGATCATAACTCTCATTGATCATAACTCTCAGTGATCATAACTCTCATTGATCATAACTCAGTGATCATAACTCTCATTGATCATAACTCTCAGTGATCATAACTCTCAGTGATCATAACTCTCAGTGATCATAACTCTCAGTGATCATAACTCAGTGATCATAACTCTCATTGATCATAACTCTAGTGATCATAACTCTCATTGATCATAACTCTCAGTGATCATAACTCTCAGTGATCATAACTCTCAGTGATCATAATTCAGTGCTATGTAATCAGTTTGATTGAAATCCAGACTTTAATGCTGAAATGCTTCCAGCAGTACTGCTGTGTATGATAGTACTCTGTGATACTAGTGATACTATGTGTGTAATACTACAGGGTACAGCGTGGGACAGTGGAGCAGCTGCTGGGTGAAGTCTGATCATTAATGCTGGTGATGATCATTAATGCTGGTGATGATCATTATGATAATAAAGGAAGAGCTTATCAGTTATGGGATGTATGTGGGTGGACCAGCAGCATGTCAGTCACATGCTGGAGCACAGTACTTCCTGGAGGAACTAATACTACTTCCTGTACTGTGTTTTTGTGCCTTAAGCCCATTCTTCATACAGTCAAACTACATTCAGTCAACTGCATTTCAAGGGAAACACATTTCTGTTGGATAACGGCGCAGTACCGCTCTGTAAACTGTCCAGTGACAGAAAAAGAAACGCCATGACAGGACGAGTAATTAATAAAGGTTCATCTTATCTTATCTTATCTTAAA
Organism: Pterois miles; assembly: GCA_947000775.1. Classification (NCBI taxonomy): domain Eukaryota; kingdom Metazoa; phylum Chordata; class Actinopteri; order Perciformes; family Scorpaenidae; genus Pterois; species Pterois miles. The sequence goes on along the minus strand of CAMQGK010000358.1, from coordinate 1,110,456 downwards.
ACATCACGGCCGGTTTACAGTAACAAGTTTATTACTGCACTTCATGACTGAAGGTTGGCTTGGTTTCACATGGGACACGGTCAAAGACAATATGTTTTCCTCAAAACTTCATAGACAATGCAGTTTCATTGGATAGGAGCATCATGTTTAGGAGATGTTACCAGACCATAAAGTATTAGCCATAAACTGGACAGAAACTTTCAGTCTGAGGACTATCAAGACCATTAGCACCACCAAACATGCCACAGCATTAGCTGTTAGCATGGAGCTCGCTTTCACTCTCCGTGATCCAGTCATATGAAGAAGTCTGGGAACCCTCTCAGCCTGCATGATAAGTGACTGCTTTCATTTACCAGGAGCATCTCAGTACTGGGCTGGTTTCCTCACTAAGACTTTTAGTGAAGCAGTGTTTAGTTGTATGAAATCAAATCAGATGTCAAAAACTGGCTGTGCAGAAATATGGGAGGTTTTGAGGCGGGCTGTCCACGCTCGGCAGCCGTCAAATTTACCTGAACTGGAGCGCTCTGTCTGGAAGAATGGTCAGAAATATCTCCATCGTATATCCAGACTTCATCACAGCCTCCAGGAGGCGTCTGCAGGCGGTTAGTTTAACAAAATGAGACTCAGCTAAGGACTGAGGTCATTTTACTGCTGTGATGCCCAAATATATGCACTAGTTAATCTTATGATGCTTATTGCATATTTCCTGTTAATCCAGTAAAGAAAACACTTTTGTTGCCTTAAGGTCATTTATGAAAAAGAAGTTGCTTCTTTGAGGTACCAGCTGATGGGGGTGGCAGTAGCTCAGTCTGTAGGGAGTTGGCTTGGGAACCGGAGGGTCACTGGTTCAAGTCCCGACATGGACCAAGAACTGAGTGTGAACTGGTAGCTGGAGAGGTGCCAGTTTACCTCTTGGGCACTGCCGAGGTGCCCCTGAGCAAGGCACCAAACCCCCGACTGCTCGGGGTGCTTGTCAGGAGCAGCCCCCTCACTCTGACATCTCTCCAATTGTTGCATGTATATGGACCTGTTTGTTCATGTGTGTGTATAAGTTAACAGAGTGAAAAAATTGAATTTCCTCTAGCGGGACTAATAAAGGAATATCTTCTTCTTCTTCTTCTGAAGATGAACAAAAATCCCCCAAATTAAGACTTTGTCATATGACTGGAAGTGGACAGCACTGGTCCGAAACACTGCTAAAACCCATGAAAGCTGCTCCTGCAGCCGTTACAAGCTGTCTGTGGTTGTAGGCGTTTAGGCGTCGGATCAGTGGTTCAGCTCCAGGATGTGGACCGGTTCAGGTCTCCTGGAGGCCTACGAGCACACAGCTCTTCTTCCACAGCTGGGCTTGTAGCTCGGAGTCGTAGGAACTGTCGGAGGACTGCTTCTTGTGGCCGTTGTACAGGTAACAGGCCCCCACCCCCTCCACCTCAGAGGCAGCGGCGGCGTAGATGGATATGGACGCTCCCTCTGCCGGAGTCTGACGGAGACAGGAGCATCCAATGAGTGGACTTCCTCACTACTCTACACCGAGTCCCTGGGCCTCACGGTCCAACACTAAACTCACCACACTCATGTTCACGAGGAGCACCGTCAACGACTAAATAAGGCCACGTGCTGAGAAGCAGCAGTAATAACCACCGTGCTCTCCACTGACTGATGTCTGACTGACTGAATCAAAGTGAACTATCGTCTCATGGTGCTGATATTTTCAGGAGATGAAATCCTGATACTGCTCACACATTTACACCCTACGACGCTGTGAGGACACGTCGGTGACATGAAGAATGAATAAATGAGTGTCTGCTGATGATAAACACAATGTCTTAGACTTAGAGTAGCATTTAAGTGATGTGACTAGTATGTTCATGAAGTCTGAAAACAACCCTGCTTTAGTCTTCTAGCATTTTACAGGAGAAACGACTAGTAAAATCCTAAAATATCCCCCTAGTTGAAAAAGGAAGTCAAGCTTGTGTTTTGGGGCAGTTTCCCTCGGTGCTAGTGTAGCTGAAGGTGCAGAGGAGGCCGTGAAGACGTACCCTGAACAGTATCTTGGCCACAGGCTTCTTCAGTAACTGAGCGAGGCTCCACAGGTTGTCGTACAGCGCCGTGTCCACCATGCCGGGGTCTACGGCGCTGACGGTCACCGGGAAGCCGCCGGCCGTCAGCTGCTCCTGCAGGTAGTACGTGAAGAGGACCAGAGCCAGCTTGCTTTGGGCGTAGGCCCCATGGGAACTGTAGCACTTCCTAGAGACAGCACCAGACTTCAGAGACTGGTAGTGATGGCTACCTGAGTCTATATCAGCATCAATATATCATCATCTATAGTCTATAGATATAGAGGAGTAATGTCTACCTGAGTCTATGATATCAGTATTAATATATCATCATCATCTATAGTCTATAGATATAGAGGAGTAATGTCTACCTGAGTCTATGATATGAGCATCAATATATCATCATCTATAGTCTATAGATATAGAGGAGTAATGTCTACCTGAGTCTATATCAGCATCAATATATCATCATCTATACTCTATAGATATAGAGGAGTAATGTCTACCTGAGTCTATATCAGCATCAATATATCATCATCTATACTCTATAGATATAGAGGAGTAATGGCTACCTGAGTCCATATCAGCATCAATATATCATCATCTATACTCTATAGATATAGAGGAGTAATGTCTACCTGAGTCTATGATATCAGCATTAATATATCATCATCTATACTCTATAGATATAGAGGAGTAATGTCTACCTGAGTCCATATCAGCATCAATATATCATCATCTATACTCTATAGATATAGAGGAGTAATGTCTACCTGAGTCTATGATATCAGTATTAATATATCATCATCTATACTCTATAGATATAGAGGAGTAATGTCTACCTGAGTCTATGATATCAGCATCAATATATCATCATCTATACTCTATAGATATAGAGGAGTAATGTCTACCTGAGTCTATATCAGCATTAATATATCATCATCTATAGTCTATAGATATAGAGGAGTAATGTCTACCTGAGTCTATATCAGCATCAATATATCATCATCTATACTCTATAGATATAGAGGAGTAATGTCTACCTGAGTCTATATCAGCATCAATATATCATCATCTATACTCTATAGATATAGAGGAGTAATGTCTACCTGAGTCTATGATATCAGCATCAATATATCATCATCTATACTCTATAGATATAGAGGAGTAATGGCTACCTGAGTCTATATCAGCATTAATATATCATCATCTATAGTCTATAGATATAGAGGAGTAATGTCTACCTGAGTCCATATCAGCATCAATATATCATCATCTATACTCTATAGATATAGAGGAGTAATGGCTACCTGAGTCTATGATATCAGCATTAATATATAATCATCATCTATAGTCTATAGATATAGAGGAGTAATGTCTACCTGAGTGTATGATATCAGCATTAATATATCATCATCTATAGTCTATAGATATAGAGGAGTAATGTCTACCTGAGTCTATGATATCAGCATCAATATATCATCATCTATAGTCTATAGATATAGAGGAGTAATGTCTACCTGAGTCTATATCAGCATCAATATATCATCATCTATAGTCTATAGATATAGAGGAGTAATGTCTACCTGAGTCTATGATATCAGCATTAATATATCATCATCTATAGTCTATAGATATAGAGGAGTAATGTCTACCTGAGTCTATGATATCAGCATCAATATATCATCATCTATACTCTATAGATATAGAGGAGTAATGTCTACCTGAGTCTATATCAGCATCAATATATCATCATCTATACTCTATAGATATAGAGGAGTAATGTCTACCTGAGTCTATGATATCAGTATTAATATATAATCATCATCTATAGTCTATAGATATAGAGGAGTAATGTCTACCTGAGTCTATAATATCAGCATTAATATATCATCATCTATAGTCTATAGATATAGAGGAGTAATGTCTACCTGAGTCTATGATATCAGCATCAATATATCACCATCTATAGTCTATAGATATAGAGGAGTAATGTCTACCTGAGTCTATGATATCAGTATTAATATATCATCATCATCTATAGTCTATAGATATAGAGGAGTAATGTCTACCTGAGTCTATATCAGCATTAATATATCATCATCTATAGTCTATAGATATAGAGGAGTAATGTCTACCTGAGTCTATGATATCAGTATTAATATATCATCATTAACTATAGTCTATAGATATAGAGGAGTAATGTCTACCTGAGTCTATGATATCAGTATTAATATATCATCATCATTAACTATAGTCTATAGATATAGAGGAGTAATGTCTACCTGAGTCTATATCAGCATTAATATATCATCATCTATAGTCTATAGATATAGAGGAGTAATGTCTACCTGAGTCTATGATATCAGTATTAATATATCATCATCTATAGTCTATAGATATAGAGGAGTAATGTCTACCTGAGTCTATGATATCAGCATTAATATATCATCATCTATAGTCTATAGATATAGAGGAGTAATGTCTACCTGAGTCTATGATATCAGTATTAATATATCATCATCATCTATAGTCTATAGATATAGAGGAGTAATGTCTACCTGAGTCTATGATATCAGTATTAATATATCATCATCTATAGTCTATAGATATAGAGGAGTAATGTCTACCTGAGTCTATGATATCAGTATTAATATATCATCATCTATAGTCTATAGATATAGAGGAGTAATGTCTACCTGAGTCTATGATATCAGTATTAATATATCATCATCATCTATAGTCTATAGATATAGAGGAGTAATGTCTACCTGAGTCTATGATATCAGTATTAATATATCATCATCATCTATAGTCTATAGATATAGAGGAGTAATGTCTACCTGAGTCTATGATATCAGTATTAATATATCATCATCATCTATAGTCTATAGATATAGAGGAGTAATGTCTACCTGAGTCTATGATATCAGTATTAATATATCATCATCTATAGTCTATAGATATAGAGGAGTAATGTCTACCTGAGTCTATGATATCAGCATTAATATATCATCATCTATAGTCTATAGATATAGAGGAGTAATGTCTACCTGAGTCTATGATATCAGTATTAATATATCATCATCTCTATAGTCTATAGATATAGAGGAGTAATGTCTACCTGAGTCTATGATGTCAGTATTAATATATCATCATCAACTATAGTCTATAGATATAGAGGAGTAATGTCTACCTGAGTCTGTGATATCAGCATTAATATATCATCATCAACTATAGTCTATAAATATAGAGGAGTAATGTCTACCTGAGTCTATGATATCAGTATTAATATATCATCATCTATAGTCTATAGATATAGAGGAGTAATGTCTACCTGAGTCTATGATATCAGCATTAATATATCATCATCATCTATAGTCTATAGATATAGAGGAGTAATGTCTACCTGAGTCTATGATATCAGTATTAATATATCATCATTAACTATAGTCTATAGATATAGAGGAGTAATGTCTACCTGAGTCTATGATATCAGTATTAATATATCATCATCATCTATAGTCTATAGATATAGAGGAGTAATGTCTACCTGAGTCTATGATATCAGTATTAATATATCATCATTAACTATAGTCTATAGATATAGAGGAGAAATGTCTACCTGAGTCTATGATATCAGTATTAATATATAATCATCATCTATAGTCTATAGATATAGAGGAGTAATGTCTACCTGAGTCTATGATATCAGCATTAATATATCATCATCTATAGTCTATAGATATAGAGGAGTAATGTCTACCTGAGTCTATGATATCAGTATTAATATATCATCATCTATAGTCTATAGATATAGAGGAGTAATATCTACCTGAGTCTATGATATCAGCATTAATATATCATCATCATCTATAGTCTATAGATATAGAGGAGTAATGTCTACTTGAGTCTATGATATCAGTATTAATATATCATCATCTATAGTCTATAGATATAGAGGAGTAATGTCTACCTGAGTCTATGATATCAGCATTAATATATCATCATCATCTATAGTCTATAGATATAGAGGAGTAATGTCTACCTGAGTCTATGATATCAGTATTAATATATCATCATTAACTATAGTCTATAGATATAGAGGAGAAATGTCTACCTGAGTCTATGATATCACCATTAATATATCATCATTAACTATAGTCTATAGATATAGAGGAGTAATGTCTACCTGAGTCTATGATATCAGTATTAATATATCATCATCATCATCTATAGTCTATAGATATAGAGGAGTAATGTCTACCTGAGTCTATGATATCAGTATTAATATATCATCATCATCTATAGTCTATAGACATAGAGGAGTAATGTCTACCTGAGTCTATGATATCAGTATTAATATATCATCATCTATAGTCTATAGATATAGAGGAGTAATGTCTACCTGAGTCTATGATATCAGTATTAATATATCATCATTAACTATAGTCTATAGATATAGAGGAGTAATGTCTACCTGAGTCTATGATATCAGTATTAATATATCATCATCATCTATAGTCTATAGATATAGAGGAGTAATGTCTACCTGAGTCTATGATATCAGTATTAATATATCATCATCATCTATAGTCTATAGATATAGATATAGAGGAGTAATGTCTACCTGAGTCTATGATATCAGTATTAATATATCATCATCATCTATAGTCTATAGATATAGAGGAGTAATGTCTACCTGAGTCTATGATATCAGTATTAATATATCATCATCTATAGTCTATAGATATAGAGGAGTAATGTCTACCTGAGTCTATGATATCAGTATTAATATATCATCATTAACTATAGTCTATAGATATAGAGGAGTAATGTCTACCTGAGTCTATAATATCAGTATTAATATATCATCATCTATAGTCTATAGATATAGAGGAGTAATGTCTACCTGAGTCTATGATATCAGTATTAATATATCATCATCATCTATAGTCTATAGATATAGAGGAATAATGTCTACCTGAGTCTATGATATCAGTATTAATATATCATCATCTATAGTCTATAGATATAGAGGAGTAATGTCTACCTGAGTCTATGATATCAGTATTAATATATCATCATCATCTATAGTCTATAGATATAGAGGAGTAATGTCTACCTGAGTCTATGATATCAGCATTAATATATCATCATCATCTATAGTCTATAGATATAGAGGAGTAATGTCTACCTGAGTCTATGATATCAGTATTAATATATCATCATCTATAGTCTATAGATATAGAGGAGTAATGTCTACCTGAGTCTATAATATCAGTATTAATATATCATCATCTATAGTCATAGATATAGAGGAGTAATGTCTACCTGAGTCTATAATATCAGTATTAATATATCATCATTTATAGTCTATAGAATAGAGGAGTAATGTCTACCTGAGTCTATAATATCAGTATTAATATATCATCATTTATAGTCTATAGATATAAGGAGTAATGTCTACCTGAGTCTATAATATCAGTATTAATATATCATCATCATCTATAGTCATAGATATAGAGAGTAGTGTCTACCTGAGTCTATATATCAGATAATATATCATCATCTATAGTCTATAGATATAGAGGAGTAATGTCTACCTGAGTCTATGATATCAGTATTAATATATCATCATCATCTATAGTCTATAGACATAGAGGAGTAATGTCTACCTGAGTCTATGATATCAGTATTAATATATCATCATCTATAGTCTATAGATATAGAGGAGTAATGTCTACCTGAGTCTATGATATCAGCATTAATATATCATCATTAACTATAGTCTATAGATATAGAGGAGTAATGTCTACCTGAGTCTATGATATCAGTATTAATATATCATCATCTATACTCTATAGATATAGAGGAGTAATGTCTACCTGAGTCTATGATATCAGTATTAATATATAATCATCATCTATAGTCTATAGATATAGAGGAGTAATGTCTACCTGAGTCTATGATATCAGCATTAATATATCACCATCTATAGTCTATAGATATAGAGGAGTAATGTCTACCTGAGTCTATGATATCAGTATTAATATATCATCATCATCTATAGTCTATAGATATAGAGGAGTAATGTCTACCTGAGTCTATATCAGCATTAATATATCATCATCTATAGTCTATAGATATAGAGGAGTAATGTCTACCTGAGTCTATGATATCAGTATTAATATATCATCATTAACTATAGTCTATAGATATAGAGGAGTAATGTCTACCTGAGTCTATATCAGCATCAATATATCATCATCTATAGTCTATAGATATAGAGGAGTAATGTCTACCTGAGTCTATGATATCAGTATTAATATATCATCATTAACTATAGCTATAGATATAGAGAGTAATGTCTACCTAGTCTATATCACATCAATATATCATCATCTATAGCTATAATAAGGAGAATCACCTGAGCTATGATATCAGTATTAATATATCATCATCATCTATAGCTATAGAAAAGGAGTACTTCTACCTAGTCTATATCAGCATCAATATATCATCATCTATAGTCTATAGATATAGAGGAGTAATGTCTACCTGAGTCTATGATATCAGCATTAATATATCATCATCTATACTCTATAGATATAGAGGAGTAATGTCTACCTGAGTCTATGATATCAGTATTAATATATCATCATCATCTATAGTCTATAGATATAGAGGAGTAATGTCTACCTGAGTCTATGATATCAGCATTAATATATCATCATCATCTATAGTCTATAGATATAGAGGAGTAATGTCTACCTGAGTCTATGATATCAGTATTAATATATCATCATCTATAGTCTATAGATATAGAGGAGTAATGTCTACCTGAGTCTATGATATCAGCATTAATATATCATCATCATCTATAGTCTATAGATATAGAGGAGTAATGTCTACCTGAGTCTATGATATCAGCATTAATATATCATCATCTATAGTCTATAGATATAGAGGAGTAATGTCTCCCTGACTCTATAATATCAGTATTAATATATCATCATCTATAGTCTATAGATATAGAGGAGTAATGTCTACCTGAGTCTATAATATCAGTATTAATATATCATCATCTATAGTCTATAGATATAGAGGAGTAATGTCTACCTGAGTCTATAATATCAGTATTAATATATCATCATTTATAGTCTATAGATATAGAGGAGTAATGTCTACCTGAGTCTATAATATCAGTATTAATATATCATCATTTATAGTCTATAGATATAGAGGAGTAATGTCTACCTGAGTCTATAATATCAGTATTAATATATCATCATCATCTATAGTCTATAGATATAGAGGAGTAGTGTCTACCTGAGTCTATGATATCAGTATTAATATATCATCATCTATAGTCTATAGATATAGAGGAGTAATGTCTACCTGAGTCTATGATATCAGTATTAATATATCATCATCATCTATAGTCTATAGACATAGAGGAGTAATGTCTACCTGAGTCTATGATATCAGTATTAATATATCATCATCTATAGTCTATAGATATAGAGGAGTAATGTCTACCTGAGTCTATGATATCAGCATTAATATATCATCATTAACTATAGTCTATAGATATAGAGGAGTAATGTCTACCTGAGTCTATGATATCAGTATTAATATATCATCATCTATACTCTATAGATATAGAGGAGTAATGTCTACCTGAGTCTATGATATCAGTATTAATATATAATCATCATCTATAGTCTATAGATATAGAGGAGTAATGTCTACCTGAGTCTATGATATCAGCATTAATATATCATCATCATCTATAGTCTATAGATATAGAGGAGTAATGTCTACCTGAGTCTATATCAGCATTAATATATCATCATCTATAGTCTATAGATATAGAGGAGTAATGTCTACCTGAGTCTATGATATCAGTATTAATATATCATCATTAACTATAGTCTATAGATATAGAGGAGTAATGTCTACCTGAGTCTATGATATCAGTATTAATATATCATCATCATTAACTATAGTCTATAGATATAGAGGAGTAATGTCTACCTGAGTCTATATCAGCATCAATATATCATCATCTATAGTCTATAGATATAGAGGAGTAATGTCTACCTGAGTCTATATCAGCATCAATATATCATCATCTATAGTCTATAGATATAGAGGAGTAATGTCTACCTGAGTCTATGATATCAGCATCAATATATCATCATCTATACTCTATAGATATAGAGGAGTAATGTCTACCTGAGTCTATGATATCAGCATCAATATATCATCATCTATACTCTATAGATATAGAGGAGTAATGTCTACCTGAGTCTATATCAGCATCAATATATCATCATCTATAGTCTATAGATATAGAGGAGTAATGTCTACCTGAGTCTATGATATCAGCATCAATATATCATCATCTATAGTCTATAGATATAGAGGAGTAATGTCTACCTGAGTCTATGATATCAGTATTAATATATCATCATCATCTATAGTCTATAGATATAGAGGAGTAATGTCTACCTGAGTCTATGATATCAGCATCAATATATCATCATCTATAGTCTATAGATATAGAGGAGTAATGTCTACCTGAGTCTATGATATCAGCATTAATATATCATCATCTATAGTCTATAGATATAGAGGAGTAATGTCTACCTGAGTCTATAATATCAGTATTAATATATCATCATCATCTATAGTCTATAGATATAGAGGAGTAATGTCTACCTGAGTCTATGATATCAGCATTAATATATCATCATCTATAGTCTATAGATATAGAGGAGTAATGTCTACCTGAGTCTATGATATCAGCATTAATATATCATCATCTATAGTCTATAGATATAGAGGAGTAATGTCTACCTGAGTCTATAATATCAGTATTAATATATCATCATCTATAGTCTATAGATATAGAGGAGTAATGTCTACCTGAGTCTATGATATCAGTATTAATATATCATCATTAACTATAGTCTATAGATATAGAGGAGTAATGTCTACCTGAGTCTATAATATCAGTATTAATATATCATCATCTATAGTCTATAGATATAGAGGAGTAATGTCTACCTGAGTCTATGATATCAGTATTAATATATCATCATTAACTATAGTCTATAGATATAGAGGAGTAATGTCTACCTGAGTCTATGATATCAGTATTAATATATCATCATTAACTATAGTCTATAGATATAGAGGAGTAATGTCTACCTGAGTCTATGATATCAGTATTAATATATCATCATCATTAACTATAGTCTATAGATATAGAGGAGTAATGTCTACCTGAGTCTATATCAGCATCAATATATCATCATCTATAGTCTATAGATATAGAAGAGTAATGTCTACCTGAGTCTATATCAGCATCAATATATCATCATCTATAGTCTATAGATATAGAGGAGTAATGTCTACCTGAGTCTATGATATCAGCATTAATATATCATCATCTATACTCTATAGATATAGAGGAGTAATGTCTACCTGAGTCTATGATATCAGCATCAATATATCATCATCTATACTCTATAGATATAGAGGAGTAATGTCTACCTGAGTCTATAATCAGCATCAATATATCATCATCTATAGTCTATAGATATAGAGGAGTAATGTCTACCTGAGTCTATGATATCAGCATCAATATATCATCATCTATAGTCTATAGATATAGAGGAGTAATGTCTACCTGAGTCTATGATATCAGTATTAATATATCATCATCATCTATAGTCTATAGATATAGAGGAGTAATGTCTACCTGAGTCTATGATATCAGCATCAATATATCATCATCTATAGTCTATAGATATAGAGGAGTAATGTCTACCTGAGTCTATGATATCAGCATCAATATATCATCATCTATAGTCTATAGATATAGAGGAGTAATGTCTACCTGAGTCTATGATATCAGCATTAATATATCATCATCTATAGTCTATAGATATAGAGGAGTAATGTCTACCTGAGTCTATAATATCAGTATTAATATATCATCATCATCTATAGTCTATAGATATAGAGGAGTAATGTCTACCTGAGTCTATGATATCAGCATTAATATATCATCATCTATAGTCTATAGATATAGAGGAGTAATGTCTACCTGAGTCTATGATATCAGCATTAATATATCATCATCTATAGTCTATAGATATAGAGGAGTAATGTCTACCTGAGTCTATAATATCAGTATTAATATATCATCATCTATAGTCTATAGATATAGAGGAGTAATGTCTACCTGAGTCTATGATATCAGTATTAATATATCATCATCATCTATAGTCTATAGATATAGAGGAGTAATGTCTACCTGAGTCTATAATATCAGTATTAATATATCATCATCTATAGTCTATAGATATAGAGGAGTAATGTCTACCTGAGTCTATGATATCAGTATTAATATATCATCATTAACTATAGTCTATAGATATAGAGGAGTAATGTCTACCTGAGTCTATGATATCAGTATTAATATATCATCATTAACTATAGTCTATAGATATAGAGGAGTAATGTCTACCTGAGTCTATGATATCAGCATTAATATATCATCATCTATAGTCTATAGATATAGAGGAGTAATGTCTACCTGAGTCTATGATATCAGTATTAATATATCATCATTAACTATAGTCTATAGATATAGAGGAGTAATGTCGCTCTCTCTCTCAGAACTTCTCTTTGCTTTTAGTGCATGTGAGCGTGCATGTGAGCATGCATGTAAGCGTGCATGTGAGCGTGCTCCACTACGTCCCGGCCGACGGTACCAGGGAAGCGTAGCGCCCACCGTCCGGTTCCCCCCAGGCGAACATTGTTAGCGCTGTTAGCTGCGAGCCACCGGCTCAGCCGTCGCCATGTTGAGAGCCGTGTGGAGTTAATCCCTGGATCACACACGCCCTCTGAAGTTTGAATACGGCCCAAAGGATGGTGAAAATCATGAGCATCGATCTGGGGACTCACCTCCTGTTCAAGTCGTCCATGTGCATCACCCCTGCGTAGTGAGTGGCGGAGGACATGTTGATGACCCTGGAGCAGCAGCCCCGGCGTCCTGACCTCTTCAGCGTGTCCAGCAGCAGGTTGGTCAGCAGGAAGTGGCCCAGGTAGTTGAGCACGAAGTGGAACTCGAAGCCCTCCTCCGTCTGCCTCTCGGGAACCATCATGGTTCCAGCTACACCAGAGGACCGAAGGTACGCGGTACGTTAGTGAACGCAGTCGGACAGGAGGACTCATCTTTGACTATCGTTGCAGCCTACCATTGTTCACCAGGACATGGAGGGGAAGCCGGCGCTCTTTGAATGCCTGAGCAAACTGTCGCACTGATTTCAGGGAGGTCAGGTCTATGAAGACGAACTCAGCTGTGACCAGAAGAAAGATGAACAGAAATATGAAGAGATGAGTCTGAGCCGTTTAAATGGTTTCTAGCTCAGTATCAGTAAAGTTAAAGACTGTGGTGTTGTCATGCAGTGTGAAAACATCTGTCTTCTTCCAAACTTAATGTCGCGTGCACTGATTTTTTTGGCCACTAGGGGGCAGCAACAAGCCATGAGCACAATATAGTTTTAATAAATGAGTCAACCCTTCCTCCTCATCCAGCACACTGACCTCAGGAGCAGAAAGTAATAAAGTACTTTTACTCAAGAATGTGAAGTACTTGAACTTGAGTATTTCCATTTCATGCTTTATACTTTTAGAGGGAAATATTGTGTTTTAACCATCACTATTTATGTATGAGTTTAACAGAGTGTAAATTGAATTTCCCCACTGTGGGACTAATAAAGGTAGATCTTCTTCTTCTTAAAGTCACCAGTTATTTTACAGATTGAGATTTCTATTAAAACATGATGGTTTGCCGGTGTGTCTCATTTAACTGGTGTCAGCAGGTCCACCAGAGACGTGTCTCCTCTAAACCCCTCACATGGTTTCATTTCAATAACTGTTTGACTCAAATTACTTCACATTTCACAAACACAGCAGAGTCTGAAGTGGATCAGCTACAGCAGTAACATGCTGCTCTCACACTGAGGCATCACTATAATAATAGAAATATACATCTGCGTGAGTACTTTTACTTTTAATACGTTATGTACATTCTGTTAATACTTCTGTATGTTTATTACAGAAGCTGAGCTGGTGCGTAATGAGGAGGAACATAAACTCAATGGAAGATAACTGAACTCATATTTCTGAGCTAGAGGTCCAAACTCCTCTGAGCAACATGGCCATTCATCTGGACTCTGTGTCCACCTGGTCCGTTATTCTGGTCCCCATGAGCTGCTCCATGCTTTCGGCCATGTTGCCGTGGCTCAGAGGTCAAGCCGCTCAGACCGGTCAGGAGGTCGGTGGTTCGATCCCCCTCCGGTCACATGTCTACGAGTCCTTGAGCAAGACACGTACTGTAACCCAGAGAAGGCTGAACCTTCGATGTGAACGAGATGGATGAGGGGCAGGTTGGATCCTACTGGATGAATGGGAGTGAACGGGTGAATGCTGACATGTAAAGAACTGTGAGTGAGATCAGAAAGGAGATATATAAATAATAATAATAAATTAACCAGCTGGTCTGTAAACCATGAGCTGAGAGACTTCACATTAATAACTAGAATACTGAAATGAACTGGAAGTGCAGCTTTAAAAGGAGCAGGAGGGACAATGGACGGTCCAGCTGGAGCTGAATATGAATATTAGTGACTTCTGGGGTTAATCGAACATGTTCCTCTAAACCCTGCTTTATGTCTGCAGGCATGTGAGTGAAACGAGTCAAATGAGTTCACAATGAAAAATGTTCTATATTAAATCCTAAATTATTTTTGATGCGGTCTCATGTGAACCCTGCAGGGTGAATGATGGACCCCTGCTCCTCTCTGGGATGTGACTGCATCTTATTACATTAACTTACAAAAATAACCTGGTGATGGCTCCTCAGGTCTCAGGCATTAGCTCCATGTCGTACAGTCGACGGTGTTCGAGTTTGCTGCCTGACTGTAAAATGTCCTTAAAGGGACAGTACCTGCTCATTTTCAGATTCATACTTGATTGGCTAGAAAAGAAAATACGGTGCACCTTTACAAAGGTAGTGCTCAAGCTGTGGGTGATATACTCTAATGAGACACTCCAGACACCCAAATGGATGTGGACATATTAAAGGGGTTTAATAAACAGAGATGATCCCTGAGTATGAGGTGATTATAAAGACCTAAAGCACCTGATCGAAGCACTCAAACCCTCGTTGCAGCTTCGTTCTCATCCTGACTGAGACCACAGGCTCCAGGGGTTTTAGGGTGTACGGTGCTACACAAGGTCCAGGCGTCCGGGAGGACATGAAGCAGCCGGTAATCAGTAAACCCCTGTTGCTGGTTCGGTGGCCTCGTCATACAGCGCTGAAATTCACTCTGCTGGAAGAGTCTACGACATTTAGGACACGGGCCTCTGCATTCCTTCAGCTTCTGAACAGCCGGCCGCCTCCATGAGTCCCTGGTCAGGCCACGGCCCTCGGGTTCAGATCAATTCACTATATTTCAACTGATTTTCTCAATGATAGATTCCCACAGACACTGGCATGCTGTACATACACTGAACAAAAACACAAACGCAACACTTCTGTTTTGGCTCGTATTTTTTATGCGCTGATGTCAAAGACCTGACTTTACGAACACTAAAGGCCTCAAATATTGTTAATAATCCATCCATATACGTTTATATATGATAACAATGAGGCCTTTCTGCTGCCTGATGAGTACTTTCACTTTTGTTAATACTTCTTCTCCTTTACTTTTACCTTAATATCAACCTAAGTGTACTTTAAAAGGGTGAAAGACGTGGCCAGAATTTTAGTTAACATTCAAAACTAATAAAATATGAGCGACCATTATCAGCAGAAGGTGAACAGAGACATCTTTGTTGTCTTCAGTCTCTATCGGTCAGTATCAGTCTGTATCGGTCTGTATCAGTCTCTATCAGTCTGTATCGGTCTCTATTAGTCTGTATCAGTCTCTATCGGTCTGTATCAGTCTCTATCAGTCTGTATCAATCTGTATCGGTCTGTATCAGTCTCTATCAGTCTGTATCGGTCTCTATTAGTCTGTATCAGTCTCTATCGGTCTGTATCGGTCTGTATCAGTCTCTATCAGTCTGTATCAATCTGTATCGGTCTCTATCAGTCTGTATCAGTCTCTATCGGTCTGTATCAGTCTGTATCAATCTGTATCGGTCTCTATCGGTCAGTATCAGTCTGTATCGGTCTCTATCGGTCTGTATCAGTCTCTATCGGTCTGATCAGTCTGTATCAATCTGTATCGGTCTCTATCGGTCAGTATCAATCAGTATCAATCTGTATCTGTCTGTATCGGTCTCAATCAGTCTCTATCGGTCTGTATCGATCTGTATCTGTCTCTATCGGTCTGTATCAATCTGTATCGGTCTGTATCAGTTGGTATCAGTCTCTATCGGTCTGTATCAGTCTGTATCAATCTGTATCGGTCTCTATCAGTCTCTATCGGTCTGTATCTGTCTGTATCAATCTGTATCAGTCTCTATCGGTCTGTATCTGTCTGTATCAATCTATATCGGTCTCTATCAGTCTCTATCGGTCTGTATCTGTCTATATCGATCTGTATCGGTCTCTATCAGTCTGTATCAATCTGTATCGGTCTCTATCTGTCTGTATCTGTCTGTATCGGTCTGTATCTGTCTCAATCGGTCTCTATCGGTCTGTATCGATCTGTACCAGTCTCTATCAATCTGTATCGGTCTCTATCAGTCTCTATCGGTCTGTATCTGTCTGTATCAATCTGTATCGGTCTCTATCAGTCTCTATCGGTCTGTATCTGTCTCTATCGGTCTGTATCGATCTGTATCTGTCTCTATCGGTCAGTATCAGTCGGTGTCAGTCTCTATCGGTCTCTATCAGTCTGTATCGATCTGTATCTGTCTCTATCAGTCTCTATCGGTCTGTATCGGTCGGTATCGGTCTCTATCAGTCTCTATCAGTCTGTATCTGTCTCTATCGGTTGGTATCAGTCTGTATCGGTCTGTATCGGTCTGTATCAGTCGGTATCGGTCTGTATCAGTCTGTATCGGCTGGTATCAGTCTCTATCAGTCTGTATCTGTCTCTATCGGTTGGTATCAGTCTGTATCAGTCTCTATCGGTCTGCATCAGTCGGTATCGGTCGGTATCAGTCTCTATCAGTCTGTATCCGTCTCTATCAGTTGGTATCGGTCTCTATCAGTCTGTATCTGTCTCTATCGTGTAGCGATCTGTATCTGTCTCTATCGGTCTGTATCAGTCTGTATCGATCTGTATCAATCTGTAACTGTCTCTGTCGGTCTGTATCAGTCGGTATCGGTCTCTATCAGTCTGTATCGTCGGTATCAGTCTGTATCTGTCTCTATCGGTCTGTATCAGTCGGTATCGGTCTGTATCAGTCTCTATCAGTCAGTATCGTCGGTATCAGTCTCTATCGGTCTGTATCAGTCTCTATCAGTCTGTATCGGTCGGTATTGGTCTGTATCAGTCTCTTTTGGTTGTTATCAGTCTGTATCGGTCTCATGTATCAGTCTCTATCAGTCAGTATTGTCGGTATTGGTCTGTATCTGTCTCTATCAGTCTGTATCGGTCAGTATCAATCTGTATCGGTCTCATGTATCAGTCTCTATCAGTCTGTATCGGTCTCATGTATCAGTGTCTATCGGTCTGTATCAGTCTCTATCAGTCAGTATCGTCGGTATCGGTCTCTATCAGTCTGAATCAGTCTCTATCAGTCAGTATTGTCGGTATCGGTCTCTCTCAGTCTGTATCAGTCTCTATCAGTCAGTATCGCTGGTATCGGTCTCTCTCAGTCTGTAACAGTCTCTATTGGTCGGTATCAGTCTCTATCAGTCAGTATCGGTCTCTATCAGTCAGTATCGTCGGTATCGGTCTGTATCTGTCTCTATTTGTCAGTATCAGTCTCTATCGGTCGGGATCGGTCTCTATCTGTCGGGATCGGTCTCTATCAGCCGGTAACGGTCTCTATCGGTTGTATCAGTCTCTATCAGTCGGTATCAGTCTATCGGTCTCTATCGGTCGGTATCAGTCTCTATCAGTCGGTATCAGTCTATCGGTCTCTATCAGTCTCTATCGGTCGGTATTGGTCTCTGTCGGTCGGTATCAGTCTCTATCAGTCTTTATCGGTCGGTATCGATCTGTATCAGTAGGTATCAGTCTCTATTGGTCGGTATCAGTCTCTATCGATCTGTATCGGTCTGTATCAGTCTCTATCGGTCGGTATCAGTCTCTATCGGTCGGGATCGGTCTCGATCAGTCGGTATCAGTCCTGCAGCTTTGAGCTGTTGCTTTGGTTAAAGACAGACAGACAGACAGACAGATGAAGAGGATGATGATGATGATGATGAGTATGAGTATGATGATGATGATGATGATGATGATGATGAGGATGAGGATTACCTTTCCCCTCGAAGCCCTCATCCTGAATCTTCTTGGCGGCTGCTCGGCCCTCTTCCCTCTCGTTCCCAGCTGGAGGTGGTGGAGATCACAGACACTTGGTGGGCTGATGTCCAGCAGTTATCTACGTCAGCTCAACCAGGCTGGCTACAGCTACAGGTCAGGACTACAGCTACAGGTCAGGGCTACAGCTACAGGTCAGGAGTACAGCTACAGGTCAGGAGTACAGCTACAGGTCAGGGCTACAGCTACAGGTCAGGGCTACAGCTACAGGTCAGGACTACGGCTACAGGTCAGGAGTACAGCTACAGGTCAGGACTACAGCTACAGGTCAGGGCTACAGCTACAGGTCAGGACTACAGCTACAGGTCAGGACTAGAGCTACAGGTCAGGACTACAGCTACAGGTCAGGACTACAGCTACAGGTCAGGACTACAGCTACAGGTCAGGACTACAGCTACAGGTCAGGGCTACAGCTACAGGTCAGGACTACAGCTACAGGTCAGGGCTACAGCTACAGGTCAGGAGTACAGCTACAGGTCAGGGCTACAGCTACAGGTCAGGACTACAGCTACAGGTCAGGAGTACAGCTACAGGTCAGGAGTACAGCTACAGGTCAGGGCTACAGCTACAGGTCAGGACTACAGCTACAGGTCAGGACTAGAGCTACAGGTCAGGGCTACAGCTACAGGTCAGGACTACGGCTACAGGTCAGGGCTACGGCTACAGGTCAGGACTACAGCTACAGGTCAGGAGTACAGCTACAGGTCAGGACTACGGCTACAGGTCAGGGCTACGGCTACAGGTCAGGACTACAGCTACAGGTCAGGACTACAGCTACAGGTCAGGAGTACAGCTACAGGTCAGGGCTACAGCTACAGGTCAGGACTACAGCTACAGGTCAGGGCTACAGCTACAGGTCAGGGCTACAGCTACAGGTCAGGACTACAGCTCAGGTCAGGGCTACAGCTACAGGTCATCTCCGTTTCATAACCATACCTCCTCAGTTATTAACTGACAGATCACAGCTGACGCAGGTCATTTAAATAATCCACACAGCTACTATAAAGTCGTTCACACCGTGTGAATCCTGATCTCTCTTCTCTTTCTCTGCAGTCCAGCTTTCATTTCTCCTCTTCATATATAAACGTCAGCATTTGAACAGTATGATGCACAGCACTAGCTCAGTTAGCCACCGATCAGGAACATGAGTCCATAGTCTTAAATAAAAACTGTATTTTACACAATTACGGCGCACAACTGGTGTCACTGACATTTTTATGTACCGTAAAAAGTTAGGATGGCAACACTGCAAATGAAAGGTGGACTGCAGAGATGTATGAACCGTTGTGAGGAGGCTAAAGGCATGTGATTGGACAGAGGCCTACCTATGATCACATGCATGCCAAGGCTTGCCAGGTGTCTCGCTGTCTCATAACCCATTCCTCTGGTACCCCCAGTCACAATGGCAACCCTTCCATTCTGCCTGGGTAGGACTGTGTAGGAGGAGAGAGGACCACATGAGAAACAGCCTTCATTTCCAGCTCTCTGGAGTCGGTCTACAGGTAGACGGGACAGGACAGGTGCTGTTACATGTAGTTACTACGGCAGGACAGCAGGGTCGAACCAGTTATCAAACCTTCAGTCAGTGAATACACTTCAACGTCTGCTGCTCCTGTCAAAGATGAACAATTGTGATTGTAGTCATAAAAATCAGTGAAATGGAAAGTTTGGACATTAACCAGACCAGCAAATGTTGAAAACAAACTCTTTACTTTCATACATGCACAGCAAGACATTATAAAAACTCATGTACAGTTAATGCTGCAACGTCCATGAACAGCATCCATCCCACATTTTTAAAAAGTTGAATCATACGTCCTGAATTCAAAAATGATTTTACATTTGATTACATGTTCGTCAGATGAGGGACAGTCTCGGTCTGAACAAGCTTCACTACGAAGTGGAGCGGCAGCAAACCAATCACATCAGAGAAAACACAAGTTTTGTTTTGAAACAAAATTTTGAACTGAACCGTGTTGGTTTTGAAAAAGCTGACTGGGAACGGTTCGGGTAAAAATCGAAACCGTTTGGTTCGCTAGTCACGGTTCGGGTCTGTACCGTTCGCTTAATCTGAAATAGGTTATGAGGCCGATTGTGTATTTTTTTTTGTGGCGTTTATTGTCCCACTAGAAATCAAGGCCTATGTAAAGAGGCTGGGACACGGTGGACAGGACTATGAGGTATAACGTATGTATGAGGTCCTGCGTTGTGATTGGCTTAATTTCGGCGAGGGCGGACCAGATTTTACTGCACATCTCTCAACCACCGAATAGTAAACATGTCAGTAAATGACTTTAGTTCCTTCTAGTCAGCAGTGATCAGCGGTTGTTCAGGAGTTTATTGTGAAGGGAGGAACAGTAGCAGTGAAGAGGTGATGATCTGTTATTGACGAGGGTCTGAACTACAGAGGCTCCATGTTATTAATATATTATCCTCATAAAGTTTAGGAGCAACGTAACCCTCGACTACACAAGCTGAGACTAAAGCTGGCAGTAGACTCTGTAGTCTGACTGTTAGGTTAGTTTGTCATGTATCTTAGTAGTAAACTAAAGCTGGCAGTAGACTCTGTAGTCTGACTGTTAGGTTAGTTTGTCATGTATCTCAGCAGTAAACTAAAGCTGGCAGTAGACTCTGTAGTCTGACTGTTTAGATTAGTTTGTCATGTATCTTAGTAGTAAACTAAAGCTGGCAGTAGACTCTGTAGTCTGACTGTTTAGGTTAGTTTGTCATGTATCTTAGTAGTAAACTAAAGCTGGCAGTAGGCTCTGTAGTCTGACTGTTTAGATTAGTTTGTCATGTATCTTAGTAGTAAACTAAAGCTGGCAGTAGACTGTAGTCTGACTGTTTAGGTTAGTTTGTCATGTATCTTAGTAGTAAACTAAAGCTGGCAGTAGGCTCTGTAGTCTGACTGTTTAGGTTAGTTTGTCATGTATCTCAGTAGTAAACTAAAGCTGGCAGTAGGCTCTGTAGTCTGACTGTTAGGTTAGTTTGTCATGTATCTTAGTAGTAAACTAAAGCTGGCAGTAGGCTCTGTAGTCTGACTGTTTAGGTTAGTTTGTCATGTATCTTAGTAGTAAACTAAAGCTGGCAGTAGACTCTGTAGTCTGACTGTTAGGTTAGTTTGTCATGTATCTTAGTAGTAAACTAAAGCTGGCAGTAGACTCTGTAGTCTGTTAAGGTTAGTTTGTCATGTATCTCAGCAGTAAACTAAAGCTGGCAGTAGGCTCTGTAGTCTGACTGTTTAGGTTAGTTTGTCATGTATCTCAGTAGTAAACTAAAGCTGGCAGTAGACTCTGTAGTCTGACTGTTTAGGTTAGTTTGTCATGTATCTTAGTAGTAAACTAAAGCTGGCAGTAGGCTCTGTAGTCTGACTGTTTAGGTTAGTTTGTCATGTATCTCAGTAGTAAACTAAAGCGGCAGAGACTCTGTAGTCTGACTGTTAGGTTAGTTTGTCATGTATCTCAGTAGTAAACTAAAGCTGGCAGTAGGCTCTGTAGTCTGACTGTTAGGTTAGTTTGTCATGTATCTCAGCAGTAAACTAAAGCTGGCAGTAGACTGTAGTCTGACTGTTTAGGTTAGTTTGTCATGTATCTTAGTAGTAAACTAAAGCTGGCAGTAGACTGTAGTCTGACTGTTTAGGTTAGTTTGTCATGTATCTTAGTAGTAAACTAAAGCTGGCAGTAGACTGTAGTCTGACTGTTTAGGTTAGTTTGTCATGTATCTTAGTAGTAAACTAAAGCTGGCAGTAGGCTCTGTAGTCTGACTGTTTAGGTTAGTTTGTCATGTATCTCAGCAGTAAACTAAAGCTGGCAGTAGGCTCTGTAGTCTGACTGTTAGGTTAGTTTGTCATGTATCTTAGCAGTAAACTAAAGCTGGCAGTAGACTGTAGTCTGACTGTTTAGGTTAGTTTGACATGTATTTTACTAGTAAACTAAAGCTGGCAGTAGGCTCTGTAGTCTGACTGTTAGGTTAGTTTGTCATGTATCTCAGTAGTAAACTAAAGCTGGCAGTAGGCTCTGTAGTCTGACTGTTAGGTTAGTTTGTCATGTATCTCAGTAGTAAACTAAAGCTGGCAGTAGACTGTAGTCTGACTGTTTAGGTTAGTTTGTCATGTATCTTAGTAGTAAACTAAAGCTGGCAGTAGACTGTAGTCTGACTGTTTAGGTTAGTTTGTCATGTATCTTAGTAGTAAACTAAAGCTGGCAGTAGACTGTAGTCTGACTGTTTAGGTTAGTTTGTCATGTATCTTAGTAGTAAACTAAAGCTGGCAGTAGGCTCTGTAGTCTGACTGTTTAGGTTAGTTTGTCATGTATCTCAGCAGTAAACTAAAGCTGGCAGTAGGCTCTGTAGTCTGACTGTTAGGTTAGTTTGTCATGTATCTTAGCAGTAAACTAAAGCTGGCAGTAGACTGTAGTCTGACTGTTTAGGTTAGTTTGACATGTATTTTACTAGTAAACTAAAGCTGGCAGTAGGCTCTGTAGTCTGTTTAGGTTAGTTTGTCATGTATCTCAGCAGTAAACTAAAGCTGGCAGTAGGCTCTGTAGTCTGACTGTTTAGGTTAGTTTGTCATGTATCTCAGTAGTAAACTAAAGCTGGCAGTAGACTCTGTAGTCTGACTGTTAGGTTAGTTTGTCATGTATCTCAGTAGTAAACTAAAGCTGGCAGTAGGCTCTGTAGTCTGACTGTTTAGGTTAGTTTGTCATGTATCTCAGTAGTAAACTAAAGCTGGCAGTAGACTCTGTAGTCTGACTGTTAGGTTAGTTTGTCATGTATCTTAGTAGTAAACTAAAGCTGGCAGTAGACTCTGTAGTCTGTTAAGGTTAGTTTGTCATGTATCTCAGCAGTAAACTAAAGCTGGCAGTAGGCTCTGTAGTCTGACTGTTTAGGTTAGTTTGTCATGTATCTCAGTAGTAAACTAAAGCTGGCAGTAGGCTCTGTAGTCTGACTGTTTAGGTTAGTTTGTCATGTATCTCAGTAGTAAACTAAAGCTGGCAGTAGGCTCTGTAGTCTGACTGTTTAGGTTAGTTTGTCATGTATCTTAGTAGTAAATAAAATCGACTTATTTTGCCAAATAAATGAAATGCATGTTCAAATTGAAGTAGGAAATTCGCCTCCTTGGTGTACCATAAATGTACCGAACCGTGAACCGAACCAAACTGTGAATTTTATGAACGGTCCCACCCGTAGAATGAAACGGATCACTTTTCAGATACTAGGGCTGGTTGTGCTGTTATGTTTATTGAAGGGGACTAAATTTTCTGTACAGATTTTGAAAAAGATTCTGAAGCAGGGAAACAGCTAGCCTGGCTCTGTTCAAAGTCTGTTATTAGCAGTCATTAGCATTGTCATACTGATGTACCGATAATAATTTTAAAGGGCCAGTGTGTAACATTTAGCAGAAATGGAATATAATATTGATGACTATGTTTTCACTAAGGACCATTGTGTTTTCATCAACATAAATGAGCCCTTCATACCTACATAGAGAGTGGGTCCATTTCACACAGTCCACCATGTTGCTCTGCCATGTTTCTACAGTACTGAACAAACCAAACACTGGTTCTAGAGAGAGCCTTTCACATAGTTCACCAACACAACCCTGAAACTGAGGTGACGTGAGCTGCAGAGTGTTAAACTGTGGCAGCCAGCCGCCGTCTGACTTCTGCTGCTCCTAAAGTCACTACTTTAGGTATTGTTGTGGTGTGGATGACATCTGGGCGAGGCTAACGGCATTACCGCAGTCTTGCACTCGGTGGCTCACGTTACCGCGGAGGGGTGCTCAGTTCTACATACTGAACCTTTAATGCCTCAGCAGGTCTGACATAGTCACACACAGCATACAGTCATCAAAATCATTAGACTTTTTTTTTTGCAGTTTTAAGCACACAGTCATTCAAGTGGCTGGCCCAGACTAGAGTTTCCCTTCCAAACATTGTCCAAATCATCTTCACAGGGTTCAGGCTCATAGTAGCTTCGTGAGTTCTCATACAAGAAGACCTGCTGATCTACTAAAGCTGGAGCTATGCGGTTCCTTTTCCCACACAGAACCGTCCCAGAGGAGCTTAACAGCCTGTGACAAGGTACACTCGTGGCAGGAACACACCAGTACTTCTGGAGCACCTTGGGGAGGGTGGGGAACAAGGGTGCATGACTTGACCACCATAGTAAAGGGTCTTCATTGAGACCTAGGACTCTTTGTGACTTGTAGTTGCTCAGCTCCTCTACCACCTGTGCATGCAGCTCCTCCTGGCTCTGGTCTGTATCAGACTGGCAAAATATGGCAGCCAAAGGGTTGTCTTGGGTAGCACTGCTGGCAGATTCTCTTAGAGGCATCTGCTTTTTGCTTGGTGGTTCATCAGATACCAAGGTGAAATCATCTAGGCAGGGTGGCTCCGCCATCTGCTTCTCAAGGATTGCTTTTGCCTCCTCTACGATGCTACTCTCTACTTTGGAGCGCTCCTGAGTGGACAGGAAAGGCAACTTCTTGTAACGAGGATCCAAAAAAGTAGCAATGTTGAGGAATGTTGAAATTTCTTGCGATAGCGTATTCTGTGAATAGGTGCTTGATAGGACCTTTGAGATGACCTCTTTGGTCATGCTGATCTCTTTGAGGTCCCCTTCCTTGACCTTGAGGGTGGTGTTCAACAGCATGTGAAGCACGGGTCTAACCATGCTGATGGTTGGGTACCTGCAAGAAGTGATCATGTTTGCCACAACTTTAAAAGGCTGGAGAACATCAATCAAACCCTCTAACAAGGCCCAGTCAGGGCCATCAAAGCCGAAATGATGACTGCTGGGACTCTCTAGAACTGTTGCAGTTACAGCAACCTGTTGCTCTTTCAGTCTTTGTAACATTGCCAGTGTGGCCAACCAAGACCGACCCCTGTCTGTGATGAGTGCACACTGAGTGAGGCCATGCTGCTTCTGTTTTTCCCTCAGCAGATACACTGCCGGTTCTCTGAATTGATCAATAAGTTTGCGGCAACATCCCAAAAAGCTGTCAACTCGCGGCAGCTGGAAGGCCTCATCCATTGCACGATTGATGGTATGTCCAAGGCAAGGCATTTCCACTGACAGTTCCAGGAGCGAGCACGCTTTGACAATGTCCACTGAACCGCTTGTGGTGGCACCGCTGACTTTATGAGTTATCCCCCACTCAACGAATGCTTCATACATCGCTCTGGTGATGTTCTCAGCTGTGTTGTCCTCTTGGACTTCAAATGTTTTAAGACACTTGTTGGTCATAGAGAAGCCAGTAGTACTATTGTAATTAACTGAATGCACAGCAAGTGAAATGTACGTCCTATTCTGGGTTTGGCTTTGCCAAAGGTCTGTAGTAACGCCACAGTTCACAACCCCAGCAAGCTCACTAAAGACCATGTCCCGGGTACGGCAGTACATCTGAGGAAGCATTTTAACTGCCAGGTCGTTCTTGCTTGGTAGAGAGTACCCAGGATCGACGGTATTCATTAAGGTTTTGAAAGTAGGCTCTTCAACTATAGATATAGGGTACAAACCCTCACAGATGAAGTTGATGACAGCGATTGTCAGATCATTGTGTCGTCTATTTTCAAAGTGCAAACTCTGCCTTAAATTTGCGTCCTGGGATTGTTGGTGAACATGTAGACCTGAAGGCTCAGTCTTTATCCTGGAGAATGCTGTGGCAAACGCCTCGCGCATCTGATCCGTGTTGCTCTTCACGAACTCACTGAACTCCACAGGGTGGTTCTTTTCAAGGTGGTACGAAAGATTGGACGTATTTCCAGAGTAAGCAATTTGACTCATACATACGCGACAGTATATCCGTTTCCAGTGCAATATGCAGCCATCTGCATCTGTGTCAAAGCCAAAGTATTTCCAGACTTTGCTTTTTGCCCGTGGGTGTGCAACCAGATTGAGACCGGAGCATGAAGGTCCTGAACTTTTACCCTCCATTGGTTCCTTTGGTAAGCTATCCACTCGGATGCCTTCACTTACTGAGCACCTAACAAGAACAGTGAAATACACATTTGAGCAGGTTGAAAAAAACATTACAACCATTTGTGAAACAACACTGGAATAGGATTCAGAAATCTTTCAGCTATGCTACACATAACACAAGAAATTATCACAGTGAAAAATCAGGTCAGGGCAAGAAATTAGTTTACAGTATTCTGATCTACAAAAACCCCGTTTATGTACACTCAGTTCATATAATCAATATAGTAGAATACAATAATTCTGCAATACATTCAACCTTCATACAGTTTCTAATGTTCAGTTTTTGTTGAGACTGTTTAAAAGTGGTGTTGGTTTGGTTGTAGGGTCATTTTGAACAAGAAGTATTGCAGGACTGTTGTATTAGACTGCTCTAGCTTTAGTCAAGTGTACCTGACGAACTGGCAGCTAAGCATGTACAAACGAACAGGTACACGTCTCGCTACCACATTTCCTGACCAAGACCAGCATACAGCATTTCAAGTGAATTCTAAGTAGTATTAGTTTATTGTACGTAAGTGGTAATACAACACAATACAAGGTAAATTCGACAGGATGGAGGCAAAACAATACATTTCTCTCATGCTCTATTTTCTATATACTCTTCTACTTTCTATTACTCAGACACAATATCAAACCAAGGACTGAAGAAAACCGGAGGCTGGGTAGGTTCAGCTTCAGCCTAGCTCATATCCAGTTCATGATATATTCATTTAAAAAAAATAGCTCCACACCAAGATGTCTTAATTTTGTTGTAACCTCTATGGGTTGAAAGGTTGTTTTTTTTTTTTTTTTTTTTTTTACAATCTAGGCCCAGTTTTACTCGTTTTAGCGACTACTACTGGTTATAACATTTTAGTATAAATGTGTGATCACGTTTTATTGTATGAATAAAAATGATGTGACATGACTTCAGCAAACACTGCAGCTAGGGATGTTAATAATTAACCATTTAACCGATAAGCGGCATCAAGCACTTTAACTGAACACTATTGGTTCAACAGAAATATTAATAATTAATTAAAAGAAAAAGCTGACACAAATGCAGAGGAACAGCTCATTGGAGAAAAGCTGGTCCACCTCAAGAGTCCACCTGAAGAGAGTCTGAGCCGGAGTTACAGATACAGGAAGTTGGCTCAGGACTTCAGCTGAGGAGTGAACTGGAGACAGTGAACGCAGCACCGTGGCTGCTACAGTTACTCACCTGAACGGTGAACTGGAGACTGTAAACACAACACCGTCGCCTCTACAATAACTCCCCTTATGATGAACTGGAGACAGTAAACGCAGCACCGTGGCTGCTACAGTAACTCTCCTGACTGTGAACTGGAGACAGTGAACGCAGCACCGTGGCTGCTACAGTAACTCTCCTGATGGTGAACTGGAGACAGTGAACGCAGCACCGTGGCTGCTACAGTAACTCTCCTGACGGTGAACTGGAGACAGTGAACGCAGCACCGTGGCTGCTACAGTAACTCTCCTGACGGTGAACTGGAGACAGTGAACGCAGCACCGTGGCTGCTACAGTAACTCTCCTGATGGTGAACTGGAGACAGTGAACGCAGCACCGTGGCTGCTACAGTAACTCTCCTGATGGTGAACTGGAGACAGTGAACGCAGCACCGTGGCTGCTACAGTAACTCTCCTGATGGTGAACTGGAGACAGTGAACGCAGCACCGTGGCTGCTACAGTAACTCTCCTGATGGTGAACTGGAGACAGTGAACGCAGCACCGTGGCTGCTACAGTAACTCTCCTGATGGTGAACTGCTGACTCAGTTGTCTGTTGTGCTCACATACTGTAGCTGGATCACCGCTGCATGCGAGGCACTAATCTAGTTGGTTAACGGTTAATAATCTGTTAATGAGGGTCGGTTATTGGTTAATGATACTTTTCAAAATTAGCATCCCTGACTGCAGCGCCACACTTTTTGAAGTCTTGTTAGAGCTACTTCCTGTTTCGGCTCTGGCCTGGTGGTACAGCGCAGTGGGGGATTATCATGTTACTTTATGCTGCCAGTGTTGAACAACCCCCATAACCAAAAACACTTCAATTAAGAAGGAAAGACGGAAACAGAGCCAGGCTGCAAAACTGGAATGAAATCACAAGCCAGTCAGCTGACACCTTTAATTCACAGCGTGGGATATTCCACATCAATAACAAGAATTTTGGACAAATCCTCTTATGACAGCCTGCATTCTCTGTGTGATTATCAGCGTTTAAGCCTGAAGTTCAACCATTTCACACAGTCTGAGACACAGTCGTCTCTTTGTCCTCAAGTACAACACTTTACTGAAGTCTCACTGCCATCACATGCTGTCACACACATTTCATTTTGGTTTCTGGCTTTAAATTCTGATGCGTTCAGATACTTCAGTGTGAGTGCAGTCAGAACATTACTACAAGACAGCAGGTGTGAATGTGTTCACTGCTTGGATGAAATCATTTGAGCTTAAGGTCCAATGACGAGCTTTTTACACAGCTGTGATTGACATCTGGTCCTCAGCTGACGGACTTCAGTCAGTTCAAATGAATGTTTCAGAGCCCGCTGGCATTAAAACCTAATTCAAAAACTAAATGTCACATATAAACGCTTGTTGCTGTGCAGCACAGCGCTGCTTTCTACATCCTGTTGAGCAGTTTACATTTCAGCGCTATGTCTATATGAGAAAAAGTATCTACAGTATTTCCAACCGTATCACCTCACCAGGGTCATCGCTTTAAGCACATTTTATGGCTACTATCTCCTCTGTGCTGAAAATGTAATAACAGCTTCAAATGTAATAAAACCCAACAATGTAAAAAATCTCCTGACATTTTTTCCAATAATGAAATTAATAAATGTACTCAATCAACTTTTTTCATCATTGCAAACTGGATCTGAAACCCTTTTTGAATGGCCCAATGTCATGAGATCAGGCGATCGATCGGCAGCATCGTTTCCCAGTCAGAGACTTTAGCTGGATGCATTGTAAATCTATAATTCTTCACAAAGCCTCCAAACATGAATCAGCTCAGTATGTTTTAACGGCTACTGACAGAAAACTGGTGAACATGGAGTTTTTAAATGGATGTACTCACACTGAGAAAGTACTCGGTGTGAGTACATCCATTAAAAACATTCAGAAACATAAAACCACCCACCCTGCTGGGGTGATGGTCCAGCCACCATGACGGTGGATCGGAGGTGTACATTCAGCTGGTTTCCCTCCAGCTCTGAGTCACACATCAAGAGAGTGAAGCCTACAGATCACAGGTTTCTAGTCCTGAAACTGACGGCTGTTAAATCACTGATGTCAGGACACTTTTCATTGAAGCTCATTAATAAAACACCAGAATCACTGGAGCTACACCGGTCCTGCAGTTCGACTGTATATTAACATCATATCAGCATCATAACTACAGTTTTAGCCCAGATATGTCCAGACTGTCACAGTGACGCTGATCCTCTGACTGTATATTAACACCATAACTACAGTGATGATGATCCTCTGACTGTATATTAACACCATAACTACAGTGATGATGATCCTCTGACTGTATATTAACATCATAACTACAGTGACTGTATATTAACATCATAACTACAGTGATGATGATCCTCTGACTGTATATTAACATCATAACTACAGTGACTGTATATTAACATCATAACTACAGTGATGATGATCCTCTGACTGTATATTAACATCATAACTACAGTGACGCTGATCCTCTGACTGTATATTAACACCATAACTACAGTGATGATGATCCTCTGACTGTATATTAACACCATAACTACAGTGATGATGATCCTCTGACTGTATATTAACATCATAACTACAGTGACGATGATCCTCTGACTGTATATTAACATCATAACTACAGTGACGCTGATCCTCTGACTGTATATTAACACCATAACTACAGTGACGATGATCCTCTGACTGTATATTAACACCATAACTACAGTGACGATGATCCTCTGACTGTATATTAACACCATAACTACAGTGATGATGATCCTCTGACTGTATATTAACACCATAACTACAGTGACGATGATCCTCTGACTGTATATTAACATCATAACTACAGTGATGATGATCCTCTGACTGTATATTAACACCATAACTACAGTGATGATGATCCTCTGACTGTATATTAACATCATAACTACAGTGACGATGATCCTCTGACTGTATATTAACATCATAACTACAGTGACGCTGATCCTCTGACTGTATATTAACACCATAACTACAGTGACGATGATCCTCTGACTGTATATTAACACCATAACTACAGTGACGATGATCCTCTGACTGTATATTAACATCATAACTACAGTGATGATGATCCTCTGACTGTATATTAACATCATAACTACAGTGACGCTGATCGTCTGACTGTATATTAACATCATAACTACAGTGACGCTGATCCTCTGACTGTATATTAACACCATAACTACAGTGATGATGATCCTCTGACTGTATATTAACACCATAACTACAGTGACGATGATCCTCTGACTGTATATTAACATCATAACTACAGTGACGATGATCCTCTGACTGTATATTAACACCATAACTACAGTGACGATGATCCTCTGACTGTATATTAACACCATAACTACAGTGACGATGATCCTCTGACTGTATATTAACACCATAACTACAGTGATGATGATCCTCTGACTGTATATTAACACCATAACTACAGTGATGATGATCCTCTGACTGTATATTAACACCATAACTACAGTGATGATGATCCTCTGACTGTATATTAACATCATAACTACAGTGACGATGATCCTCTGACTGTATATTAACACCATAACTACAGTGATGATGATCCTCTGACTGTATATTAACATCATAACTACAGTGACGATGATCCTCTGACTGTATATTAACACCATAACTACAGTGATGATGATCCTCTGACTGTATATTAACACCATAACTACAGTGATGATGATCCTCTGACTGTATATTAACATCATAACTACAGTGACGATGATCCTCTGACTGTATATTAACACCATAACTACAGTGACGATGATCCTCTGACTGTATATTAACATCATAACTACAGTGACGCTGATCCTCTGACTGTATATTAACACCATAACTACAGTGACGCTGATCCTCTGACTGTATATTAACACCATAACTACAGTGATGATGATCCTCTGACTGTATATTAACACCATAACTACAGTGATGATGATCCTCTGACTGTATATTAACATCATAACTACAGTGACGCTGATCCTCTGACTGTATATTAACATCATAACTACAGTGACGCTGATCCTCTGACTGTATATTAACACCATAACTACAGTGATGATGATCCTCTGACTGTATATTAACATCATAACTACAGTGACGCTGATCCTCTGACTGTATATTAACATCATAACTACAGTGACGCTGATCCTCTGACTGTATATTAACATCATAACTACAGTGATGATGATCCTCTGACTGTATATTAAAATCATAACTACAGAGATGATGATCCTCTGACTGTATATTAACACCATAACTACAGTGACCTGTATATTAACATCATAACTACAGTGATGATGATCCTCTGACTGTATATTAACACCATAACTACAGTGACTGTATATTAACATCATAACTACAGTGACGATGATCCTCTGACTGTATATTAACACCATAACTACAGTGACGCTGATCGTCTGACTGTATATTAACACCATAACTACAGTGACGCTGATCCTCTGACTGTATATTAACACCATAACTACAGTGATGATGATCCTCTGACTGTATATTAACATCATAACTACAGTGATGATGATCCTCTGACTGTATATTAACACCATAACTACAGTGATGATGATCCTCTGACTGTATATTAACATCATAACTACAGTGACTGTATATTAACACCATAACTACAGTGACGCTGATCGTCTGACTGTATATTAACATCATAACTACAGTGACGCTGATCCTCTGACGGTATATTAACATCATAACTACAGTGATGATGATCCTCTGACTGTATATTAACAACATAACTACAGTGATGATGATCCTCTGACTGTATATTAACATCATAACTACAGTGACGATGATCCTCTGACTGTATATTAACATCATAACTACAGTGATGATGATCCTCTGACTGTATATTAACACCATAACTACAGAGACGCTGATCCTCTGACTGTATATTAACACCATAACTACAGTGATTTCCTGTATATTAACATCATAACTACAGTGACGATGATCCTCTGACGGTATATTAACATCATAACTACAGTGATGATGATCCTCTGACTGTATATTAACATCATAACTACAGTGACTGTATATTAACACCATAACTACAGTGATGATGATCCTCTGACTGTATATTAACACCATAACTACAGTGATGATGATCCTCTGACTGTATATTAACATCATAACTACAGTGACGCTGATCCTCTGACTGTATATTAACACCATAACTACAGTGATGATGATCCTCTGACTGTATATTAACACCATAACTACAGTGATGATGATCCTCTGACTGTATATTAACACCATAACTACAGTGATGATGATCCTCTGACTGTATATTAACACCATAACTACAGTGATGATGATCCTCTGACTGTATATTAACATCATAACTACAGTGATGATGATCCTCTGACTGTATATTAATACCATAACTACAGTGATGATGATCCTCTGACTGTATATTAACATCATAACTACAGTGACGCTGATCCTCTGACTGTATATTAACACCATAACTACAGTGATGATGATCCTCTGACTGTATATTAACACCATAACTACAGTGATGATGATCCTCTGACTGTATATTAACATCATAACTACAGTGACGCTGATCCTCTGACTGTATATTAACACCATAACTACAGTGATGATGATCCTCTGACTGTATATTAACACCATAACTACAGTGATGATGATCCTCTGACTGTATATTAACACCATAACTACAGTGATGATGATCCTCTGACTGTATATTAACACCATAACTACAGTGATGATGATCCTCTGACTGTATATTAACACCATAACTACAGTGATGATGATCCTCTGACTGTATATTAACACCATAACTACAGTGATGATGATCCTCTGACTGTATATTAACACCATAACTACAGTGATGATGATCCTCTGACTGTATATTAACATCATAACTACAGTGATGATGATCCTCTGACTGTATATTAACACCATAACTACAGTGATGATGATCCTCTGACTGTATATTAACACCATAACTACAGTGATGATGATCCTCTGACTGTATATTAACACCATAACTACAGTGACGATGATCCTCTGACTGTATATTAACACCATAACTACAGTGATGATGATCCTCTGACTGTATATTAACACCATAACTACAGTGATGATGATCCTCTGACTGTATATTAACACCATAACTACAGTGACGCTGATCCTCTGACTGTATATTAACACCATAACTACAGTGACGCTGATCCTCTGACTGTATATTAACATCATAACTACAGTGATGATGATCCTCTGACTGTATATTAACATCATAACTACAGTGATGATGATCCTCTGACTGTATATTAACACCATAACTACAGTGATGATGATCCTCTGACTGTATATTAACACCATAACTACAGTGACGCTGATCCTCTGACTGTATATTAACATCCATAACTACAGTGACGCTGATCCTCTGACTGTATATTAACACCATAACTACAGTGATGATGATCCTCTGACTGTATATTAACACCATAACTACAGTGATGATGATCCTCTGACTGTATATTAACACCATAACTACAGTGATGATGATCCTCTGACTGTATATTAACATCATACCAGCATCAGTTTTTTAAATTGTGGATTATTAGTATTACTTGTAAATTACCTCACGTGTCTCGACCTTTCTCTGAGTGAAATAAATATTAATAATGCAGTGAAACGGGCATTGTGAGGTCCGGCGGCCGGTAACCCGTCCGGAGCATCTGGCTCCGGCTCCGTCTGGCGGACTGGGTCACATGGTTGGGATTTCTATTTGAACCGCTACTCAAACTTTTACCAGATTTACGCCGAAATGACCCGAAGACGCCGCTATTAAACGGCCGGAGCCCGGGTTCCAGCAGCCTGCTTCGGGTGTCGATAAAACCGGAGAAAACAGGTAAAGTGTCAGATCTGTAGCGCAGTTCGGCAGAGAAACAGCGGGACGTGGGTCCTGGTTCCTCCGGGGACCTTTGGACCACAGACGCCGGGCTCACCTGGTAGCGGGAAGGATCTGTTGAACATCTGGTAGAGGAGAACCCTGAACCCGCAGTAGTAGAGCCGGACCAGCGGAACCAGCACCGACAGCAGCCACATCTCCGCTTCCGACCCGACCGAGCAGCTTCCGCGTCCCGCTGTGCGTCACTTTAACGGGTCCGGCTGGGCGCCCGAGTGGGATTTATCTGTCCATGGTTCCGCCTCCAAGCAGGGTGGGTCACGAGGGGCCCAGAAAGGTCCGGATTAGCTGCAGACAAGGAGGCTTTTCTGGGCTCGTGGGTGAATGCGCTGGATTTTCTCGGAGACTGGAGCGGCTGTGTTGTTCTGGTGGAGGGAAACCTCATTACAGCCCCTCCTTCTTTTTTATTTTTCCCCCTTATTATTTAAAAATATATTATTTAATATATTACACTAACACTCATCTATAGGATCAGAATATAATATTCAATATGACAACGACACACATCAACAACCCCATACAAAGTATTACAGAAATCATATACACTCTGAAATACCTGCACTATACATCTATAAAAATAATATACTATAGTATCAGAATATAATATTCAATATGACATACTGACACTATCATCTATAATATCAGAATATAATATTAAACATGAAACACTGACACTATCATCTATAATATCAGAATATAATATTCAATATGATACACTGACACTATCATCTATAATATCAGAATATAATATTCAATATGATACACTGACACTATCATCTATAATATCAGAATATAATATTCAATATGATACACTGACACTATCATCTATAATATCAGAATATAATATTCAATATGATACACTGACACTATCATCTATAATATCAGAATAAATATTCATTTTTTCTTATTTATATATATTAATATGATATACTGATACTATCATCTATAATATCAGAATATAATATTCAATATGATACACTGACACTATCATCTATAATATCAGAATATAATATTCAATATGACATACTGACACTATCATCTATAGTATCAGAATATAATATTCAATATGATAGACTGACTGTATCATCTATAATATCAGAATATAATATTCAATATGATATACTGACTGTATCATCTATAATATCAGAATATAATATTCAATATGATACACTGACACTATCATCTATAATATCAGAATATAATATTCAATATGATAACAATAATATTCAATAGACCGCTCACTAAATACAATAACAATTTAATAAATATATATACACGACGTATCATCTATAATATCAGAATATAATATTCAATATGATATACTGACTGTATCATCTATGATATCAGAATATAATATTCAATATGACATACTGACACTATCATCTATAATATCAGAATATAATATTCAATATGATACACTGACACTATCATCTATAATATCAGAATATAATATTCAATATGATACACTGACACTATCATCTATAGTATCAGAATATAATATTCAATATGATACACTGACACTATCATCTATAATATCAGAATATAATATTCAATATGATACACTGACACTATCATTATAATATCAGAATATAATATTCAATATGACATACTGACACTATCATCTATAATATCAGAATATAATATTCAATATGATACACTGACACTATCATCTATAATATCAGAATATAATATTCAACATGAAACACTGACACTATCATCTATAATATCAGAATATAATATTCAATATGATACACTGACACTATCATCTATAATATCAGAATATAATATTCAATATGACATACTGACACTACATCTATAAATCAAATAAATAAAATGATATACTGACTGTATCATCTATAATATCAGAATATAATATTCAATATGATACACTGACACTATCATCTATAATATCAGAATATAATATTCAATATGATACACTGACTGTATCATCTATAATATCAGAATATAATATTCAATATGATATACTGACATGTATCATCTATAATATCAGAATATAATATTCAATATGATATACTGACTGTATCACTATAACAGAAACCCTAATATTCAATATGATACCACAAAAAAAAAAAAACACTCCATCATTAAATATCAGAAAAATATTCAATATGATACACTGACCTATCATCTATAATATCAGAATATAATATTCAATATGATACACTGACACTATCATCTATAATATCAGAAATAATATTCAATATGATACACTACACTATCATCTATAATATCAGAATATAATATTCAATATGATACACTGACACTATCATCTATAATATCAGAATATAATATTCAATATGATATCAAAACTGACACTATCATCTATAATATCAGAATATAATATTCAATATGAACACTGACAAAAAAAACTTTTCATCAAATACAGAAAAATATTCAAATACACTGACACTATCATCTATAATATCAGAATATAATATTCAATATGATACACTGACTGTATCATCTATAATATCAGAATATAATATTCAATATGATACACTGACACTATCATCTATAATATCAGAATATAATATTCAATATGATATAATATCAATATGAACACTGACTGTATCATCTATAATATCAGAATATAATATTCAATATGATACACTGACTGTATCATCTATAATATCAGAATATAATATTCAATATGATACACTGACAGTATCATCTATAATATCAGAATATAATATTCAATATGATACACTGACACTATCATCTATAATATCAGAATATAATATTCAATATGATATACTGACTGTATCATCTATAATATCAGAACATAATATTCAATATGATACACTGACTGTATCATCTATAATATCAGAATATAATATTCAATATCCAAAAAATGATACACTGACTGTATCATCTAAACTATCATCTATAATATCAGAATATAATATTCAATATGATAGACTGCGTAAAAGTCTCTAATTAAGAGTAAAAAACACATAAACGACCAATACTGGACTTCTTAAACAGAATGAAAGAAGTTGGACATGTTGACATCTTTCTTTTTCTTTCTTTCTTTCTTTCTTTCTTTCTTTCTTTCCTTACTTGACATGGGCACTTTCACATTATTGCGTCTTAATATTGCCTGAGACGTATAGTGCTGAGCAAACAGATGTCCTTATTCAGCTCAGTTACTGGGAAATATTGTTGGCACAGTGTGTCCAGTTCCAGATCTGGTTGACATAATCAGTCTTGATGATGCTGTGGGATCCTTTCATGCAGTCGGGGGTGTACTTGACATTTGGGACCATAATAAGCTTGTAATTCAATAAGCAGCAGTTGACTGATATCGTCTCATCTTGAGGTGTGATCCGTGAAGCTCATTCAGCGTCACGTCGTCTGCGGCTGCATGAAAGAAGGCAGTCAGATGTCTGACGTCCTCGGGGGAACGTATGAAGATGATGAACTGTAATCGTCAAGAGTTTTGCCTGGTTTTGTCATATGGTCCGTCAAACTACAGGCCAGAAAGCTCTGAAACTTGGTGCCGATATTCAGAAGATGACCCCTGTTGATGACGATGACCCCCTGACCTTTACTGACACCAAGAGGCCTACATTTGATCCCTGAGGAGAGGCTGATAGCTAACCGAGCTAGCTAACATACAGCTCAGCCCAGAACTCCATTCATCAGCTCCCACGCTGCCTCACGCCCCCTTCAGAGGCCCTCCAGAGGCCATCCAGAGGCCCTCCAGAGACCATACAGAGGCCATCCAGAGGCCATCCAGAGGCCCTCCAGAGGCCATCTAGAGGCCCTCCAGAAGCCATCCAGAGGCCCTCCAGAGGCACTCCAAAGGCCCTCCAGAGGCCACTCCAGAGGCCCTCCAGAAGCCATCCAGAGGCCATCCAGAGGCCATCCAGAGGCCATCCAGAGGCCCTCCAGAGGCCATCCAGAGGCCCTCCAGAGGCCCTCCAGAGGCCATCCAGAGGCCCTCCAGAGGCCCTCCAGAGGCCCTCCAGAGGCCATCCAGAGGCCATCCAGAGGCCATCCAGAGGCCATCCAGAGGCCATCCAGGGGCCATCCAGAGGCCATCCAGAGGCCCTCTAGAGGCCCTCCAGAGGCCATCCAGAGGCCATACAGAGGCCCTCCAGAGGCCCTCCAGAGGCCATCCAGAGGCCATACAGAGGCCCTCCAGAGGCCCTCCAGAGGCCATCCAGAGGCCCTCCAGAGGCCCTCCAGAGGCCCTCCAGGGGCCATCCAGAGGCCATACAGAGGCCATCCAGAGACCATACAGAGGCCCTCCAGAGACCATACAGAGGCCCTCCAGAGGCCATCCAGAGGCCACTCCAGAGGCCCTCCAGAGGCCATACAGAGGCCCTCCAGAGGCCCTCCAGAGGCTCTCCAGAGGCCATAAGATAAGATAAGATAAGATAAGATAAGATAAGATATTCCTTTATTGGTCCCATACAGAGGCCCTCCAGAGGCCATACAGAGGCCATCCAGAGGCCCTTCAGAGGCCCTCCAGAGGCCATCCAGAGGCCCTACAGAGGCCCTACAGAGGCCCTTCAGAGGCCATCCAGAGGCCATCCAGAGGCCCTCCAGAGGCCCTTCACAGGCCATACAGAGGCCATACAGAGGCCATCCAGAGGCCATCCAGAGGCCCTCCAGAGGCCCTTCAGAGGCCATACAGAGGCCATACAGAGGCCATCCAGAGGCCATCCAGAGGCCCTACAGAGGCCCTACAGAGGCCATCCAGAGGCCCTACAGAGGCCCTACAGAGGCCATCCAGAGGCCCTACAGAGGCCATCCAGAGGCCCTACAGAGGCCCTACAGAGGCTGGGTGCAGTTCCCTACAAAGAATTAGTTCCCACATGAACTGCTCAGCAAGGTGAGTCAGCAGGTCATGATTCCTGGATCGACACACTGCTGCTGGTGTTTTTGGCGCTTTGAGCATGACAAGCCAAGAATTATCTATTCCCAATAAATGACCATACATGAGACCAAACATCACATCCTGAATCTACAAATCAACACAGCTCCAACATTGGCTCTCTCCCAGAGACCTCCATGAACAACTGAATCCTCCACGATCTACCCCTCCTCAACCCCGAAGATCCACGAATCAAAGCCATGACTGAACCTCAGTCTTCCACAAAATACTGGTCTCAGAGGGATGTGAGTGAGCCACAGAGACAGTCCTGTAGGCCTCAATACCTCATCCTGTCCATTAAGACAGTCCTGAAGGCCTCATTACCTCATCCTGTCCACTAAGACAGTCCTGTAGGCCTCAATACCTCAACCTGTCCATTAAGACAGTCCTGAAGGCCTCATTACCTCATCCTGTCCATTAAGACAGTCCTGTAGGCCTCATTACCTCATCCTGTCCACTAAGACAGTCCTGTAGGCCTCATTACCTCATCCTGTCCACTAAGACAGTCCTGAAGGCCTCATTACCTCATCCTGTCTGAGTCCACTAAGACAGTCCTGTAGGCCTCAATACCTCATCCTGTCTACTAAGACAGTCTTGAAGGCCTCATTACCTCATCCTGTCCACTAAGACAGTCCTGAAGGCCTCATTACCTCATCCTGTCTGAGTCCACTAAGACAGTCCTGTAGGCCTCATTACTTCATCCTGACTGAGTCTACTAAGACAGTCCTGTAGGCCTCATTACCTCATCCTGTCTGAGTTCACTAAGACAGTCCTGTAGGCCTCATTACCTCATCCTGTCTGAGTCCACTAAGACAGTCCTGTAGGCCTCATTACCTCATCCTGTCCACTAAGACAGTCCTGTAGGCCTCATTACCTCATCCTGTCTGAGTCCACTAAGACAGTCCTGTAGGCCTCATTACCTCATCCTGTCTACTAAGACAGTCTTGAAGGCCTCATTACCTCATCCTGTCCACTAAGACAGTCCTGTAGGCCTCATTACCTCATCCTGTCTGAGTCCACTAAGTCACCAGAGGAGCTGGAGAAGTCAGTGGTCACCGAGCACTCCCCCATGTCCTCTCCTGGTCTGTCTCTCTTTCTGTCTCTCTGTCTTCTTTCTTGATAAATAAAGTCAGTGGATGGGCAGGTGAATGAGAGTAAGTGACGACAGCATGATGGATTGATTGAGATGATTATCTTCATCTTCATCTTCATCTTCAACCGCTTATCCGGGGTCGGGTCGCGGTGAGATGATTATCAATATTGTAAAATATTGCCCCAGCTCTGGGATATTTTGCAGATGTTATTCAATGTAGCTCTTTATTCCCATGAAATACGACAAGTTCTACATGAAATAAAATGTAGGTTTTGATTGTTATTGTGAACTGCATCAGAAAGCTGTTGAACTGATTAGTTATTATCCTTCAGCCAGACTGATCAGCTGCCACAGGCCACTTCTCATTGGCTGAGACCAAAACAGGAGTGTAACGTCCCGCTAAACATAGGTGATGGGTTTCCTTGTCTTTCATGTTTATTGTGAGCACTTCCTGTTTGATTGTGAAATCCTAACCCTCCCTCTCGTTTCAGTGCACTTCACTTCCTGCCTGCATGCTCCCGCCCCTCTGAATGAATGACTTCACTACCCACTTTTCTCCCCACTCACCTCGTCTGATCTCTTCCCCCGCCCCTGATCGTGTCCACCTTTGAT
This sequence comes from Pterois miles, assembly GCA_947000775.1. NCBI lineage: Eukaryota > Metazoa > Chordata > Actinopteri > Perciformes > Scorpaenidae > Pterois > Pterois miles. The sequence continues at coordinate 1,069,038 of CAMQGK010000358.1, read as the reverse complement.
AGTTAATCACTCCCCTCACGGATTTAACTGTTTCCCCTCCCTTCTTGCCAGTTCGTTTTGATCCTCCGTGACAAACAACCACGTTTTTCCTATGCATTCCGACTTCCGTGTACCGTGTATTCTCTTTGTTTTTCGACCCCTAGTTTTCCTCCGATTTGGATTTTGTCTGCCTATTGACTGCCTTCACGTGTACCGACCCCTCCTGAAAAACTGTCACGTTGATTGAATCTGTCTGTCCTCTGAGTTGTGCTTTTAGTTCTGTTCTGCCTCCTTAGTCCGGCGACAGACGAACTGGCCAACAATGAACTCAGCCAACTCAGACCAGGTTCAGTCAGCGATCCGCTCTCACGGAGACGTCTGCTCCAGCATGAGAACGCTCACCGCCGTCCGCCAGGGCGCCAGCAGCTCACGGCCACCAGGAAAACTCCGCACAGCCAGGGGAGCAGGAACCACTGGGGAATCAGGAGGGAACTATTAACTTTGATTGAAAACGCCCTGTCCCCAGGCAGAATCGTCGACACACCGGGTCTCCCACCCGCTGAAGCAGCGGTTCCGCCGCCCGCTCCTGCTTCCTTTACTTCCGCTTTGGTCGGTTCACCTCATCTTCCAAACCTAACGTTTCACCGGAACTCTAATAATTGTCGTGCTTTTTGGTCCAATCGGTCTCCATTTTGAATTACAGGCAGCCCTCTTCCCATCTAGCGACCAAAATCCATTCATATAACTCACCTCGCCGCAGAGCTGAAGCCTGGCCACACGGAATGGCACGGAACGCACCGGTATGTTTTTCTCTGCAACTATTCACTGACACTCTCCAAAATCTTTATCACACCCTCCAGGCGGAACGCGCGAGCGCTGGTTGGACTCCGTCAGGGGAGGAGAAGCGTGGCTGACTATGCCATCGAGTCCGCACACTCGCCGGGACAGCGGCGGAACGCGCGTCCCTTTGACACTTTTCTTCATGTCTCTCGGACCCCGTGAAAGATCAGTTGGTGCCCCTGGATCTTCCTCCCGACCCCGACTCCGAAACCCTCCATCCGATTGACAATCCGCGGGAGGGATAGAGAAAGAGAGACGGAGAGGGAACGTAGGAGACCTGCATTTCCACCTCCAGTCCAGACGAGGCAGCATGGCGCCTCTCGACCATCTTGGCGCTCTTCTTCACCCGCCTCCTCCGAGAGCTCTCCACTCCTCCTACTCTCCGGAAAACCCATGCAAGGGGAAACACTCGGCTCACTCCAGAAGAGCGACAGCGCCGGCTGCTGGAGGGCCGGTGCATATACTGCGGCCAGCATGGACACCTTTTGGCTCGGTGTCCGCTAAAGGCCAGGCTCACCAGGACGGAGAGGACTCTGGTGAGCCACACATCATCTACTAACCTCTCCTCTCGCCCTCTTTTACAGGCCCAGCTCAATACTCCCTCGCAGTCCTTTCATCTCCTTTCTGTGGATTCTGGCTCTGATGAAACTTTATTACATCAATTACTGGCTCCCTTGCCTGAAGAGGTTTCCATTGGCAGAACCTCTGAAAGCTAGTGCATTGGACGGACCCTGCTGTGCCGGGTACCCACCGATCCCAACCGGAACACAATTATTGAGGGAATCATTCAGAGACTCTTACTTTCATTTTTTACTCTTCTCTCAGCCTCTTATCCTGGCCTTCCCTCAAAACTACACAAACCCCACATTACTGTCAATGGGAAGGAAAAGCTGGAAGGAGTGGTGAAACTAACATGCTCTAACTCTTTTCTGCTCCGGTGAATAGGAGCCTCCCGGTTTCCCCAGGGGCAGGGGTGGGAACTCCCTCCACCCTAAAGACCCGGACCTAACCGGGGTCCTTCCTGTTATCATGACCTCAGGGAGGTGTTTAGTAAGGGTAAGGCCACCTCTCTTCCCCCGCACCGTGAATACGATTTGCCATTGACCTGCTACCTGTACCACTCTCCCCAGGGGAAGATTATTTTCTCTTTCAGCTCCAGAAAGAGCTGCCATGAACGAAACATAACCTCACTCCAGCAGGTATCATTCGGCCCTCCTCTTCCCCTCTGACTGGGTTCTTTTTTTGAGAAAAAGGACAAATCTCTCCCTCCTCATCGATACAGAGGACTAAATAACAACACCATAAAAACAGGTACCCCCTCCCTTTAATTTCCTCGGCGTTTGAGCTCCTTAAAGGGGCCAAAGTCTTCACGAAGTTGGACTTGAGGAACGCTTACCATTTGTCCGAATAAGGGAGGGGGACGAAGGAAGACTGCCTTTAATACCCCCAGTGGACATTATGAATATTTGTAATGCCATTCGGGCTAACTAACGCCCCCGCCGTCTTCAACTTTGTAATGATGTTTGGGACAGTTGAACATTTTTGTGTTTGTCTATCTTGACGACATTCTCATCTTTTCCGCAGATGAGGCTCCCACATCCACCATGTCCGCCATCCTCCAAGGCTCTGGAACACCAACTCTTTTAAAGCAGAAAAATGAGTTTCACGTGCCAACAGTTTCCTTTCTCGGCTTCGTGATTTCCCAGACACAATTCTATGGACCCCGAAAGTCCGGGCGGGGCAGATTGGCCAACCCCTAACACCGAAACTTTTCAAAGGTTCCTGGGGTTCGCCAACTTCTACCGCCGCTTTATCCGAAACTTTAGCAGTATTGCCGCCCCCTTACATCCCTCACTTCCCCCAAGTAAAGTTCCACTGCTACTAACGATGAGGCGTAACAGGTAAAACATTCCTTTACCTCGGCCCCCATCCTCACGCTACCTGACCCCCAACCCAGTCATAGTGGAGGGGACGCCTCGGACTCTGGCTGGGGCGGTCCTTTCCCAGCGTTCGCCAAAATAATAAGTTACACCCTTTGCCTTCCTGTCCCGAACTGTCTCCAGCCAACGCAATTATGATGTGGGAAATCGGGAACTGTTGGCCGTGAAGGCAGCCCTGGAGGAAGGCGACATTGGTTGGAGGGGGCAGAGCAGCCGTTTTTAGTGTGGACCGACCACAAAAATTTAAATATATCAAAACGGCAAACGTCTCAACGCCAGCACCAGATGGGCCTTATTTTTCAACCGCTTTAACTTTACCCTTCCTATCGCCAGGGTCAAAAAACGGCAAACCAGACGCTTTGTCCCGGTTGTTCGACTCTGGTGACGGCACTAAGAGTCTCTCCACCATATTCCGTCATCATTGTGGTGGGGTCTGTTTCATGGGAAATTGTTTCAACGGTGCAAAAAGCTTTAGAAAATGTGGTGACACCCCCTGGGTGTCCCGACGGTAAACTTTTGTTCCCAGATCTGTACGTTCGCAGGTAATTCACTGGGCCCACACCACCAACTCGCCTCCACCCCGAACACGCCGCACCATGTTTCTATCCGTCGGCGTTTTTGTGGCCCGCCATGGAGAAAGACATTCATAATATGTCTCTCCTTGTGTCTGCGCCCAGAACAAGCCCTCAAACCAGTCTCCAGCGGGGCTCCTGCAACCCCTTCCTATACCTCAACGCCCCTGTCCGACGTCTCTCTGACTTTTCACAGGTTTACCAGTATCTAGGTAACACCACCATCCTTACGGTAGTTAAATTCTCCAAAATGGTGCACTTTATTGCTCTCCCTAAACTACCCTCCGCCAAAGAACGGCGGAGGAATGCTTTCTCCGTCTTCCGTTTACATGTTTTCCCAAGACATTTGTCGGACCGGGGCCCCCAATTTGTTTCCAAGTTTTAGGGGTTCTGCACGTTCTAGGAGCCTCGGTGAGCCTCTCCTCGGGTCATCACCCCAATCTAACGGTCAACGGAGAGGCTCAACCAAGAGCTGGAGACTGGTCTAGGTGCTTGGTGGCGCAGAACCCAACATCATGGAGCAAGAACTGATCTGATAGAGTACGCTCACAACACTCTCCCGTCTCGGCATCTGCCTTCTCCCTTCCAGTGCGCCCGGTTATCAGCCTCCTCTTTTCCCAAGAGCTAATCCAGTTTCCCTCTCTCACGCTCTCATTCCATTAGGCGCATCTGAGGGGCTCGCCACTTCAAAAGTGCCGCCAGGTACAAAGGTCAGCGGACCGCCATCGGAGACCTCCCCGCCTACAAGCCTGGCAAAAGGTGTGGCTCTCCACTAAAGACCTCCCTCTCGGGTGGAGTCCCGCAAACTGCGCCCAGGTTTTAGGCCCATTCCCCATCACACGCATAATCAATCCGGTGGCTTAAAATTTCAACTCCCCATCCATAAGTACACCCAACTTTCCACGTCGGCCGTCTAAAACCACCAAAACCCACTGTCCCAGCCTCCAGACCCCCTCCACCCCCCAGTCTCGATGGGGGTCCAGTTTACACCGTCCGGCGGCTCTGGATGTCAACAACGAGGGCGCGGCAAACAATACCTCGTGGACTGGGAGGGCTACGGCCCTAGGAGAGGTCTTGGGTCCCCTCAAGACACATCATGGACCCAGACCTCATCCGAAATTCAACCAAACTCCGTAGCCCTCCTGGACTTCTGAGCCGTCCCTAGAGGGGGGTCCTTAACGTCCCGCTAAACATAGGTGATGGGTTCCTTGTCTTTCATGTTTATTTGTGCACTTCCTTTTATTTAAATCCTAACCCTCCCTCTCTTTCAGTGCACTTCACTTCCTCCTCATCTCCCGCCCCTCTAATAATACTTCACTACCCACTTTTCGTCCCCACTCACCTCGTCTATCGTCTTCCCCCCCCCTATCGTGTCCACCTTTATAGTTAATCACTCCCCTCACGTATTTAAGCTTTTCCCCTCCCTTCTTCCAGTTCGTTTTATCCTCCGTACAAACAACCAGCGTTTTTTCCTAGTGCATTCCGACTTCCGTGTACCGTGTATTCTGCTTTGTTTTTCGACCCCTAGTTTTCCTCCGATTTGATTTTGTCTGCCTATTACTGCCTTCACGTGTACCGACCCCTCCTGTAATAAACTGTCAGCGTTATTAATCTGTCTGTCCTCTAGTTGTGCTTTTAGTTCTGTTCTGCCTCCTTAGTCCGCGTTACAAGGAGGAGTCTGCTGAAGGCCACGAGGCGTCTACTGGCTTATTCTGCTGTCTGTCATCACCCTTACGGCTTATTGTTCAGCCTCTTCTCTGTGTGTGTTACAGGAAACATGGAGGTAATGTCACAATAATGTCTAACCCAGAGGACAGGGAGGCTCCTTGGCCTCATCACTCCCTCTGATCCGCCACTAATCGCTCTGTTTGTTTTCAGCTAATCTGTTTTTGTCTTCTTTCACAACAATATTTTTCTGCAATACACCTTTAGTAAGAGCTGTGTGAGACGGCAACACCCTGGTAGTCTGCTGTTTAAAGGCAGCTGGAGTCAGCGCTGCAGCTCATTTACTCTACTGTACTGTACTCTACTGTACTGTACTCTACTGTACTCTACTGTACTGGGCTGAGCTGCAGTCAAGATGAAGTCTGGTCTGAGGGTGGCTTTCCTTCTACTTCTGGTTACTGTAACACCAGTAAAAGGTAAGAAATACTACTGAACCAGTCTCAACTTCACATAATTATCATGTTATGTTGTTATAGTTTATGGTTATGGTATGGATTTGCCTTTTTAAGCCTTTAGAAAGTAAATGTTCAGTGTAAATCAGCTTGTAGTTATTTGACACTAAGTTTACTTCTACACAAACGTACCCTATAAGGCTCAGTCCTTCAGCGGGTGGTTGATGGAGAGCAGACGAGGTTCAGGTGGTTCACTGATGTCGCCAGCATCAGGTGAACCATCAGTGAAGATGGGGAGAGAAGGGATTCATGTAGCTCCATCCTCCATCCTCCATCCGTCCATCGTCTGTGAGCGCCATCTTTGGAGGGCTGGTGGGGCTGGAGCTGATCCCAGCTGACGGACACCCTGGACAGACATTCACTCTCACATTCAGAGACATCAGTCAAAGTCCAAAAAGCAGACAGATATCACAAACTTCAGGTAGAGAGCAGACACGAATCACAGTCTGAGACATCAAGCAGGGGTCTAGGTAATCCAGATCCGGGATCCCAAGACCAGAATCAAACCCAGGACAACATGGTTATATGACATGTGCTGTAAACACTCAGCTTCAAGGTGCTCCCATATTTCATTTTTAAAAGCCTCAGTCATTTCCTAAAACAACTGATCTCTGCATTTTTTTTCATCAAACAGCAACAACAGACATTGTTGGGGACTATTTTCAGTGGCGGATGAATCCACAGTTGGTGCTGTAGTTGGTGTATGTGGGATGAAGTCAGGATCAGCTGCAGTGTGTGCTCATGGTGATGGGTTTTCATGGAGCTGGACCAGTCTTTGGACCACTCACAGTGCTCTACACTACGTACACATGTAACAGTATAACAGGCGCAGCGACTGTACTGTATTAATGTGCCACTAAAACAGCGGCAGAGGGTGTGCCTGATTATCTGCTGTTGTTGGAGGACAGCCATCAGTGGTCTTCATTTCTCAACACCACCCGCTGCAGCTCACCATACTGCATTTTGCAACAGTTTCCCAACATGTTGATTGAGAAATGTTGGCATACCAGCTGCTCTGTTGGCAAACAGAGTGTGCTCCATAGACAACCCTAATCCTAACAATAACCCTAACGCGAACCCCTAACCCCTGACCCTGACCCTAACCCCTAACGCAAACCCCTAACCCTAACGCAAACCCCTAACGCAAACCCCTAACGCAAACCCCTAACCCTAACGCAAACCCCTAACGCAAACCCCTAACGCAAACCCCTAACCCTAACCCTAACGCTAACCCTAACCCTAACCCTAACAATAACCCTAACCCCTAACCCTAACCCTAACCCTAACGCGAACCCCTAACCCCTGACCCTGACCCTAACCCCTAACGCAAACCCCTAACCCAACGCAAACCCCTAACCCCTAACCCCTAACCCCCCTAACAATAACCCTAACGTGAATCCCTAACCCCTGACCCTGACCCTAACCCATAACCCTAACCCTAACCCCTAACCCCTAAAGCAAACCCCTAACCCCTAACCCCTAACCCTAACTCCTAACCCCTAACCTGAACCCCTAACCCTAACCCCCACCAACCCACCCCCCCCCCCCCCCCCCCCCCCCCCCCCCCCCCCACCCCACCCCACCAACTCCTAACCCTACCTTAACCCCTAACCCCTAACGCAAACCCCAAACCCCTAACCCCTAACCCCTATCGCTAACCCTAACCCTAAACCCTAACCCCTACCCCTAACCCTAACTCCTAACCCCTAACCCTCCCTGCAGCATCCTAACACTGAATTCCAACCTGACGGATGGACAGTAGTGGACAAAATTTATACCAGTCATGACTTGTTTTCTGCTGCGACTGATGATAACCTGACGCTGAACGTCTTCCAGGATCTGACCTATCTGCTGCCGTCAGTAACGGTGAGTGGCCTGTTCACAGCCAACCATACAGTATACACAACTAGAGCGTAGTGTAGAGCGTAGTGAAACTGAAACACCTTCAGTCCGCTCAGCGGCAGCACTGGAAACACTCACTTTACTGTTTATCTGCTGTACTGATATGACATTTATAGACCTTCTACTGGGCTGTGAATAACTCTTCAGTTTTTTAATATATCCATTCATTGCTGTCCTCGAGGCCAGATGGGCCTGATATTATGACTGAACCTAAATTAGTTAAATGACATGGGATATGCACCATGTGACCACAATATCAACTAAAATATTAACCCCTTAATGTCATCAGTGGCCCCTTTTTAAAATGTCTTCTGTAAAATGTTTTAGCGTACATTCATTATTGTAAAACAGAGCTGAAAAAATCTAAATTACAAACCGTGTGCCGTTATAATGCCAGAAACATGATGGCGTACCAACATACATCAATTTGTTCCCATGGCATTAGTAGTGTTACCAGTACTATTACGGATGTAACTACAGAATGGATTAGAATAAATACAAGGAAGTGTATTTATTCTGAATATGTACCATATTTATTACTGATATCATTTTTTCCATCAAATACAAACTGACCAACGTTTGTTGGTCACAAGGAGCGACGCTGTGTAAACTAATGAGTAGAGCACAGAGAGCAGCATGCAGTCAGAACCAGTTTAACGTCCGCTCAGAACCAGTTTAACGTCCGCTCAGAACTACTTTAACGTCCCTTCCTTCCCTCAATTTTAATCCCTCAAACCAGTTTAACGTCCGCTCAGAACCAGTTTAACATCTGCTCCAGAACCAGTTTAACGTCCGCTCAGAACCAGTTTAACGTCCGCTCAGAACCAGTTTAATGTCAGCTCAGAACCAGTTTAACGTCCGCTCAGAACCAGTTTAACGTCCGCTCAGAACCAGTTTAACGTCCGCTCAGAACCAGTTTAATGTCAGCTCAGAACCAGTTTAACGTCCGCTCAGAACCAGTTTAACGTCCGCTCAGAACTACTTTAACGTCCGCTCAGAACCACTTTAACGTCAGCTCAGAACCACTTTAACGTCCGCTCAGAACCAGTTTAACGTCTGCTCCAGAACCACTTTAACGTCAGCTCAGAACCACTTTAACATCCGCTCAGAACTACTTTAACTTCAGCTCAGAACCAGTTTAAGATCCGCTCAGAACCAGTTTAACGTCTGCTCAGAACCACTTTAACATCCGCTCAGAACCAGTTTAACGTCAGCTCAGAACCACTTTAACATCCGCTCAGAACCAGTTTAACGTCTGCTCAGAACCAGTTTAACGTCAGCTCAGAACCACTTTAACGTCCGCTCAGAACCAGTTTAACGTCAGCTCAGAACCACTTTAACGTCCGCTCAGAACCAGTTTAACGTCAGCTCAGAACCACTTTAAGATCCGCTCAGAACCAGTTTAACGTCAGCTCAGAACCACTTTAACATCCGCTCAGAACCACTTTAACGTCCGCTCAGAACCAGTTTAACGTCCGCTCAGAACCAGTTTAACATCTGCTCCAGAACCACTTTAACGTCTGCTCAGAACCACTTTAACATCCGCTCAGAACTACTTTAACTTCAGCTCAGAACCAGTTTAAGATCAGCTCAGAACCAGTTTAACGTCAGCTCAGAACCACTTTAACATCCGCTCAGAACCAGTTTAACGTCTGCTCAGAACCAGTTTAACGTCAGCTCAGAACCACTTTAACGTCCGCTCCAGAACCAGTTTAACGTCAGCTCCAGAACCACTTTAACGTCTGCTCAGAACCACTTTAACGTCAGCTCAGAACCAGTTTAAGATCCGCTCCAGAACCAGTTTAACGTCCGCTCAGAACCACTTTAACGTCCGCTCAGAACCACTTTAACGTCCGCTCAGAACCAGTTTAACGTCCGCTCAGAACCAGTTTAACGTCCGCTCAGCCAGTTTAACGTCCGCTCAGAACTACTTTAACGTCCGCTCAGAACCAGTTTAACATCTGCTCCAGAACCAGTTTAACGTCTGCTCAGAACCAGTTTAACATCAGCTCAGAACCAGTTTAACGTTAGCTCAGAACCACTTTAACGTTAGCTCAGAACCAGTTTAACGTCTGCTCAGAACCACTTTAACGTTAGCTCAGAACCAGTTTAACGTCTGCTCAGAACCAGTTTAACGTTAGCTCAGAACCAGTTTAACGTCTGCTCAGAACCACTTTAACGTTAGCTCAGAACCAGTTTAACGTCTGCTCAGAACCAGTTTAACGTCTGCTCAGAACCACTTTAACGTTAGCTCAGAACCAGTTTAACATCAGCTCAGAACCAGTTTAACGTCTGCTCAGAACCACTTTAACGTCAGCTCAGAACCAGTTTAACGTCCGCTCAGATCCAGTTTAACGTCTGCTCAGAACCAGTTTAACATCTGCTCCAGAACCAGTTTAACGTCAGCTCAGAACCACTTTAACGTCCGCTCAGATCCAGTTTAACGTCTGCTCAGAACCACTTTAAATCCAGCTCAGAACCAGTTTAACGTCTGCTCAGAACCACTTTAAATCCCCAGACCAGTTAAACTCTGCTCAGAACCACTTTAACGTCAGCTCAGAACCAGTTTAACGTCTGCTCAGAACCACTTTAAATCCAGCTCAGAACCACTTTAACGTCTGCTACCATTAACGTCTGCTCAGAACCACTTTAAATCCAGCTCAGAACCAGTTTAACATCTGCTGACCACAGCTGGACGGATACTGCTGATGATGTGAGGTGATGGCTATCATGCAGCATCATACTAGGTATCATATTTTAATCTTCGGGACCAGAATAATGGTGTTCTAGGAGTGTGGGGCGTACAGGTACAGGTGCATGCTGGGATGTGGGCAGTGTTAACAGAAAAATCAGCCCTACGTTCCCAATATGTGACATCCATGTTTTGCACAATTCTTCTTTCGTTTAAAAGGTGAATGACCATACGAGTAAAAACTGGAAATATATGCTCTTGACAAGTTTTTAATTTCATATTATTACAAATGTATTATCTTAGCATTACTAAACGGAAGTCGAAGTGTTTGGTAAAGCATGTTCACAGAAAACGCTTTGACTTTTTATTTCAGTGTCAAGCTACATAGTTGTGTTGAGTAAGAGCTCTGAGATAAGTAGAATCAGTTGGCGACATTAGTGGATTCTTTCATCAACAACCCTAAACCGAGTGGTAGAGACGCTCAGCCAGGCGGCTGAAGTTCAACACATTTCTCTACAAGGCTCCAAACTGCTGATGGTTCGGTATTAAAACTGGGGCCCCTACATTAGGACCCCTACCATTCAGGATTTACTCATGGTTTAGAAGTCCATTTAACACATTGGTAATGACTAACCCTAACCCTAACCTCCCTAACCCTAACCCCAACCCTAACCCTAACCCTAACCCCAACCCTAACGCTAACCCTAACCCCTGACCCTAGGGTTCCCAGCTATACAGCTGCCACACCCAGACCTTCATTCACTGCCCTACACCACCACCCACGGATCAGTAGGCCAGTGCACACAAAACGAAGCCCGCAATTCCTAACCCCAACCCCAACCCCAACCCCAACCCTAACGCTAACCCTAACCCCTGACCCTAACCCCCTAATCCTAATCCTAACCCTGACCCTGACCTTGATCCTAACCACTAACCCTAATCGTAACACATTGGTAATGACTAACCCTAACCCTCTAACCCCTAACCCTAACCCCTCTAACCCTACCTAGACCCTAACCCCTGACCCTAACCCTAACCCAACCCCCTAACCCTAACCCTGACCTTGACCCTAACCCCTGACCCCCCCTAACCCTAACCCCAACCCCCCTAACCCTGACCTTGACCCTAACCCCTGACCCCCCTAAGACATCACAGCCTATGTGCTCATAGGCCACTTTAGATCGATTTAGAGCTTTGTGCATCAATGGAAATTACTCATGTATGAATGCTTTATACTTTGCTGATAATACATTCATAAGCACACCTTTCGTGATCGTTTCATATTAGTTTGTACTGATGTTTCTGTGCAGAGGCCAGTCCTGAAGCTGCTGCTGCCCGGCTGAAGCGTTGGAGCGGTGAGTGTGTGAAGGCTTCAGTGGGACCAGTACCGGCTAATAGAAATATTAATCATCATATGGGTTTGACAGCAGAGGAATGCAGTTTCATGTCCAGAAGCAACAAGCCAAAGTCATTTCCTACATTTCATGTTGTTCAGTATTCATACTGTACTGTGTGTGTTTTTAAAGCCATGTTGAATATTTGCTCTGTTGCACACATATATAAATAAATGAACATATAGATATGGAGTCGTTAACCCTGATGAGTTTTCATGTCTTTCTCAAACAGGGTTGAGTCTGTTTGATACTCTTCGTGGCAACGGTGAGCAGCTTCAGTCGATGTAAACGCTTCGTCAACGCCAGCGTTAATACGATCAGGGCTGAGTTGAGATGTTCGACACAAAGCTCCACATTCCTCTGTAAAGGCCTGATTTTTAGACGAGTCCAGGACCAGTCTGGTTTTCATTCATTCCTTTAATTCAGAGGCATTAGTTTTCATCACAGATGACGGATGAGAGTTCGGTCTGAACAAACGTCTCTATGAAGCAGCAGATCGCCTGATGTCTAAATCATGTCTGAGAAGAGATGAGCTTTGTTTGCAAAGTGGATTTTGAAGAAGCTGATGTTTCAGAAGAAACCAGATCACTTTCATTCAGATTCGGTTAACGTTTGGTTAAAGGCCATCAGATATCAATACAAGGAAGAAGCATTTACACCATGACCTTTATTCTAAGCCTAATTTCATTTAATTGAATAATATAAATATTCTCACTTTTTTTTTTCTTGACCTGATCTGCTGAAATCACAGAGAAATCAAACACTGTGTAACCTGGAGGTCTTTTCTTATATTGGTGCATTATTGATTACATTGGTGCATTAGTGATCATGGAAACCAGTGACAGTGACTGTATGTGCCTCTGTGTTACAGGACCTGCTACACGACCCAGACCTGCTCCACCCACTGCTGGAGGAGGTGAAAATAATACCAAACATTAATACTGTACAAGTGTGCTGGTGCCATTATTATCAATAGATTCAGTATATAAGACTTGACATTTTGTTTTATTTTTTAGATGACTTTGGGTTCAACCTGTCCGATGCTCTTCATCCAGGTAATGATTCTCTGATATTAATCTTCTGACTGAGGTTCGACTAACGTAGACTTGATCCAGCTGAGAGCAGATATTAGTCCAGATTAGAGCTGCATTACTTCATGGGACCACCGGGGGGCAGCAGTGACATATCCTCACCTCTGATTTACAGTAAATAACCACTGCAGAGGAAACTGGAACAGAGCTGCAGTCTGGCCATGTGATAAGAATAATATAATCATCATAATAATCACTTATACATATACTTGTGTGTGTGTGTGTGTGTGTGTGTTTTTGTGTTATCAATCAGGTGAATGACATTGTGATAATACAGCATACGGTAGTTTGAATTAAATACTGTTGATCCACAGATCCCAAACGTTCCAACGTTCCCGGAACAGGTGAGGACAAACAGTACAGTGTATGGAGTGTGTCTCTGGAGTGTGTCTCTGGAGTGTGTCTCTGGAGTGTGTCTATAGTGTCTCTGGAGTGTGTCTCTGGAGTGTGTCTCTGGAGTGTTTCTCTGGAGTGTGTCTCTGGAGTGTGTCTATAGTGTCCCTGGACTGTGCCTCTGGAGTGTGTCTCTGGAGTGTTTCTCTGGAGTGTGTCTCTGGAGTGTGTCTCTGGAGTGTGTCTATGGAGTGTGTCTCTGGAGTGTGTCTCTGGAGTGTGTCTATGGAGTCTGTCTCTGGAGTCTGTCTCTGGAGTGTGTCTATGGAGTCTGTCTCTGGAGTGTGTCTCTGGAGTGTGTCTCTGGTGTGTCTCTGGAGTGTGTCTCTGGAGTGTGTCTCTGGAGTGTGTCTATGGTGTCCCTGGAGTGTGTCTATGGAGTGTGTCTATAGTGTCCCTGGAGTGTGTCTATGGAGTGTGTCTATAGTGTCTATGGAGTGTGTCTATAGTGTCTATGGTGTCCCTGGAGTGTGTCTATGGAGTGTGTCTATAGTGTCTATGGAGTGTGTCTATAGTGTCTATGGAGTGTGTCTATGGTGTCCCTGGAGTGTGTCTATGGAGTGTGTCTATAGTGTCTCTGGAGTGTGTCTATGGAGTGTGTCTATAGTGTCTCTGGAGTGTGTCTCTGGAGTGTGTCTATGGTGTCCCTGGAGTGTGTCTATGGAGTGTGTCTCTGGAGTGTGTCTCTGGAGTGTGTCTATAGTGTCTATGGAGTGTGTCTATAGTGTCTATGGAGTGTGTCTATAGTGTCCCTGGAGTGTGTCTATAGTGTCTATGGAGTGTGTCTATAGTGTCTATGGAGTGTGTCTATAGTGTCTATGGAGTGTGTCTATAGTGTCCCTGGAGTGTGTCTATAGTGTCTATGGAGTGTGTCTATAGTGTCTATGGAGTGTGTCTATAGTGTCTATGGAGTGTGTCTATAGTGTCCCTGGAGTGTGTCTATAGTGTCTATGGAGTGTGTCTATAGTGTCTATGGAGTGTGTCTATAGTGTCTATGGAGTGTGTCTATAGTGTCTATGGAGTGTGTCTCTAGTGTGCTATGGAGTGTGTCTAGAGTGTGTCTATGGAGTGTGTCTATAGTGTCCCTGGAGTGTGTCTATAGTGTCTATGGAGTGTGTCTATAGTGTCTCTGGAGTGTGTCTCTGGAGTGTGTCTATGGTGTCCCTGGAGTGTGTCTATAGTGTGTCTATGGAGTGTGCCTAGAGTGTCTCTGGAGTGTGTCTATAGTGTCCCTGGAGTGTGTCTCTGGAGTGTGTTATTCTATAGTGTGTCCCTGGAGTGTGTCTATAGTGTCTTGGAGTGTGTCTATAGTGTCTCTGGAGTGTGTCTCTGGAGTGTGTTGGTGTGTGCAGCTCTGGACGGATGGACAGTTTTCATGTTCACTTAGTGCCGATGCCGTTCAGCTCCGTAGCTTCTGGTAAAGGTTCTGATGAGGTTTCCATGGAGACGAAGTGAATCCTGACAGGCTCTTCTTTCCAGGTGGATTCCAGCTGGAGGATGCTCTCCGTCCAGGTAAACCTTTGAGCTGCAGGCTCATATTTAATAAGGATTTCTGCCCTTTTTGGTTCTTTTACATTATTTATTTCTCTAATGACTCTGCGTCTGTGCATATGTCTGAGCTCTGAGTCAATGAAAGCTAGTAAATATTGTTACATGATCAGTGATGATAATGATTGATTGATGGACGTGATCAGCAGTTGCTGCTTTGGTCACATTAATGTGTCCACCTCTGCTGTGTTTCTGCATTTCAGCAGTGAGTTAGATGTGTGTGTTCAGCAGGATATCTCACAAAGTTCACATTTCAGTCACTGGTGGAGGTGTTTACAGCAGACAGCACCACCATGTGTCCACATATGGAAGCACACCTGAGCCTTGTGGTGTACGCCACACTGCCTCCAGCCAGGATGACAATACACCACCCACACTTCGACCCAATCTGCTCTCTAGACATGTAACCACAGTTAACACATACGTGGACTGATTGTGTTTTCTACAGTGTTGGCATAGCTGTATGATTGCAGCCACATGTACAGGACAGGAGCACATCCTGCACAGCCTGGTGGCATCAGGTGGTGTACCAGAAACATGACATTTAACTATCCATAAGTCCGTGGTTATGAGGCTGATTACTTCAGTCAGCATCTGTTAAAATGATAACTTCAGATGACCCTGCAGTCCTGGCAGGTCAGTGCTCGCTGACATAGCTACTGATGCTCTCCTTGTTCCCACAGCCGTCCGACCCAGCGTCAACCCCACCGCCAACCCCAGCGTCAACCCCACCGCCAACCCCAGCGTCAACCCCACCGCCAACCCCAGCGTCAACCCCACCGCCAACCCCACCGCCAACCCCAGCGTCAACCCCACCGCCAACCCCAGCGTCAACCCCACCGCCAACCCCAGAGGAGGAGGTGAGTCTTCACTAGCTGCTCCTTCAGCTACAGCTTTCAATCATGTTTATCTCTCTAATTTAATCTGTTTTATATATGCATATATACAGTACGTATATATATATGTATATATATATATATATATATATATATATATATATATATAAAGTAATTTACTCCTATGAGCAAATGAATGAGACTTTTGTGAACCCCGGGTCAGACTGCCAGAGGATTCTGGTCCAGAAACTGAGCTCCGTCATTGAGAACCAGAAACAGCAGCTCCGCCTCCTGCAGCAGGTGGTAGCTCGGTCCTCAGGTCCGTCCTCAGGTCCGTCCTCAGGTCCGTCCTCAGCTCGCTTCAATGTCAGGTCCATGCGCTGAGTGCGGAGACACAGGAAGACATCTGTGAGTAGGATTTTATTTTAAAATAAAGCATTTCCTGTGACTTTAACTGAGAGACACACTGATGGAAGCTTGCTTGTGTTTGTAGCCATGAAGAGGACGGCTGGATGACCACAGCTCCCTGGATATACCTTTATGCCTTTCATTTCTAAAAATACTGATATTTTACTGCCATTTCTACTCTCATCATGGGTTCCTTCTTGCATTACTCTAATCTGTTCAGGTCAGCCTGCAGAGAGCTGACTGGTGGAGGACACTTTCAGAGCCTGTCAGTGAATCAATAAAGATGATCATGAATGGTGGACTTGTGTGTCCCTTCTTTTGTATTAAGCTAAACCATATTAGTTGGTTAGTGTGTGCAGATGATTATCTAATTATTTTATGAATATTAAAGGTGCTCTGATGTCCATAATGTATTCAGAAAGCTGAATAAGACGTAGATTACGTCATAGACTGATGACAGCTTTGAGTCTCTGAGTCTGGTGGCGACGTTTCGCTCACATTTTTCATTTAAACAACAGAAATAATAGAGATGTGTGATCAGAAATATGCTCTTCATGTTTGGTGAGACTGGATTCTTGTGTAGTTTCCTCAGTAAATCCAATCAAATTATACAGTTGATGTCACAGAGGAGAGCTGGACTCGAGAGGAAAGACGGAGCTGGACTCGAGAGGAAAGACGGAGCTGGACTCGAGAGGAAAGACGGAGCTGGACCCAAAACCCTGTAAAAACGATCTAAAAATACTGTGACACACGGTGACGGAGGAACGTTCAGGTTCACATCAGGTCTTTCCACAGCATTTATTATGAAGTGTCATAGAGGAGTAATAATTAAGAACTTCAGACCATAAAGATCCTCACACCTACAGCACCAGCACCTGACCCTGAACCTGAACCTGAACCCGAACCTGAACCTGAACCCGAACCCGAACCTGAACCCAAACCTGAACCTGAACCCAAACCTGAACCTGAACCCGAACCCGAACCCGAACCTGAACCCGAACCTGAACCTGAACCTGAACCACCCAAACCTGAACCTGAACCCGAACCCGAACCTGAACCCAAACCTGAACCTGAACCCGAACCCGAACCTGAACCTGAACCCTAACCCGAACCTGAACCCCTAACCAGCACACAGAGGATAGACCACCTGTCAGACTGAGGGGTCTACAGGTCTACAGTAGGCCTACTGTAGTCCACATGAGACCTTATAATGACAGGTTTCTGATAACATCTGTAAGACGATGGGACATATTTCTCAAATCTCTGAGAATATTTAATATTCATCTCAGCGGCGTCGGATCGCCATTATTCTTATTATTGGGGTCGGACCGGTAGAACAGTCATCATCCTTAGTTCACGCAGCTCCATCCAGAGCGGAGGTGTAATCGGCCGGGTCGTTGGGGTCCCAGTAAGACCAGACCGGCATTCAGCCAGCAGGCAGCATAGAGACCCAACCGGAGCCCGACATGAGGCCTTACGTTGCTCATCCACCTGCCATCTGATACGCCGGAGTGGGATGACGGAGAGTCACTGCTTCGGGATCAGGACTGCAGGACGCTGAGGACACCGGCGGTCCATCGTAGCCTCTCACAGTTCGCCATCACCTCCTCCACATCAGCTCAACATTTAAGAAAACAACTAGAGTCAACTACATATAGAAGATGGAGGGAGGAGAAGGGATGAAGGGATGAGAGGAAACAGGGTCCTGGATGGATGGATGGACGGACGGGTGGATGGATGGATGGACGGACGGGTGGATGGATGATGGATGGACGGTTGGATGGACAGATGGATGGATGGATGGACTGATGAAGGATGGACGGTTGGATGGATGGATGGATGGACGGATGATGGATGGATGGATGGACGGACGGGTGGATGGATGATGGATGGACGGTTGGAAGGACAGATGGATGGATGGATGGACGGATGATGGATGGATGGATGGACGGACGGGTGGATGGATGATGGATGGACGGTTGGATGGACAGATGGATGGATGGATGGACGGATGATGGATGGACGGTTGGATGGATGGATGGATGGACGGATGATGGATGGATGGATGGATGGATGGATGGATGGATGGACGGACGGGTGGATGGATGATGGATGGACGGTTGGATGGACAGATGGATGGATGGATGGACGGATGAAGGATGGACGGTTGGATGGATGGATGGATGGATGGATGGACGGACGGGTGGATGGATGATGGATGGACGGTTGGAAGGACAGATGGATGGATGGATGGACGGATGATGGATGGACGGTTGGATGGATGGATGGATGGACGGATGATGGATGGATGGATGGATGGATGGATGGACGGACGGGTGGATGGATGATGGATGGACGGTTGGAAGGACAGATGGATGGATGGATGGACGGATGATGGATGGATGGATGGACGGACGGGTGGATGGATGATGGATGGACGGTTGGATGGACAGATGGATGGATGGATGGACGGATGATGGATGGACGGTTGGATGGATGGATGGATGGACGGATGATGGATGGATGGATGGATGGACGGACGGACGGACGGGTGGATGGATGATGGATGGACGGTTGGATGGACAGATGGATGGATGGATGGACGGATGATGGATGGACGGTTGGATGGATGGATGGATGGACGGATGATGGATGGATGGATGGATGGATGGATGGACGGATGGGTGGATGGATGATGGATGGACGGTTGGATGGACAGATGGATGGATGGATGGACGGGTGGGGGGATTAAAACTGAGTCAAAGGGAAGTGAATGGATGTTTGAGACATAGTCTTTGTTCCTGAATCTAGTTCTAAACCTTCATTTCTGGTCGTTTCTCTCCTTTTCTGAAATACAATAAAAATACACTCTCACCATCCTCATCAGATATCTGTGTTAACAAGCAGTTGAACAGGTGTACCTAATTATGTGGCCGATGGGTGTAAATATAGTGTATTCTTCTTGTTGGAGCCTTGAGTCCAGATGAAAGCTCCAGTATCTACAGGCACTAGGTGGCACACTGGTTCTGCAGACAGGAGGAGGAGCCCACACCCACATCCACCCACACCCACCCACTCTGCAGCCCTGAGAGCAGCCACTCCTCCGCCTTCAGTGGGAGGGGCTTCCTCTGACGGTGTCTGTACAGAAAACCACGGTGAGACAACTGAACGCCGTCATGTCTGTTTCCAGACGCTGGGTTTAGGGTTCGGGTCCCAGGATGAGGTTTAATTAAAGGTGGTGAAGGGATGAGCCTGAAGCCAAACGGCTCCGAGGACACTAAAAAAACAGCTGGACGTAAGGATTCCTGTCGGTAGTTTATATACAGACCGGTAGTTTATATACAGACTGAAAGAGGTGGAATCAGACTGGTAGTTTATATACAGACTGAAAGAGATGGAATCAGACTGGTAGTTTATATACAGACTGAAGAAAGAGGTGGAATCAGACTGGTAGTTTATATACAGACGAGCAGCCGTAGTTTAAATACAGACTGAAAGAGGTGGAATCAGACCGGTAGTTTATATACAGACTGAAAGAGGTGGAATCAGACCGGTAGTTTATATACAGACTGAAAGAGATGGAATCAGACTGGTAGTTTATATACAGACTGAAAGAGGTGGAATCAGACTGGTAGTTTATATACAGACCGGTAGTTTAAATAAAGACTGAAAGAGGTGGAATCAGACCGGTAGTTTATATACAGACTGAAAGAGGTGGAATCAGACCGGTAGTTTATATACAGACTGAAAGAGGTGGAATCAGACCGGTAGTTTATATACAGACTGAAAGAGATGGAATCAGACCGGTAGTTTATATACAGACTGAAAGAGATGGAATCAGACTGGTAGTTTTATATACAGACTGAAAGAGGTGGAATCAGACTGGTAGTTTATATACAGACTGGTAGTTTATATACAGACTGAAAGACGTGGAATCAGACTGGTAGTTTATATACAGACGCGGTAGTTTATATACAGACTGAAAGAGGTGGAATCAGACCGGTAGCTTATATACAGACCGGTAGTTTATATACAGACTGAAAGAGGTGGAATCAGACCGGTAGTTTATATACAGACTGAAAGAGGTGGAATCAGACCGGTAGTTTATATACAGACTGAAAGAGGTGGAATCAGACCGGTAGTTTATATACAGACTGGGTTAAAGAGATGGAATCAGACCGGTAGTTTATATACAGACTGAAAGAGATGGAATCAGACTGGTAGTTTTATAAATAGTTTATATAAATGAAAGTTTATATATAATTGTTATTTTTTTTAAAAAAAGAAATATTTAAAATCAGACTGATAATTTATATACATACTGTAGTTTATATACAGATTATTTATATACAGACTGAAAGAGGTGGAATCAGACTGGTAGTTTGTATACAGACTGTAGTTTGTATACAGACTGGTAGTTTATATACAGACTGACAGAGATGGAATCAGACTGGTAGTTTATATACAGACTGAAAGAGGTGGAATCAGACCGGTAGTTTATATACAGACTGAAAGAGGTGGAATCAGACCGGTTGTTTATACACAGGCTTTTTTTTGAGTTTTCGTGTTTATTGTGGTAGTTTATTAGTGGTTTTTCGGTAGTTTATATACAGACTGAAAGAGGTGGAATCAGACTGGTAGTTTATATACAGACTGAAAGAGGTGGAATCAGACCGGTAGTTTATATACAGACTAAAAGAGGTGGAATCAGACTGGTAGTTTATATACAGACTGGTAGTTTATATACAGACTGACAGAGGTGGAATCAGACTGGTACTTTATATACAGATTGGTAGTTTATATACAGACTTTAAGAGGTGAAATCAGACTGATAGTTTATATACAGACTGAAAGAGGTGGAATCAGACCGGTAGTTTATATACAGACTGAAAGAGGTGGAATCAGACTGGTAGTTTATATACAGACTGGTAGTTTATATACAGACTGACAGAGCTGAAATCAGACTGGTAGTTTATATACAGACAGACAGAGGTGAAATCAGACTGGTAGTTTATATACATACTGGTAGTTTATATACAGACTGGTAGTTTATATACAGACTGAAAGAGGTGGAATCAGACTGGTAGTTTTTATACAGACTGGTAGTTTATATACAGACTGAAAGAGGTGGAATCAGACTGGTAGTTTATATACATACTGGTAGTTTATATACAGACTGGTATTTTATATACAGACTGAAAGAGGTGGAATCAGACCGGTAGTTTCTATACAGACTGAAAGAGGTGTAATCAGACTGGTACTTTATATACAGACTGACAGAGGTGGAATCAGACCGGTAGTTTATATACAGACTGAAAAAGGTGGAATCAGACTGGTAGTTTATATACAGACTGGTAGTTTATATACAGACTGGTAGTTTATATACAGACCGGTAGTTTATATACAGACTGGTAGTTTATATACAGACCGGTAGTTTATATACAGACTGGTAGTTTATATACAGACTGGTAGTTTATATATAGACTGGTAGTTTATATACAGACTGAAAGAGGTGGAATCAGACTGGTAGTTTTATATACAGACTGAAAGAGGTGGAATCAGACTGGTAGTTTATATACAGACTGAAAGAGGTGGAATCAGACTGGTAGTTTTATATACAGACTGAAAGAGGTGGAATCAGACTGGTAGTTTATATACAGACTGAAAGAGGTGGAATCAGACCGGTAGTTTATATACAGACTGAAAGAGGTGGAATCAGACTGGTAGTTTATATACAGACTGAAAGAGGTGGAATCAGACTGGTAGTTTATATACAGACTGCAAGAGGTGGAATCAGACTGGTAGTTTATATACAGACTGAAAGAGGTGGAATCAGACTGGTAGTTTATATACAGACTGGTAGTTTATATACAGACTGGTAGTTTATATACAGACCGGTAGTTTATATACAGACTGGTAGTTTATATACAGACCGGTAGTTTATATACAGACTGGTAGTTTATATACAGACTGGTAGTTTATATACAGACGGTTTTTCTGAAAGAGGTGGAATCAGACTGGTAGTTTATATACAGACTGAAAGAGGTGGAATCAGACCGGTAGTTTATATACAGACTGGTAGTTTATATACAGACTGGTAGTTTATATATAGACTGGTAGTTTATATACAGACTGAAAGAGGTGGAATCAGACTGGTAGTTTATATACAGACTGAAAGAGGTGGAATCAGACCGGTAGTTTATATACAGACTAAAAGAGGTGGAATCAGACTGGTAGTTTATATACAGACTGGTAGTTTATATACAGACTGACAGAGGTGGAATCAGACTGGTACTTTATATACAGATTGGTAGTTTATATACAGACTTTAAGAGGTGAAATCAGACTGATAGTTTATATACAGACTGAAAGAGGTGGAATCAGACCGGTAGTTTATATACAGACTGAAAGAGGTGGAATCAGACTGGTAGTTTATATACAGACTGGTAGTTTATATACAGACTGACAGAGCTGAAATCAGACTGGTAGTTTATATACAGACAGACAGAGGTGAAATCAGACTGGTAGTTTATATACATACTGGTAGTTTATATACAGACTGGTAGTTTATATACAGACTGAAAGAGGTGGAATCAGACTGGTAGTTTTTATACAGACTGGTAGTTTATATACAGACTGAAAGAGGTGGAATCAGACTGGTACTTTATATACAGACTGACAGAGGTGGAATCAGACCGGTAGTTTATATACAGACTGAAAAAGGTGGAATCAGACTGGTAGTTTATATACAGACTGGTAGTTTATATACAGACCGGTAGTTTATATACAGACTGGTAGTTTATATACAGACTGGTAGTTTATATATAGACTGGTAGTTTATATACAGACTGAAAGAGGTGGAATCAGACTGGTAGTTTTATATACAGACTGAAGGGTGTGTTTTAAGGAGGTGGAATCAGACTGGTAGTTTATATACAGACTGAAAGAGGTGGAATCAGACTGGTAGTTTATATACAGACTGAAAGAGGTGGAATCAGACTGGTAGTTTATATACAGACTAAAAGAGGGAAGGGTAGAATCAGACTGAAAGAGGTGGAATCAGACCGGTAGTTTATATACAGACTGAAAGAGGTGGAATCAGACTGGTAGTTTATATACAGACTGAAAGAGGTGGAATCAGACCGGTAGTTTATATACAGACCGGTAGTTTACATACAGACTGGTAGTTTATATACAGATACCTGGTAGTTTATATATAGACTTAGAGAGGTGAACAGAATATTTCTGCGAGAAAATATTTCTGCTGTGATCGATCTATTACAGGATAAAGCTGATCTCTGTGTGTAAAGCTGATCTGTGTGTAGTAATCGATCTATTACAGATAAAGCTGATCTGTGTGTGGTAATCGATCTATTACAGGTAAAGCTGATCTGTGTGTAGTAATCGATCTATTACAGGATAAAGCTGATATGTGTTTAGTAATCGATCTATTACAGGTAAAGCTGATCTGTGTGTAGTAATCGATCTATTACAGATAAAGCTGATCTGTGTGTGGTAATCGATCTATTACAGGATAAAGCTGATATGTGTTTAGTAATCGATCTATTACAGGTAAAGCTGATCTGTGTGTAGTAATCGATCTATTACAGATAAAGCTGATCTGTGTGTGGTAATCGATCTATTACAGATAAAGCTGATCTCTGTGTGGTAATCGATGAATTCCAGGATAAATTGGTTGTATATTAAGTCGTTGAACGGCTCCTTTAAGGCCGGGTGGGGGCAGATGAATCCGCCTCCCGGACCAGGCGCAGCCACACCCGGTCTCCTGTCCTCCATAGCGGACTAGACTCAGCAGACTGTAACAGGACACCTCCAGCCGGGACCGGAGAGCCGAGTCCACAAATAGCAGCCAGCTGAGAGACAGGGCCGAGGCCACCGGACAGACGAGCCATGGATCCGGGCAGGACGACGGCTCTGCTGCTGCTACTTGTTGCCGGGACGTTAGCGGAGGACGGTGAGTTTATTACTCATTTACCGCGGTGGAGCGACCACTCCGGGACGGGGATGGAGCTCAGTGCCCCCGCTAACCCTCAGCCTGATCCGCCAACCTCCGCAGGGCGGCGGCTCCGAGCTGAAAGGCTCCTCGGCCGGCTCTAAGGCTGGTCGAAGGTTAGTCTGAGGTTAGACCAAAGTTAGACTAACTATAGTTTAACTTTACACTAACGCTAGTCTACGGTTAGTCTGAGGTTAGACTAAGGTTAGACTAAAGTTAGATTAACTTTAGTTTAACTTTACACGAACGCTAGTCTACGGTTAGTCTGAGGTTAGACCAAAGGACTACTATAGTTTAACTTTACACTAACGGTAGTCTAAGGGTAGCTGAGGTAGCCAAAGTTAGACTAACAAAACACAAACCAGCACGTAGTCTAGGTTAGACTAAGGTTAGACTAAAGTTAGATTAACTTTAGACTAACTTTACACGAACACTAGTCTACGGTTAGTCTGAGGTTAGTCTAAGGGACTAAGTTAGATTAACTTTAGTCTAACTTTACACTAACCTAAGTCTACACTAGTCTGAGGTTAGACTAAAGGTATTAGTGTAAAGTTAGTCTAACTTTAGACTAACTTTAGACTAACACTAGTCTAACTTTAGTCTAACTTTTGTCTAACTTTACACTAACCTAAGTCTAACTTTAGTCTAACTTTGGTGTAAAGTTAGTCTAACTTTAGTCTAACTTTAGACTAACTTTAGTCTAACTTTGGTGTAAAGTTAGTCTAACTTTAGTCTAACTTTAGTCTAACTTTAGACTAACTTTAGTGTAACTTTGGTGTAAAGCTAGTCTAACTTTAGACTAAAGCTAGACTAACTTTAGTCTCATCGAGGACAGTGTCTCGCAGTCGGACAGGCTATGTAAAGTTAACAGGTTCCAGTAACGCTGGTCTCTGGTAGTCAGTCATGGCGGTGGAGACACTTTTACAGTCATGTGGACTCTGTGGACTGTCTGTCCTCTCCAGGAGTCCACTGTGATGTTAGACAGATAGACTGGACTCTGTGGACTTCTGTCCTCTCTAGGAGTCCACTGTGATGTTAGACAGATAGACTGGACGCTGTGGAGCCTCACTTTGACCCCCCTGGGGTCCAGATCGTAGAGGGGGCTCTGTGGGTCACAGTGCTGGATGACTGGAGTCCTGCAGGCTCATCATTAAGGTGTGGCTGCTTCTTCTTTTGGGTCATGGTTCCAGAAATACTGCGGTCCTGAGTCCAGGTCCCCTAATGCACCCCACCAAGATTATTAATACAGTTTCACACATTTTCATCCTTCATCCGGTCAGTTAACTGACGGTATTTTCTCATTGATCTGCACCAAGGTCGAAATGTTGTAGTTTTACAACCAAACCTGGACAATCCTCCAAACTGAGGGGGGAATAAAAAACTCTTTTTCTGACGATAGACTGACTGATTGATTGATTAGTGGTCTCAGCGGTATCTGGCCTTGCTGTTATTAGCACACTAAGCTCCTGTTTCATTGTGAGGACTCGTCCCTCAGGTCCAGTTGGGGATTCCTGTTGCTACACAATAGACTGGGGAGGCCTTTCCTCTTTCAGCATGACAACATCAGGTCTTAAAAAGTACTGTAGCTCCCTGAGCTGTACCCCATCCAGCCTCTGGGTGGACCTGGACCGCACACTGGGCCCACATCGCTGAGCTCCGCTGTCTGAAGAGTGGAGTAGTGCTGCTGAAGTCACTGCTGCAGAGCCTGAGGTCGCTGAAGCTGATCCAACAGTTTCAGGGTGAAGAAACAGTGTGCATGGACTGTAGGTGCAGAAAAAGAGACAGTCTAACAGCCTGAAACCACAGCAGAGCAGCGACTGAAACGTGTAGGAGGTTTACAGCGAGACGACATGAGGCCTCGTGGTTCTACTTTATTTTAGAGCTGCAGAGTTGTTTGTCTGCTTTGTGGAGGAGGAAAGAAGGCACGGTAACGGGCTGCAGGAAACCACAGGCACGCTAACGGGCTGCATGGCACGCTGACGGGCTGCATGGCACGCTGACGGGCTGCATGGCACACTAACAAGCTGCATGGCACGCTGACGGGCTGCATGGCACGCTGACGGGCTGCATGGCACGCTGTACGGCTGCATGGCACACTAACAAGCTGCATGGCACGCTAACGGGCTGCATGGCACGCTGACGGGCTGCATGGCACCACGGGCTGCATGGCACGCTAACGGGCTGCATGGCACGCTAACGGGCTGCATGGCACGCTGACGGGCTGCATGGCACGCTAACGGGCTGCATGGCACGCTAACGGGCTGCATGGCACGCTAACGGGCTGCATGGCACGCTGAGGCAGCTGACGGGCTGCATGGCACGCTAACGGGCTGCATGGCACACTAACAAGGCTGCATGGCACGCTGACGGGCTGCATGGCACGCTAACAAGCTGCATGGCACGCTGACGGGCTGCATGGCACGCTGACGGGCTGCATGGCACGCTGACGGGCTGCATGGCACACTCATCGGTCACAGTTGGAAAACTAGTGGAAAGATGTTGTAGGTACACCGTCACTAGAGCTGTCTCCTGACCACCAGACAGATATCCACCAGGAAGCCAGGCTGCTGCTGATCCCTCACACTGATCCACTGAATCTGGTCCTCACCTGGTGGGTCTAGAACACCTGATGAGGTGTTGGGGTCAGCCTGCTAACACAGCTGCTCACAGCGCTCTCACCTCAGATTGGGTGGTTAAAGGCTCTCTAACCTGTGACTCCACATTCCTTCACTTGAAAGTGTCTAAAAGTTGAGCAGGAGGAGGGAAAAGCTGCAGCAGCCCAGAGGAATCACAGTCAGAGCTGATTGATCGGTATTGATCAGCGCAGCAGTTTTCAGTGAAACAGCTGGAATAAAGCCACTGCTCACTTCCTGTGCAGCAGCACACAGGTAGGAGGAAGCTAGTTCTACCTAACAGCTTCACCACATCAGCTGTATAAGATGCTGATGTATCAGGGCTGTGTGTAGTGGACCAGCATCTATCTGTAGCGTCATGTAGGACGCCCACTGAGCGGTAGGTGTATCAGTTGTCGGTCGGAAGCTTCGCTGGGCGTGTCCTGCTGCCGTTGGAGCTGATCTCTGATGGCGGCGTAGAGGTTTGTAAAAGCACTGAACGAGTGAGAGGAATAAAGTCACCAGTTCACCGCTGTAGCTGCTTGACAGTGAGGCTGTTTCAGGTAGTCTGGACTGTTTAAAAGGCTCCAGCTGTGGGACTGTGAAGTGTGAATCGGGACACATACCGGACCAGATGACTGGACGGTCTCGTGCCTGCTCCAGTCTGACGGCGTCGTAGGACTCGTCTGTGACTTGTGTTTTACTGCCTCCAGGGCAACATGGGTTGACTTCTGCTTTCACAGGAAAACAACTCGCTCGTCTCAGTCGTGACTCATGCTTCAAACCGCTCGTGTTTCAGTCAGCGTAGCAACAAGTAAATACTCCAACCACAAACACAGAGCACATGCTTCCACTGTGCAGGGAAACCCAGAATCCTCGGTGGCTGGTCTTCGGTGGCTGGTCTTCGGTGTCCACCGTGGAGCAGGTCTGTTACTGCAGCTGGTTGAACTGTTCATGTCTTCCTCACAGGGTTTGACCTGTCCGATGCTCTCGACGATCTAGGTGAGTGACTTTCTCCGACATTTCTCCATCACATTTACCATCATGTTGAACTAAGGGGTAGTCCAGGTGTTTAAGATAAGATAAGATAAGATGAACCTCCTTATAGTATGTGTATTACTACAGTAGTCTGGGGAAACACAGGAGCAAAGTAATGTGCTGCTGTGGACTATATCAGGTGAAGTGTACGTCATATTGAGAATATTGCCTCACCTGGCGTCAGGCAGCCCTCATCCATGATCTCTAAAACCACCAGACTCCACGACCCAGGATGTTACCGCTCCTGGTCTGCTGCTGCCTCCACCCCTTAGTTTGGTGAATCACAAAGGACTGTCTGGTGGACAGGAAGTCATGAGAATCCTCTAAATATAGCCAACACATAAACGGATTATTGTTTTTACTTTATTTCTTTATTTTGACGCAGTACAAAAAGCCTAATATTCCTTTGGAGGCTTAAGGGGATTCAGTTCACGCAAAAGACGAAGGGAAGACAAAATAGCAGTCAGATTTCCCAGAGCTTTCAGTCACATCTCATGGTCCTCTTCAGGATTTTGTTGTCATGACATGAAACTTCAGCCATGTCCCACCATCTCCATCACAACCCTGAGGAAGACGGTGAGTGTGCTGGGTGAAAGCTAGTAAGTGAAGCTTACGAGAAAGATGCTTGACAGACCACTTAGGGGGACATTTAAGATGCTGGACAGACCACTTAG
This sequence comes from Pterois miles, assembly GCA_947000775.1. Taxonomy (NCBI): domain Eukaryota; kingdom Metazoa; phylum Chordata; class Actinopteri; order Perciformes; family Scorpaenidae; genus Pterois; species Pterois miles. The sequence continues at coordinate 1,040,928 of CAMQGK010000358.1, read as the reverse complement.
GGGGACATTTAAGATGCTGGATAGAAATGTTAACCGGCTGTCAGATAGTAATGCTGCTCCATTATTTTTGTTTCTTAGCCCCTCCAACAACACCTGCAAAGCCCAAAGAGGTGCCGAAGGTCCCAGACAAGCCTAAAACTGATGGTTGGTATCCTTCCTGTCTGTCTCACAGTACCAGCATGTAGTACTACACAGTACGCTTCCCGAGCCTGTAGGGGGGCAGAGTCTCTAACATGTCCCTGTGGACCTATGCTCTTGGTTAACAGTACTTCAGAGTCCAACCAAGTACTGAATACTCTCTGAAGTAGTCACATTACACACTCATACCTGAACATGTCATTTCTGACGTGTTTCAACTGGTCCCCGAGGTTTAAGAGATTTTCAGTTGTTACTGCACATTAACAAGTATAAAGGTAGTACTGACATACTGTATGTTGTAGTACAGGGGTATACTTCACACCTCTAAACTCTTTACCTGTATAAGGGGACCTCCTTCAGACTGTGGTTGTATGTTGTGCACCCATGGCTGGTTTGGCTCTAAAGCTCTTCTACCTCCCTCCAGGTGGGCTGGACATCTTTGATGCACTTGGACCAGGTAAATTACACTGTGCCACTTCAAACCGGTGCTCTTCCCTCGTCTTTCTCTTCACGTTCTTGAACTTTAAAATTAATCAGCTGAACTTAATAAACATAATTCAAGGTTATGGCTAACCGTAACCCTAACAGGCGCATACAGGAAGACCAGGAAGACCGTCCGGTCTTTGCAGTGACTATTATAGAGACGTTTTGTTGTCTTTCTCTTAATAAATCTTGTTTTCTGCAGATGTGCCTGCTACTCCGAAACCCAAGAAACCAAGTTCTGGAGGTAGGTACCTGTTGTGGATAGTATAGATAGATAGTATAGCGTTTAAGTGCAGAGCTCTCTGGGTGGAGTTGTGATGTGGGTGAACCGGTATACGGTCGCAGCCATTCGACAGGCTCATCAAGGGGGGGCGGCCTGGACTACAATCACATCGATATTAATGTGTGTTTGTGCATTACAGGTGGTGATGGTGGCTTTGGATTTGATTTGGGGGACGCTCTCGGTCCAGGTAAAGTCTCTCATATGAAATGACAAATGCTTGTGATGAGGTTGTCCCCGGTAGAGAAGAGGTGAACTGGGTCTGACAGGCTGCACCACGTAACCAGGATCTGAGGGTCGGCGGCGTGGTCCTCGGCTCCTCTAGTCCACACGTCCTTGGGCGAGATCCTGAACCTCAAAGTGCTCCTGTTTGTGCGTAGACCTAAGTGAACCGTGGCCTGTTTGAGGGCAGTAACGGTCATTATTGATTAGCGGTTTACTCGCCAGCAGCCCCGGCATCTCGTTACCTGAGAGAACGGTCTGTTTGGCTCATGAAAGCAGAAATCAGCGCCTGCGTTCTGCTTGAATCCAGCGTCCAGTTACTGGTCCAGGAAGCTCAGCAGCAGAAAGTCATGGTAGAAAGACGTGATCTGATCTGACGCGACTAAATTAGCAATGCAGGGATCATCAATCGGCGAGCCTTTCTGCCTGGGACATGGAGCTTTAGCTCGTTTTAGCTTTTAGCACAGGATGTAGCTTTAGCCCGTTTTAGCTTTTAGCACAGGATGTAGCTTTAGCCCGTTTTAGCTTTTAGCACAGGATGTAGCTTTAGCCCGTTTTAGCTTTTAGCACAGGATGTAGCTTTAGCCCGTTTTAGCTTTTAGCACAGGATGTAGCTTTAGCCCGTTTTAGCTTTTAGCACAGGATGTAGCTTTAGCCCGTTTTAGCACAGGATGTAGCTTTAGCCCGTTTTAGCTTTTAGCACAGGATGTAGCTTTAGCCCGTTTTAGCTTTTAGCACAGGATGTAGCTTTAGCCTGTTTTAGCTTTTAGCACAGGATGTAGCTTTAGCCCGTATTATTATTATTGTTATTATGCTTATTATTATGTATTTTATTATTATTGTTATTATGATTATTATTGTTATTATGATTATGATTATTATTTTTATTATTATTATTGTTATTAGGATGTATGATTATTATTGTTATTATGATTATGATTATTATTGTCATTATGATTATCATTATTATTTTTATTATTATTATTGTTATTATGATTATGATTATTATTTTTATTATTATTATTGTTATTATGATTATGATTATTATTGTTATTATGATTATGATTATTATTGTTATTATGATTATGATTATTATTATGATTATTATTATTATTTTTTTATTATTATTGTTATTATGATTATGATTATTATTGTTATTATGATTATTATTGTTATTATGATTATGATTATTATTTTTATTATTATTATTGTTATTATGATTATTATTATGATTATTATTATTATGGCTGTCATATGAGCAGTGGGTGAGACTGATCAAGTATATTCGCTGTCATTAACACATAGTAATGCATCTGATTTCTTTCTCTACTGACGTCATCATTGATGGGGATAATGTGTTTGTACCCACAGACCCTAAACCCTCTGTTAACCCACCAAAGGGAGGAGGAGGAGGTGGAGGGGAGGAGGAGGAGGAGGAGGTGAGTCCACAAACATTTCTACTCATTTAAATGGATGTTAAAGGAAAAGGCTGATGATATTCTTCATTTTTCCTCATTAACTCCCATGTGCAGATCTGAACCAACAGTGAGTACACAGTATAGTGTTAGTGTAGTGTAGCACAGTACAGTATAGTATGGTATAGTATAGTATAGTGTTAGTGTGGTGTAGTATAGTATAGTGTTAGTGTAGTGTAGTACAGTATAGTATGGTATAGTATAGTGTTAGTGTAGTGTAGTACAGGATAGTGTAGTACAGTATAGTATAGTAGAGTGTAGTGCAGTACAGTATAGTAGAGTGTAGTGTAGTACAGTATAGTATGGTATAGTATAGTATAGTGTTAGTGTGGTGTAGTACAGTACAGTATAGTATGGTATAGTATAGTGTTAGTGTAGTGTAGTACAGTACAGTATAGTATGGTATAGTATAGTGTTAGTGTAGTGTAGTACAGTATAGTATAGTATGGTATAGTATAGTGTTAGTGTAGTGTAGTACAGTATAGTGTAGTACAGTATAGTGTAGTAGAGTGTAGTGTAGTACAGTATAGTATAGTAGAGTGTAGTGTATTACAGTATAGTATAGTAGAGTGTAGTGTAGTACAGTATAGTATGGTATAGTATAGTGTTAGTGTAGTGTAGTACAGGATAGTGTAGTACAGTATAGTATAGTAGAGTGTAGTGTAGTACAGTATAGTATAGTAGAGTGTAGTGTAGTAGAGTACAGTATAGTATGGTATAGTATAGTGTTAGTGTAGTGTAGTACAGTATAGTGTAGTACAGTATAGTATAGTGTTAGTGTAGTACAGTATAGTGTAGTACAGTATAGTATAGTGTTAGTGTAGTGTAGCACAGTACAGTATAGTATGGTATAGTATAGTATAGTGTTAGTGTGGTGTAGTATAGTATAGTGTTAGTGTAGTACAGTATAGTATGGTATAGTATAGTGTTAGTGTAGTGTAGTACAGGATAGTGTAGTACAGTATAGTATAGTAGAGTGTAGTGCAGTACAGTATAGTAGAGTGTAGTGTAGTACAGTACAGTATAGTATGGTATAGTATAGTATAGTGTTAGTGTGGTGTAGTACAGTACAGTATAGTATGGTATAGTATAGTGTTAGTGTAGTGTAGTACAGTACAGTATAGTATGGTATAGTATAGTGTTAGTGTAGTACAGTATAGTATAGTATGGTATAGTATAGTGTTAGTGTAGTGTAGTACAGTATAGTGTAGTACAGTATAGTATAGTAGAGTGTAGTGTAGTACAGTATAGTATAGTAGAGTGTAGTGTAGTACAGTATAGTATAGTAGAGTGTAGTGTAGTACAGTATAGTATGGTATAGTATAGTGTTAGTGTAGTGTAGTACAGGATAGTGTAGTACAGTATAGTATAGTAGAGTGTAGTGTAGTACAGTATAGTATAGTAGAGTGTAGTGTAGTAGAGTACAGTATAGTATGGTATAGTATAGTGTTAGTGTAGTGTAGTACAGTATAGTGTAGTACAGTATAGTATAGTGTTAGTGTAGTACAGTATAGTGTAGTACAGTATAGTATAGTGTTAGTGTAGTGTAGCACAGTACAGTATAGTATGGTATAGTATAGTATAGTGTTAGTGTGGTGTAGTATAGTATAGTGTTAGTGTAGTGTAGTACAGTATAGTATGGTATAGTATAGTGTTAGTGTAGTGTAGTACAGGATAGTGTAGTACAGTATAGTATAGTAGAGTGTAGTGCAGTACAGTATAGTAGAGTGTAGTGTAGACAGTACAGTATAGTATGGTATAGTATAGTATAGTGTTAGTGTGTGTAGTACAGTACAGTATAGTATGGTATAGTATAGTGTTAGTGTAGTGTAGTACAGTACAGTATAGTATGGTATAGTATAGTGTTAGTGTAGTGTAGTACAGTATAGTATAGTATGGTATAGTATAGTGTTAGTGTAGTGTAGTACAGTATAGTGTAGTACAGTATAGTATAGTAGAGTGTAGTGTAGTACAGTATAGTATAGTAGAGTGTAGTGTAGTACAGTATAGTATGTATAGTATAGTGTTAGTGTAGTGTAGTACAGGATAGTGTAGTACAGTATAGTAGAGTGTAGTGTAGTACAGTATAGTATAGTAGAGTGTAGTGTAGTAGAGTACAGTATAGTATGGTATAGTATAGTGTTAGTGTAGTGTAGTACAGTATAGTGTAGTACAGTATAGTATAGTGTTAGTGTAGTACAGTATAGTGTAGTACAGTATAGTATAGTGTTAGTGTAGTGTAGTACAGTATAGTATAGTGTTAATGTAGTGTAGTACAGTATAGTGTAGTATAGTATAGTAGAGTGTATCAGAGCCTGATGTATCTGCCTCTTCCTCTTCCTGTCTATAGTATAGTGTATAGTAGAGTGTAGTACAGTATAGTAGAGTGTACTATAGTAGAGTGTAGTACAGTATAGTAGAGTGTACTATAGTACAGTACAGTGTAGTATAGTAAGATAAGATAAGATAATTCCTTTATTATTATTATCCTTTATTATTATAGTATAGTATAGCCTGATGCGTCTTGCCTCCTCGGTGCCGTAGAGCTCCGTAGTTCTTTAAACCACGTCGGTGAGCTACACGGTGTGGCTGATATCTTCCTTCATCACCATGACAACACTCTCTCTAGGTGACTCTTTATCACTGAGCCTTTTTAAATAGTGAAAGTATATTTGTGAGGTGATTTGCGTCGGAGTAGGAACCAGTAGGGAATCAGGAGGTATTGAGGGACGGACTAACACCTTGTTGCTTTCAGGTGGGATTTGTTGACCACAGCAGATTAATCCTGTAGATGTCAGCCTTCATGGTCAAACAGCTCGTCTGTGTACTTTGTAGTGTCGACTTTTAGAAGGCATTTACTGGGAAATGTAGTTTACTGTACAGTCTTAGTGAAGTGATTGTGAGTGTTTTCTAACCCTAACCCTAACCCCAACCCTAACCCCAACCCTAACCCTAACCCCAACCCCAATCCTAACCCTAACCCCAACCCCAACCCTGGCCGGTCCGAACACCAGCCCAATTCAACATACATCCCACGATACCCCCACATACCCCTCTAATCCCCCCACCCCGCCTTCTCCCTCTGACTCCCCGCAACCCACGCCATCCCCCGCACCCAGTCCGTCCACCACCTACAAATCCACATACCAACTTTCCAGACCCCATAGAAAATTACAGGTTTGTCCTCAGAGGGGAGGAGAGGGGGGGGGTGTGGGGGGCCCCCACTTTAATGGGGCCCCCCCCCCACCACCCCCCCATTCTCCAAAAAAATACCCCGGGGGGGACCATTTATCATTTCTACAAAATTTGTGCAAAAACATCCCCCAACCCCAAGACCAAGATAGTCATCTTTTCTGTTGGGATCAACACCAACCCTACCCCCCCCAACAACCCCACAAACACTTCCCCCCCCCCCCCCCCCCTTTCCCCCCCCCCCCACCCCCCCCCCCCCCCCACAACAACCAACCTCACACCCAACCAACCAAACCACACCACCTCCACTAAACCCACAACACATCACCACAATTCAGAGAACAACATGGAAACCCGCACCCCCCCCCCCGGAACCCCCCACCCTAACGGGTGGAAAGGTTTGTGTTTCCCAAAAAACTGAGGGCTGTGTTGTCTGGAGCCTAGTGCTCCTGGTAGGGTCTCCCATGGATTGGTCTCAGGTGAGAGTCCAGACAAAGAAGGTTCAAAATCCCCATAAAACCGGGGACCCGGCCCGAAGCCCGGGCCCCCATCTGAGCCGGCCCGAGGGCCCTACCCCTGGTGGCCGCTTCCACGAGCCCCCGGCCACCCAACGACGGAGACCCCTCCTCTCCATCCTTGGCCCACCACCCCACCGCGCGGGCGCCCAAGCCCCCCCCCCCTATAGGCTCGGCCCCCCCCGGGGCGGGGGGGGGCCCGGGCCCCCCCCCCCCCGCCGCCCCCTATGGGGTTGGCCTATTCTCCCGGGGCCCGGGCGCCGGGGGGGAACCCACAACAACCCCCCCCCCCCTTTTCTTTACATTATTCTTTTCCCTATCAGTATTCAACTAGACGTTACCCGCACCGGCCATTCCTCTTTGGCTACCTATTTACCAGTCATTTGTACAAATTTCTGTGCTGCGACTCCCGACACCAACCCACCAGCGACATTTTTATCTATCTCTTCTGGGCCCGTTTGACCCGGGGGCGAGCTGTCAACTACCCTCTGTGGACGGCTCTAAGCCTGCCCCTTAGGCGGAAAGCTAGGCCCCACCGACTCAACTCCCCTCCCGCTTCTGCCCACGGGCAAACATGTGCAAAAACATCCCCCAACCTCCCCCTTTTTTCCCCCGCTCCCCCCCTGTGGCCCTGGTCAGGGAACCTCCCAAAAGATCCAATACCAAGATATGTCATCTAGGACTCCGGCGGACACTGCCACGACCCCCCCGCCCCCCGGGGCGCCACCCCCCCCCAAAAGAGGCAAAACACCGGTGTGGGAGGAGTCCGAACCACCAAGGAGAAGGACTTTCTGTTGGGACACCAAGGGCTCTGGAAACTGCCGGCACCTCAAGGGGACCAGGAACCCTACAATAAGATGGACACTTTACCCCAACTAAAAAGGTACCGCGGTGGAAGGAGCACTTTAGACTCCTACCCCACCCCCTAAACTACAGGGGACGCGTCAACCTCCTCCAAAGCAACTGAAAGCCCTCTACAAGCAGGCGAAGCTTGCCTTCCCCCCCGACCAACAAACAATGCCGACATTTACTTCCCCAGGCTCGAACAACGACCACTCTTCACTCTCACAAGAATCCTGAGGGGGCCTGGAGCCCACCTCCACCCTCAACAAAATTCCCCCCCATATTTTTGATTTTTTTTTTGTCCTCCAAGGCCACCCCCCTCTCGCAACCTGACTCTCCTGGCCTTTGCCCCCCCCCCGGCTTCCCCCTTTCCCCCAACCCCCTCCGGATATCCATGGCCAGAATTCCAAGCCGTATTCGGGGGAGGAGGGTTTGCAGATTGGTGTGCTGAGGACCTCAACTGCATTTTGCAGAGAGGGTTCTCTGGCATAACCAGCTGGCCTCAGCCCATCTTCGCAACCCACACCTCAAATCGGAGGCCATGTCTCACAGCATGGATCCTCAACTAGTAGAAATCCCCCAAGTGAAGGAGTCAATCCCTCGCCTTCACGAGAGAGAAAAAAAGAAAAGGAAATTGGCCGGAGAATCGGACCAGCGGGGGCGGTATTGCAGTCACCACAGATTCAGAGAGTAGCAACATCCTACCTCCCCTCTCCTCCCCCCCCCCCTCCCCCCCTCACTTACGCTCCCTATCCCCCCAAACAACAACTCCACCACCCAACCGGCCCCAATTTGTTTTCTCACAGGGCCTCCCCTCCCCCCTCAAAAAAAAAATGGAAACCCCCCCTCCCCCCTGAGCGCCTCCCCGAACCGCCCCCTCTTTTTTTTGAATTAAAAAGACCCATTTTGGCGTTCTCCTCCTCCTACTCCTCCTCCCCCCCCCCCCCCTCCTTAGCCATCTCCCCCCCCCCTCCCCCCACCCCCACCCCCCCCCACCACCAAACATAAAAAGAAAAATTTTTCCCCCCCCCCGCCCCGGCCCCCCCTCCCACCCCCCCCTTCAAACCTTTTTAATTGCCCCCGAAAAAAAAATTTTTGGTCCCCCCCTGGATCTCTTCCCCCCCCCACCCCACCCCCGATAAGCGGTTGAAGATGGACACCCGCCACAGCCCGCCTCATCTTTCAACACTGGTGCACTCAGCTAAATTTATAATTTCTTTTGAAACCAAATCAGTACACAACACCCCTTCCCACGACACAGATACACCCGACCTCCCCAT
>CAMQGK010000358.1:935000-1027500 GCA_947000775.1 Pterois miles | reverse complement strand
TTGTGTGCATGTACCATGTATAAGTTAAAACAGAGTGTAAATTGAATTTCCCCACTGTGGGACTAATAAAGGTAGATCTTCTTCTTCTTCTTCTTCTTCTTCTTCTGGACTCTGTCCTCTGGACTCTGTCCTGCCTACTCCTCTGCTCTGGAGGCTTGTTGGGTATTTCCTGTTTACCGCCTCAGAGGAAGTTGTCCTCACTGCGTCAGCTTCGTTACTGGTCCAGCAGTAGTTGCGTTGCTTCCTTTAGTTGTCGTACACGCTGCCACCGTCCTGTGTTTGTGGCTTCGAGGGCAGCGGCAGCTCATCAGCCTGCTGTACGTCGGACTCTTCATATCATAGGCTCTGTCTGATAAGATAAGATAAGATAAGATTTTCCTTTATTAGTCACACAGTGGAGAAATTCACAACATCACTGTATGATGATCCAGATGATCACTGTAGATATTTGATCATCTCGTTTCATTTCACCAGACAAACTGGTGTGTGTGAGGCGCGCTGACAGCTGGCTTTGTGTCCTACTGGTCTAGTCTTCATACTGGTACCCCGGTCTGGTTTCTTTGGCTAAACCCTGCTACGATTGTGTGTCGTTGCAGATCCAGACCTTCTGTGGGGCCAAATCCTGAAGATGCTAAATGCTAACATGCCAGAGGAATTCTATATGTGGATGTCCAACATAAAGCAAGTCCTAACACCGCTGTTAGAGCGGGCCATGGAGCTGCTGCAGGCTCTACCCTGAAGCTTCAGGCCTTCTGCAGGGAGCCTTCTCCACCCACATGTGGATGTGCAGTCAGTGTTGACGTAGCTGGTTGAAGCCATAGATTCCTCAGTGCTGCTGTATTGATCCAGAAAGCTGAGCTCTGCTGCGGAGCCCTGCCGGCAGTGCCTACATGTACCAGGATGCATTGCACGGCAGCTACAGAGGGTCTCCTGTACCTTAACCTCCCCACGGTGATGCAGCCTCGGCCTCCTTCGCTGCACGTCTCCGCCCGTACACCGCGACTCCTGTTACTACGGCTGAATGTGTCAGTCAGCCACAACACCGTCAGACGTCTCCTATGAACTACAACCGGACAGCTGGCTGGACTCCATCTACCTCCACCTACGTCACGTCACGGTGCTGGATGCAGGAGAAGTTGCGCTCAGTTTTCTGGGCCAACACAGCAGCACTGAGGAACTTATTGATTGATAATTTATTGATTATTATTATTCAAACCGCTAGATTTACCATCAGCACTGACTGCACGTCCATATACAGGTGGAGAACTGTCCCTTTAAGTTGTGACTGGCTCCCAGGTCTGAGGCGGCGCTGGCCTAGTGGCTGGTTCAGCGTCTGATGGAACAAAGACTATAGACGGTCTGAAGAGTCAGGACTCACGGCTTCCTGTTGGTAGATGAAGAGAGGACTGTGATCAGAGGGTCCTTCAGTCTTTTTGGATCCGGTGTGCTGCCAGCGTACACTTCCTGTGCCCTTTGACCTCTGGCTCACTCAGGCTCCGTCGTACTCTCAGCTGCAGCTCGGTGTTTGAGCGGGAGAATCGCTGTGTTGGTGTGAAACTGAACCGCCGCTGAGAGTAGAACTGCTTGACGCTGCTGCAGGACCTGCGGTGGTGCTGACCCTGTTATTCCAGACTCACCAGACTCCCTGTTTCTGTATCTGGGCGGGTACATGCGTTCACTCTTCTGACTCACTCCTTTGTTGTTACTAGTTTACTGCATGAATGCTGCAGTGTGTGAACTCGTGTTACCTCCTGCTGGGTGTGTTGGTGGATCAGGACTCATTTAGTACATTAGTTGGTGGTGCTTGTTTTGTTGATCATAGCTCACTGTTGTCTTGGTGTGTTATTTAGCCCAGAATCAGCTGATATGACAGGAAGTGATGTCACAGATCTCTGAAGGAGTTCACGTGAAGCTCTGCTTATGTCTGATTGATATCAGTGGACTTGTTTGCATCTGTGGAGGTGAAGTGTTGAGTGTAACCACACCTGGTTCCTCACATCCTCCACATTACACAGGTACAGGTGTTCTCTGTCAGGTGACGGTGTTCCTGCTCTGGTGACAGTCAGCATATTTAGTTTTAGTGGGTCTTTTCTTACTTGTGATTGCACTGTAAAGTTATGGGATGTACAATTAATAATGAATAAAACAAACAGCATTCACTTCATACGGTGTTTGGTTTGTGATCCACGGAGGGCTGCAGGACTAACCGAGTACCGCAGCTCCAAACCCCAGACCCTCACGGTTCTATCAGCCCCGGACCTGAAGCAGTGGAACAGTGATCAAGGACAGCATCGCTAGAGGGTCTTTATGTCATTTCAGTTCTAGTCCTTTCTCTTACGCAGTATCACTAAAACCACACGGCTTTTTTCTGCTGCCAGCAAGAGACCTCAAATAACCCGTCTCCTCCCCATCGTCATCATCATATCATCATCATCATCATCATCATCATCATATCATCATCATCATATCATCATAATCATAATAATAAATGTGCAGTGTACTGTATGGTCTCTGTTGGTGCCTTTAACACACAGCTAAACGGCCATTTTAAGGTTGTTAGGTTCACAGCTGCTCTTTGTTTCTTTGACTAAATGAAGATCTTGTGAAGCCTGAACTGAACAAACTTTGCTTACTTACTGTGTAACATGCACACTGTACAGTTTTAATACAATACTATGAAGTATATGTACACAGAATGGAAGAGAACATGGTGAAGTATCATCTAAAATGGCTGTAATAGTAATATAGTATTATAGACAGTATAACGCCATGTGGGGCGCGGTCAGGTGTGAGTCCACAGAGCAGCGTTAAGCCAGCAGACATGCTGTGAACAGCTACAGGTGTCCTCCAGCACTCAGACTATATCTGTGTCCCAGACCATGATGGTGTTTCTGAGAGGCGCAGTAAACCAGAGTCCGTCCCCTGGGGGGGTAACCCAGCCCTGGATCAGCATTCAGCTCAGGTGTCCTGCATGTGTCTGGCTACATGCTCAGCAGCATTTTCCAGCAGTAAGTCATGCTGTAGGCGCCGCCCTCTCTGTTTTCTTATTTAATGTCCAGACAACGCCCTGTTTGAGCACTCGGCATCATCGCAGACACACCTCCCCCCATGACTCACGGTGGCGGTCTGTTGCAGGCCTGCTGTCCATGCTTCACCCCACCCTGCAGCTGGGGTGTGCCTCTGGCTTTGTGTTAGTGGTGCTCATGCTCCACATTTCAGCTGTCGTCTCTCTGAACACTGTGTTCTGGGAACCTGAAGCCAGCGGAGGGAGGTTCTGTCTGATCGCCAGGTACTGGGCGCCACCTTGTGGAGAACTGAGGTTACGACAGCTCACAGTGTAGGAGCAGTGGTTGGTGGTGTGCCTCTTCAGTGTCTCAGTAGCAATTAAAACATAAAATGAAATCTTTAATATATTCACACTTTACATCCAGTATAAACAGTATGTCACGGAAACAAAGGAGAGGACGTGGTGCTGCAGGTAGAGGAGGAACATCAGCTGTATGCTGTAACTGTGTGTGTGTGTGTGTGTGTGTGTGTGTGTGTGTGTGTGTGTGTGTGTGTGTGGCGTCCTGCAGAAGCTGGATCTGGGAAGATAGCGGGAATCGTCGGCGCCGTCGGAGTCGCTCTGCTGGGAGCAGCGTCCAGTTACATTGCTTACCAGAAGAAAAAGCTGTGCTTCAAGCTGCAAGGAGGTCACTACATTGTTGTTGTATTCATGTGTCAGTGGGGTCTGTGGGGTCAGTGGGGTCAGTGGGGTCTGTGGGGTCTGTGGGGTCAGTGGGGTAAGTGGGGTCTGTGGGGTCAGTGGGGTCTGTGGGGTCAGTGGGTCTGTGGGGTAAGTGGGGTCTGTGGGGTCAGTGGGTCTGTGGGGTCAGTGGGGTCTGTGGGGTCAGTGGGGTCAGTGGGGTCTGTGGGGTCTGTGGGGTCAGTGGGTCTGTGGGGTCAGTGGGTCTGTGGGGTCAGCGGGGTCTGTGGGGTCAGTGGGTCAGTGGGGTCTGTGGGGTCAGTGGGGTAAGTGGGGTCTGTGGGGTCAGTGGGGTCTGTGGGGTCAGTGGGTCAGTGGGGTCACAGCTGGAGCACCAGGCCGTTGTCATGACGCTGTGTCTGTCACGCTGATGGGATGTCCTGTGTGCAGGTGCAGATCCAGAGGGGGGTAAAGTCCATTATGGCCAGCAGTCTGATCCTCAAGGTAGGCCTCTGTCACCCTGTTTAGCAACTACATATTAATAAGCAAGTATCTGCAATAAAACTGTGTTTATACAGCAGCTGTCAAACTAGTCAGATCAATCAAAGTGCTGCAGACACAGCTGACTGAAGAGGACAGCAGTCATAGATGGAAGGCTATTAAAGATAAAAGATCAATGAAGTACAGGGAATAAAAATAACAATACAACCATAACTAAATGATCAAACTACACGAGAGTGAAATATTAATAAACCTCCTTTTATGAGCTCAGAGTATTAATACCACTATGTGAAACTACTTCATTACAGCCGTACATCATCATGAGCAGCTCAGTGTACTGATACAGGACAGTACTCGTAGTACTGGTGAATCCACAACTGTGTATTTCAGATCTTCATGTGTTTGTAATATCTCAGTCTGCAGAGTAAACATTAATATGACGGCATATCAGAGCCAATGCAGGTCAAAACCAATCAATCGGAGATCTGAGATTAAACTCTGACTTAGTTAAAACCTTCGATGTACAAGGTGGGGTCCCTGTACAAGGTGGGGTCACTGCACAAGGTGGGGTCGCTGTACAAGGTAGGGTCGCTGATCAAGGTGGGATCACTGCACAAGGTGGGATCGCTGTACAAGGTGGGATCGCTGCACAAGGTGGGGTCGCTGTACAAGGTGAGATCACTGTACAAGGTGGGGTCGCTGTACAAGGTGAGATCACTGTACAAGGTGGGATCGATGTACAAGGTGGGGTTGCTGTACAAGGTGGGGTCACTGCACAAGGTGGGGTCGCTGTACAAGGTGGGATCAATGTACACGGTAGGATCAATATACAAGGTGGGATCCCTGTACAAGGTGGGATCCCTGTACAAGGTAGGATCACTGTACAAGGTGGGGTTGCTGTACAAGGTAGGATCACTGCACAAGGTGGGGTCACTGTACAAGGTAGGATCGCTGTACAAGCTGGGATCACAGTGGGGTTGCTGTACAAGGTGGGATCGCTGTACAAGGTGGGATCACTGCACAAGGTGGGCAGGTGGGGTCGCTGTACAAGGTGGGATCGCTGTACAAGGTGGGATCACTGTACAAGGTGGGATCCCTGTACAAGGTGGGATTGCTGTACAAGTTTAGATCACAGGTGGGATCCCTGTACAAGGTGGGATCACAGGTGGGGTCGCTGCACAAGGTGGGGTCGCTGTACAAGGTGGGATCCCTGTACAAGGTGGGGTCGCTGTACAAGGTGGGATCACTGCACAAGGTGGGGTCGCTGTACAAGGTGGGATCGATGTACAAGGTGGGATCGCTGTACAAAGTGGGATCGATGTACAAGGTGGGATCCCTGTACAAGGTGGGGTCACTGTACAAGGTGGGGTCGCTGCACAAGGTGGGGTCACTGTACAAGGTGGGATCACTGCACAAGGTGGGGTCGCTGTACAAGGTGGGATCACTGCACAAGGTGGGATCGCTGTACAAAGCGGGATCGATGTACAAGGTGGGATCCCTTACAAGGTGGGGTCGCTGTACAAGGTGGGATCCCTGTACAAGGTGGGGTCGCTCCACAGACGTCACCGCTGACATTCATGATATTAATATTTAATTCTGCTCATAAGAGAGAACTGACATGGTCCTCCAGGAGGATGGAAACTGTAATCTTTAGGATTTATCGATCAGTACGATTAGATCAGACCTGGCTACCATGAGAGGAAGTAGAAAACACTCTGATGTCAGCAGTATGATGAAGTAAGGACACCACGACCCCACCATGACCCCACCCCACCATGACCCCACCCCACCATGAACCCACCATGACCCCACCCCACCATGAACCCACCCCACCACGACCCCACCATGACACCACCCCACCATGACCCCACCCCCACCATGAACCCACCCCACCACGACCCCACCATGACCCCACCCCACCATAAACCCACCATGACCCCACCCCACCATGAACCCACCATGACCCCACCCCACCATGAACCCACCCCACCACGACCCCACCATGACCCCACCCCACCATGACACCACCCCACCACGACCCCACCATGACCCCACCCCACCATGAACCCACCATGACCCCACCCCACCACGACCCCACCATGACCCCACCCCACCATGACACCACCCCACCACGACCCCACCATGACCCCACCCCACCATGAACCCACCCCACCACGACCCCACCATGACCCCACCCCACCATGACACCACCCCACCACGACCCCACCATGACCCCACCCCACCATGAACCCACCATGACCCCACCCCACCATGAACCCACCATGACCCCACCCCACCATGACCCCACCCCACCATGAACCCACCATGAACCCACCATGACCCCACCTCACCATGACGCCACCCCACCATGACGCCACCAGCCACCACCAACCCAGCGTGGATCAGCATTCAGCTCAGGTGTCCTGCATGTGTCTGGCTACATGCTCAGCAGCATTTTCCAGCAGTAAGTCATGCTGTAGGCGCCGCCCTCTCTGTTTTGTTATTTAATGTCCAGACAACGCCCTGTTTGAGCACTCGGCACCATCGCAGACACACCTCCCCCCATGACTCACGGTGGCGGTCTGTTGCAGGCCTGCTGTCCATGCTTCACCCCGCCCTGCAGCTGGGGTGTGCCTCTGGCTTTGTGTTAGTGGTGCTCATGCTCCATGCTCCACCATGACCCCACCATGACCCCACCCACCATGAATCCACCATGACCCCACCAAAACCCGACCCCACCACGACCCCACCATGAATCCACCATGACCCCACCACGACCCCACCCCACCATGAATCCACCATGACCCCACCAAGACCCGACCCCACCACGACCCCACCATGAATCCACCATGACCCCACCACGACCCCACCATGAATCCACCATGACCCCACCACGACCCCACCCCACCATGAATCCACCACGACCCCACCCCACCACAAATCCACCATGACCCCACCAAGACCCCACCCCACCATGACCCCACCACGACCCCACCATGAATCCACCATGACCCCACCACGACCCCACCCCACCATAATCCACCACGACCCCACCCCACCATGAATCCACCACCACCCCACCATGAATCCACCATGACCCCACCACGACCCCACCCCACCATACCCCACCAACCCCACCCCACCATGACCCCACCACACCCCACCATAATCCACCATACCCCCCACGACCCCACCCCACCATACCCCACCACGACCCCACCCCACCATGAATCCACCACGACCCCACCATGAACCCACCATGACCCCACCACGACCCCACCATGAATCCACCATGACCCCACCACGACCCCACCATGAATCCACCATGACCCCACCACGACCCCACCATGAATCCACCATGACCCCACCACGACCCCACCCCACCACGACCCCACCATGAACCCACCCCACCACGACCCCACCATGAACCCACCCCACCACGACCCTACCATGAATCCACCCCATCATGACCCGACCCCACCATCAATCCACCCCACCATGACGCCACCCAACCATGACCCCACCATGAAGCCACCCCACCCCACCCTACCATGAATCCACGCCACCATGACCCCACCTCACCATTAACCCACCCCACCATGACCCCACCATGACCCCACCCCACCATGACCCCACCACGACCCCACCATGAAGCCCCCCCACCATGACCCCACCATACTCCACCACGACCCCACCCTACCATGACCCCACCCCACCCCACTATGAATCCACGCCACCATGACCCCACCTCACCACTAACCCACCCCACCATGACCTCACCCCACCATGACCCCACCACGAAGCCACCCTACCATGACCCCACCATGTGAGTCATTGCTGTATCCCCAGGAGATCAGCTGATCAGTTTATCTTAGCTCAGTGTGTATGTGCTGTCTGAGCAGAGCACTACAGGATGTTGTAGGTCAGTCAGCGTGTCCACAGTAACGTGTGCCGTAGACCTTTTATTCTTCATTCATTCATTCATTCATTCATTCATTCATTCTCATTCATTCTTCTGCTCTCTCACATGTCAGTGTCCAGCAACCTGCTCAGGACGTCCTAGACTCCCCGTCCGAGACACCGGGTCGGTGGCCTCGTCTCCACAGCCCTCCTTCACCCAGCTTTCAGTCAACTCTCATCTTTGGTTTTTCCATCTACGTGTATTTTCCAGCTAGAAACATTTATGTTATTGTCCCTTTAACCCTTCGTAGCTGCCCTGACTTCACTGATGTTCTGTGTCTGTGATACTGTACACATGAACACAGTCCTGCTGTGCCTCTACACTCTAGTAACCAAGGTGTGTTTAGTCAGACGTACAGTAGTTGTTCCTTGGGTGTGGTTCTCCCGTGAGCTCCGGGCTGGTCCGAGCAGAACCCAGTCAGCTCGGTAGAACAAACCTCAGCTGGTCTCCTCTGTTCAATCCTGAAGGCTTTCTTCACCACAGTCACAGAGAAGCTGAAGACTGTTATCTAGCCGTCGTTTTATTTCTTTCTGCTTGTTGTTCGTCTGTGAAGCGACCCGTTACGGTTCAGTTCGCCTCGGTCTGCCTATAAACCGCCTCGCTTATTAAAGGAGGTGTTTCATTCAGGACAAGGAGCGAGGCCAGCCTGAAGGCCATCTACAACCACCACCTCTCATGTCATGCTCTCCACAAATACCACTTTCATTCACTAATTCAGCCCACAGCCGACACTTCGATTGTCCTGGTAGGAACAGCTGGAGCAGATACTCTCATTCAGGATGGCTCGGTTAAGTATAGGACGATTAAAAACACCTGAGCTCTTCCTACTAGGACGTGAATGTTTTTCAGTTCTGTTCAGTATGACATGACGTACAGTGTCTCAGATAGACAACAAGAAAACAGCATCAACCGCACACAAACAACTAAAACCTGGTCAGATCAAAACATATCAGAGAGTCCAGCAGAACACAAGGACGTCAGGGTCAGGGTTAGGGCTAGGCTCAGGGTTAGGTTAGGGTTAGGTTAGGGTTAGGTTAGGGTCAGGGTTAGGTTAGGGTCAGGTTAGGTCAGGGTTAGGTTAGGGTCAGGGTTAGGTTAGGGTTAGGGTCAGGTTAGGGGGGGGTCAGGGTTAGGTTAGGGTTAGGTTAGGTCAGGGTTAGGTTAGGGTCAGGGTTAGGTTAGGGTCAGGGTTAAGTCAGGGTTAGGTTAGGTTAGGGTTAGGGGTAGGTTAGGGTTAGGTTAGGGTCAGGGTTAGGTTAGGGTTAGGTTAGGGTCAGGTTAGGGTCAGGGTTAGGTTAGGGTCAGGTTAGGGTCAGGGTTAGGTTAGGGTCAGGTTAGGTCAGGGTTAGGTTAGGTTAGGGGTAGTTAGGGTTAGGTTAGGGTCAGGTTAGGGTCAGGGTTAGGTTAGAGTTAGGGTTAGGTTAGGGTCAGGTTAGGGTCAGGGTTAGGGTTAGGGTTAGGGTTAGGTTAGGGTCAGGTTAGGGTCGGGGTTAGGTTAGGGTCAGGTTAAGTCAGGGTTAGGGTTAGGTTAGGGTTAGGGGTAGGTTAGGGTCAGGGTTAGGTTAGGGTCAGGGTTAGGTTAGGGGAGTCAGGGTTAGGTTAGGGTCAGGTTAGGGTCAGGGTTAGGTTAGGGTTAGGGGTAGGTTAGGGTCAGGGTTAGGTTAGGGTCAGGGTTAGGTTAGGGTCAGGTTAGGTCAGGGTTAGGTTAGGGTTAGGGTTAGGGTTAGGTTAGGGTCAGGTTAGGGTTAGGGTCGGGGTCAGGTTAGGGTCAGGGTTAGGTCAGGGTCAGGTTAGCGTTAGGGTTAGGGTTAGGTTAGGGTCAGGTTAGGGTCAGGGTTAGGGTCAGGTTAGGGTCAGGGTTAGGGTCAGGTTAGGGTCAGGGTTAGGGTCAGGTTAGGGTCAGGGTTAGGGTCAGGTTAGGGTCAGGGTTAGGTTAGGGTTAGGTTAGGGTTAGGTTAGGGTTAGGTTAGGGTCAGGTTAGGGATGTTGTATTGACATTATCATCATTATCATCATGTAACTGGATCGAAGTCCAGCTGAAGGAGCTTTTTAACAGAAGATGCTGACTGAGATGCGAGCAGTGAAACGTACCACATGCTTCCATCCCATAAACGGTTCAGTTTGGTGGCGACATCTTTTCTATCACGTATGTAAATGTAACGTGTCAAACACAGAATGTATACAGCTCTCTTTCTTCATGCACTGCAGAATTCATTCAGTCTGAAATTGATTCCTTAAAGTGGTATTTTCTGAAGGCTGCACCAATCAGAGCCTTAGTATGGATGCTTTAAGCTGAGACATAATTGGCCTCTTTTAGCTCATTGTTTTGGTTTTACAGCTCATAGGTGGCTGATCAGGTGACACAAACAGGATATAAATGAATGCTGGTGTTGCTCTGCGGCCGAAGCAGCTTTAAACAAGACAGTGATTCCTGTTTTCACCACTTGTTTTAAGAAAATTCAGTTTTCAGGAATCAGTGACAGACAGAAATGAGCTGATGAGATGGAGTTTATTTTCTGAGTAGTAGCAGTAGTATTAGTAGAAGTAGTAGTAGTAGTAGTAGTCGTCGTCGTCAGCTTAGCAGCAGCAGCGTGGATCCCAGCGACTCTCGGAGGCCACGCTGATCTGAAGGCTGCACTCCATGTCGACTCATCACTATTGGAGGAGCTCATATCTTAACATGTAAACTGCTGCTTCAGGGGATTATTATATAATTATTATTATTGTTATGATGAGCTAAGACATACAGAAGAGCTGCACCCTTGTGAGCTGTAAATACTTGATGATAATGTGTATAATTGCCTGCTGACTGTTGCTTTCGGCTTGGTGCTGCAGTGTACTTTGAGCTTTCCAGTATCAAATATCATGATCTCTGTTTGAAGTGGATGTTGGGAGGTTTTCGTCTCGTCTCAGTTTTACAGGCACACGTATTTTACAGCTGATGGTGAGACAGACGTTGCTTTAGTGTGTGGATTCAAAGTGTGTAGTGTGTTTTCAATAAAGTGGTGTACAGTTGGTCTGCGTGGTGTCATGTGCTGTGTAGTTCATCACCAGTTTTCTCTCTACACACATTCACACGTCTTTTCACAGGAAACAACTTCCTGCTTCAAGTAACAAAACTAGCCGGTTAGCTTTAGGATCCTGGTCTGGGTTCGGACAAGGCTACGTTACAGGAGTTCACCTACGTAATGGACGTCAAGTCCCTTAATAGAAGTTAAAGCAAGTCTACGTCGCCTGTTGTCTCTGGTTTTGGTCTCCTGGGTGAAAGTCCTGTGTTTGTTTGACCCGTCCGTCTGCCCTGACCTCGTCCCTACGCAGACGTCAACGCTGCATCACCTGAACTCGTCCTTTAAGCCCCGGTTGTGTTTCTACAGACATGCTGACGGAATCGGGACGAGGAAACTGGACCTTCTCTGCGCCGTACGGTGTTTCCTCGCGGTAAACCCGTATTCTGCCGAACTGCGTCGAGCAGCGAGCTTTCTGCCCATCGGGGGAGGCTGAAAGAGGAAACGCCACGCATCATATCACTGGGGTACAGCTAGGGATGCACCGATCCGACTGTCAGACCCGATACTGACAACGATACCTGGGCTTTGGGTAATGACCATCAACTGATCAACTGATTTAGTTGTTCATTATTAAAATAATAGATCATACACACTGGTCAAAACTCAAACAGGGATTAAACTTCCAGTATTTAATTATAAAGTCCTGAACTAAATCTTAAGACAAACACAGAAAGCCTTTGTTCCTTTGCCATCAGGAGGTCATCAGTGTGAACGCCTGAATAAAAATGACATGGAAGACTGGGTTTTCGCACAGATTTGAACTTTTTAAGTTAGGTTAAGGCTGTGGGGTTAGGGTAGGTTAAGGCTGTGGGGTTAGGGTTAAGGTTAAGGCTGTGGGGTTAGAGTTAAGGTTAGGGTTAAGGCTGTGGGGTTAGAGTTAAGGCTGTGGGGTTAGGGTTAAGGTTAAGGTTAAGGCTGTGGGGTTAGGGTTGTTAAGGCTGTGGGGTTAGGGTTAAGGCTGTGGGGTTAGAGTTAAGGCTGTGGGGTTAAGGGTTAGGTTTAAGGCTGTGGGGTTAGAGTTAAGGCTGTGGGGTTAGAGTTAAGGTTAAGGCTGTGGGGTTAGAGTTAAGGTTAAGGCTGTGGGGTTAGAGTTAAGGTTAGGGTTAAGGTTAAGGCTGTGGGGTTAGAGTTAAGGCTGTGGGTTTAAGGTTAAGGTTAAGGCTGTGGGGTTAGGGTTAAGGCTGTGGGGTTAGAGTTAAGGCTGTGGGGTTAAGGGTTAGGGTTAAGGCTGTGGGGTTAGCGTTTAGGATTAAGGTTTAAGGCTGTGGAGTTAGGGTTAAGGCTGTGGGGTTAAGGTTAAGGTTTAAGGCTGTGGGGTTGAGGTTAAGGGTTAAGGCTGTGGGGTTAGGGTTAAGGGTTAAGGCTGTGAGGTTAAGATTAAGGTTTAAGGCTGTGGGGTTAAGGTTAAGGGTTAAGGCTGTGGGGTTAAGGTTTAAGGCTGTGGGGTTGGGTGGTTTAGCTTGGGTTTGTGGTTAATGTTTAAGGCTGTGGGGTTAAGGTTAAGGGTTAAGGCTGTAGGGTTAGGGTTAAGGGTTAAGGCTGTGGGGTTAAGGGTTAAGGCTGTGGGGTTAAGGTTAAGGGTTAAGGTTTAAGGCTGTGGGGTTAAGGTTAAGGGTTAAGGCTGTGGGGTTAAGGTTAAGGGTTAAGGCTGTGGGGTTAAGGTTAAGGGTTAAGGCTGTGGTCTCAAACTGCTGATCAGCTGATAAACAGCCTGTCTGAGTTTAAATGCAGTTTTTAATAAATTGTCTCTCTATTTGTTGTCTTGCTCTGTTTCTTCTTTCTGCTTTAGTTTAAGTTTTTAGTTTAAGTTTAAGCTCTACTTAAACCTGGTTACGATCTGTGAATTCTTCGTTTGGCCGGTCTGAAGAGTTTGATCATAGTAAACGTAGAAGTGAGCTGACTAGATCTGTGACGGTGTGAGGGAGGAGAAACAGGACTGTGTAGACCACGACTACAGGCCTACCGTTTCATTCAGGACCTGCTACTACAGCTGCAGTCTGCTGACGTCCTGTGTTCCTCTGCTGGGTTCCTTTAAGGCCTAGCAGGACCAGGAAAGTGAGTCGGACCCACCAGCAGAGGGTCGGCGGGTCGGCGCTGTTGCACAACACCTGGCAAAGCTCACCGTCTACGAGTTGAATGACCAGTTGAACAAACAGAAGAGCACACACACACACACACACACACACACTCTACAGAATGGGATGGGACTCGTCGGGCAGCCTCTGGTATTTAAGGGTCCGGGTCCGGCCGACCGGCTCCCAGCAGCCTGAGACAGACCAGTCCAGCCCGGTCCTCGTCCCCTCTGTGGATACAGGTCCTGGATCTGCAGAACGTTTTTAGACATCAGAAATGGCAGGTAGGTGACGTCACTTCACAGAGATACTCTGGATTTAGAGAGGCAGGCTTCCTGAGTCCTGAACTTTGGGACCAGAACTGGGATTCTGTCTGGTCTCCCTCTCAGAGTTAGTTTGACTTATATAATAATAATAATAATAATAATAATAATAATAATAGACTCTGCTCCTCCACTCTGCTCAGTGAACACAGCCCAGATGTGGCTGCAGACCACAGGTTATTACAGATTATAACAGGTTATTAGAGGTTATAACAGGTTATTACAGATTATAACAGGTGATTACAGATTATAACAGGTTATTACAGATTATAACAGGTTATTAGAGGTTATAACAGGTTATTACAGATTATAACAGGTGATTACAGATTATAACAGGTTATTACAGATTATAACAGGTTATTACAGATTATAACAGGTTATTACAGATGATAACAGATTATAACAGGTTATTACAGATTATAACAGGTGATTACAGATTATAACAGGTGATTAGAGGTTATAACAGGTTATTACAGATGATAACAGGTTATAACAGATTATAACAGGTGATTACAGATTATAACAGGTGATTAGAGGTTATAACAGGTTATTACAGATGATAACAGGTTATAACAGGTTATTACAGGTTATGTTGGTTTGGTTTGATTGGTTTGATTTTGGTTTGGTTTGGTTTGATTTGGGTTGATTTAGGGATTGATTTAGGTTTAGAGGTTATAGGTTATTGATTTAGGGATTGATTTAAAGTTATTCGATTTAGGTTATTGATTTAAGGTGATTCAGATTTAAGGTGATTCGATTTAGGTTATTCAGATTTAAGGTGATTCAGATTTTAAGGTGATTCAGATTTTAAGGTTATTAGAGGTTATAACAAGTTATTACAGATTATAACAGGTTATTACAGATTATAACAAGTTATTACAGATTATAACAGGTTATTACAGATTATAACAGGTGATTACAGATTATAAAGTTTACAGATTATAACAGGTTATTACAGATTATAACAGGTTATTACAGGCCAGGAGAATGGACGACTACTCTCTGAAACTGGTTTTGTCCTGTAAACAGAAAAACCATGACGGATAAATCCGGCGATCAGAGGAACCACAGCAGCCTTCAGTGTGAAGTTGCAGCCGGAGCCAAAGTCTTTAAGTCATTTCAGGAGCAAATCTGGGTCCCACATGTAGTCCAGGACACTTGGCTTCATGTTAGCTCATTAATGTTTGCAGGTTTCTTATGGAGATGGACGTAACATTAATTTCTGCTTATTAAGAGACTGAACAGCACGTCTGTCATGTAATAAAAGGATTCAGCTGCAGAGTTAAATATGGTCTTGATCTTCTGGACTGGGAGTATCGAGGTGAAACAACATGTGAGCGACGTGAGTCCTGATTGGACCGCTAAAAGGTGGGCGGGCTTAGAGTGGGTCATGTGACACAGCTACAGACTGGCTCCACGTGATGGATGGATCATATGGTTGGTTCTAGTATGCATAACTTCATATTTAGTTTCACAGGAAGAAAAGATGAGCAGATTCAGAGTCAATGCGATAATAACGTGTTAATGCTAATTTCTTTAATTCATGAATACAATCAGTCTGTCAGAGGATGCAGTGGACTCAGTTTTAGTCTGGAGTCACATGAAACTATAAAACCTAAAGAATCCGTCAGACCAGCTCAGACCAGGTCAGACCAGGTCAGACCAGCTCAGACCAGCTCAGACCAGGTCAGACCAGGTCAGACCAGCTCTGACCAGCTCTGACCAGCTCAGACCAGGTCAGACCAGCTCAGACCAGCTCAGACCAGGTCAGACCAGCTCAGACCAGCTCAGACCAGGTCAGACCAGCTCAGACCAGGTCAGACCAGCTCACACTGTCATGTCCAGTTTGCCATGTTCTGATTGGAGCAGATTTTTGGTCAGAAGTCAGAACCTGGGAGGGTTTCTTAACGTCAGTAGTTTCACTGAGGCTTCTCCTCGTGGGCTGCTGTGGACGGATCGTCACCGTCACTTCCTGTTTACAGAGCTGATTGCTCTTCATTGGACAGTGCTATGGACATTACCTAGCAACCAAATTACGCATCCCTAACGTCTTCAGGCATTTCTCAGGTTTTAATGGTGTAGTTGTCCTGAACTTAGACCTTTATATTCACTCTCGGTCAGCCCAGTCCAGACCAGATCTCCATTATAACATTAGAAATGTAAAGCGTCACCCAGCTCATCTCATCTGACTCTGTCCAGCTGCTGAGGCCTTCGTCACCCTGGCAACCACAGACTCCTACTGTAAGGGAGCTACAGTGGTGGCCAGAAGTTTGCAGCGCCACGGGACAACCCGCAGCATCGTCGTCATGGTAACTCCAAACGTCTCAGAGCAGGCAAGGTGGGTGAAACATCTGTTTTATATTATACACACCCAGAGACACCCAGAGACACCCAGAGACACATAGAGACACCCACAGACACATAGAGACACCCAGAGAGACCCACAGACACACAGAGACACATAGAGACACCCACAGACACATAGAGACACCCACAGACACATAGAGACACCCAGAGAGACCCAGAAACACCCAGAGACACATAGAGACACCCACAGACACATAGAGACACCCACAGACACCCAGAGAGACCCAGAGACACCCAGAGAGACCCAGAAACACCCAGAGACACATAGAGACACCCAGAGAGACCCAGAGACATATAGAGACACCCACAGACACATAGAGACACCCAGAGAGACCCAGAGACATATAGAGACACCCAGAGACACCCAGAGACACCCAGAGAGACCCAGAAACACCCAGAGACACACAGAGACACCCAGAGACACATAGAGACACCCACAGACACATAGAGACACCCACAGACACATAGAGACACCCAGAGAGACCCAGAAACACCCAGAGACACATAGAGACACCCAGAGACACATAGAGACACCCAGAGAGACCCAGAGACATATAGAGACACCCAGAGAAAAGAGACACCCAGAGACATATGGAGACACCCACAGACACCCAGAGACATATAGAGACACCCAGAGACACATAGAGACACCCAGAGAGACCCAGAGACACCCACAGACACCAGAGACACCCAGAGACATATAGAGAGACCCAGAGACACATAGAGACACCCAGAGAGACCCAGAGACATATAGAGACACCCACAGACACATAGAGACACCCAGAGAGACCCAGAGACATATAGAGACACCCACAGACACATAGAGACACCCAGAGAGACCCAGAGACATATAGAGACACCCACAGACACCCAGAGACATATAGAGACACCCAGAGACACATAGAGACACCCAGAGAGACACAGAGACACCCAGAGACATATAGAGAGACCCAGAGACACCCAGAGAGACCCAGAGACACCCACAGACACAGAGACACCCAGAGACATATAGAGAGACCCAGAGACATATAGAGACACCCAGAGAGACCCAGAGACACATGAGACACCCAGAGACACATAGAGACACCCATAGAGACCCAGAGACACCCAGTGAGACCCAGAGACACCCAGTGAGACCCAGAGACACATAGAGACACCCAGAGAGACCCAGAGACACCTAGAGAGACACCCAGAGACACATAGAGACACCTAGAGAGACACATAGAGACACCCAGAGACGCCCAGGGACACCCAGAGACACCCAGTGAGACCCAGAGACACCCAGAGAGACACCCAGAGACACAGAGACACCCAGAGACACTCTTTGACACCCAGAGACGCATAGAGACACCCAGAGACACCCACTGACACACAGAGACACTCAGTGAGACACATAGAGACACCCAGAAAGACACCCAGAGAGACACGCAGTGAGACACAGAGACACCCAGTGACGCCCAGAGACACCCAGTGAGACCCAGAGACACCCAGTGAGACCCAGTGACACTCAGTGACACCCAGTGACACCCAGAGACACCCAGTGAGACCCAGAGACACTCGGAGACACCAAGTGAGACTAGGAGACACCCAGTGAGACCCAGAGACACCCAGAAACACTCAGTGACACCCAGTGAGACCCAGAGACACTCAGTGACACCCAGTGAGACCCAGAGACACCCTTTCACACCCAGAGACACCCAGAGACACATAGAGACAGCCAGAGACACATAGAGACACCCAGAGACACACAGAGACACCCAGAGAGACCCAGAGACATATAGAGACACCCAGAGACACATAGAGACACCCAGAGACATATAGAGACACCCAGAGACACATAGAGACACCCAGAGAGACCCAGAGGCACTCAAAGACACATAGAGACACCCAGAGAGACCCAGAGACACTCAGAGACACATAGAGACACCCAGAGACACCCACAGACACAGAGACACCCAGAGAGACCCAGAGACACATAGAGACACCCAGAGACATATAGAGACACCCAGAGACACATAGAGACACCCAGAGACACATAGAGACACATAGAGACACCCAGAGACACATAGAGACACCCAGAGACACCCAGAGAGACCCAGAGACACATAGAGACACCCAGAGAGACCCAGAGACACCCAGTGAGACCCAGAGACACCCAGAGACACCCAGAAACACCCAGTGAGACCCAGAGACACATAGAGACACCCAGAGAGACCCAGAGACACCTAGAGACACCCAGAGACACCCAGTGAGACCCAGAGACACATAGAGACACCCAGAGAGACACCCAGGGACACCCAGAGACACATAGAGACACCTAGAGAGACACATAGAGACACCCAGAGACACATAGAGACACCCAGTGAGACCCAGAGACACCCAGAGACACTCTTTGACACCCAGAGACACCCAGGGAGACCCAGAGAGACCCAGGGAGACCCAGAGAGACCCAGTGAGACCCAGAAACACTCAGTGACACCCAGTGAGACCCAGAGACACCCAGGGAGACCCAGTGAGACCCAGAGACACCCAGAGACACCCTTTAACACCCAGAGACACCCAGAGACACCCAGGGACACCCAGTGAGACCCAGAGACACCCAGAGACACCCTTTCACACCCAGAGACACATAGAGACACCCAGAGACACATAGAGACACCCAGAGACACATAGAGACACCCAGAGAGACCCAGAGACACATAGAGACAACCAGAGAGACCCAGAGACACATAGAGACACCCAGAGAGACCCAGAGACACCCAGTGAGACCCAGAGACACATAGAGACACCCAGAGATACCCAGAGAGACACCCAGGGACACCCAGAGACACATAGAGACACCTAGAGAGACACATAGAGACACCCAGAGACACATAGAGACACCCAGAGAGACCCAGAGACACATAGAGACAACCAGAGACACATAGAGACACCCAGAGAGACCCAGAGACACCCAGTGAGACCCAGAGACACCCAGAAACACCCAGTGAGACCCAGAGACACATAGAGACACCCAGAGAGACCCAGAGACACCTAGAGACACCCAGAGACACCCAGTGAGACCCAGAGAACACATAGAGACACCCAGAGATACCCAGAAGAGACACCCAGGGACACCCAGAGACGCATAGAGACATCTAGAGAGACACATAGAGACACCCAGAGACACATAGAGACACCCAGTGAGACCCAGAGACACCCAGAGAGACCCAGAGACACAGAGACACTCTTTGACACCCAGAGACACATAGAGACACCCAGAGACACCCACTGACACACAGAGACACTCAGTGAGACACACAGAGACACTCAGTGAGACACCCAGAGAGACACCCAGTGACGCCCAGAGACACCCAGTGAGACCCAGAGACACCCAGTGAGACCCAGTGACACTCAGTGACACCCAGTGACACCCAGAGACACCCAGTGAGACCCAGAGACACTCGGAGACACCAAGTGATGACACCCAGGACCAGAGACACCCAGTGAGACCCAGAGACACCCAGAAACACTCAGTGACACCCAGTGAGACCCAGAGACACCCAGAAACACTCAGTGACAACCCAGTGAGACCCAGAGACACCCTTTCACACCCAGAGACACCCCACACCCAGAGACTAACTACTGTAATCGTTCTCTGTGACCAGGCTCGCCCTTGAGGATGTGTTTGATGAGGTCATCATGGTGGACCTCATGGACAGTGAGGACCGCGTCCACCTGGCTTTGCTGGGACGTCCTGAGCTCGGCATCACCTTCACCAAGATCCACTGCTGGTCTCTGACCCACTACAGTAAATGTGTCTTCCTGGATGCTGACACACTTGTGAGTCCTGCTGAAACTTCTGCGATTGTTTCAGATTGTTCTGGAGGTTTTAGCCGATCCTGGTCCACGAGTGCAGTCTGTAGCTTTGAGCCCTTCACTGTCCTGATTAGCAGCTTTCAGCAGCTTCTACCTGGATCTCTGCTGTCTGGCCTTCTTCACTCATCACACTCATCTCCAGCCTCTGATCCGGGTCAGGTCTCGGGGCCAACGGCTCCAGCAGGGACCCCTTTCCTGGGCCACATTAACCAGCTCTGACTGGGGGATCCCGAGGCGTTCCCAGACCAGTGTGGAGATATAATCTCTCCACCTAGTCCTGGGTCTTCCCGGGGCCTCCTCCCAGCTGGTCCTGCCTGGAGCACCTCCCTAAGGAGGCGCCCAGGACGGGGGGCATCCTCACCAGATGAACCACCCCAACTGGCTCCTTTCAACCTAAAGGACTCTACTCTACTCCGAGTCCCTCAGCTTCCCTCTAAGGGAGACCCCCTCCGGAGAAAACCCATTTCAGCTGCTCGTACTCGTGATCTAGTTCTCTGGGTCCCGACCCAGCCCTCCTGGCCAGGTAGGACTGAAGAGCGAGGTCAGGATGCCGAGCATGCTCTGATCCATTCATCCACCTGTTAACCAGGTCTGTCCCTCTGGTAATCATACTGCCAGGAGTTTTATTATTTCATATTAAAAATGAGCTACAGCTTAGTTTGATCTCCGATCAGACAAACCGTGTGATCAGATCTTCAGGGTCTGTCACTCCGTTCCACCGCCACTACCGTCAATTAGGACTTATTGACCATTAATAAAGCCATCAGTCACACATTATGAACTCTATAGAGCATGTTTTACTTTATCAATCTTTATGAATCCAGGACGTTTAACAGTTTGCTGCTGTGCTCACATTCAGACGTTATTATTCCTTCATTTATCTATAGAAAACATATAATAATAATAATAATAATAATAATCACTGCTCACAGTCAGACGTTATTATTCCTTCATTTATCTATAGAAAACATATAATAATAATAATAATAATAATAATAATAATAATCACTGCTCACATTCAGACGTTATTATTCCTTCATTTATCTAGAGAAAACATATAATAATAATAATAATAATAATCACTGCTCACAGTCAGAGGTTATTATTCCTTCATTTATCTAGAGAAAACATATAATAATAATAATAATAATAATAATAATCACTGCTCACATTCAGAGGTTATTATTCCTTCATTTATCTATAGAAAACATATAATAATAATAATAATAATAATAATAATAATCACTGCTCACATTCAGATGTTATTATTCCTTCATTTATCTATAGAAAACATATAATAATAATAATAATAATAATAATAATAATAATCACTGCTCACAGTCAGAGGTTATTATTCCTTCATTTATCTATAGAAAACATATAATAATAATAATAATAATAATCACTGCTCACATTCAGACGTTATTATTCCTTCATTTATCTATAGAAAACATATAATAATAATAATAATAATAATAATATCACTGCTCACATTCAGACGTTATTATTCCTTCATTTATCTATAGAAAACATATAATAATAATAATAATAATAATCACTGCTCACAGTCAGAGTTATTATTCCTTCATTTATCTATAGAAAACATATAATAATAATAATAATAATAATCACTGCTCACATTCAGAGGTTATTATTCCTTCATTTATCTATAGAAAACATATAATAATAATAATAATAATAATATACACTGCTCACATTCAGACGTTATTATTCCTTCATTTATCTAGAGAAAACATATAATAATAATAATAATAATAATAATAATAATCACTGCTCACATTCAGACGTTATTATTCCTTCATTTATCTATAGAAAACATATAATAATAATAATAATAATAATAATAATAACACTGCTCACAGTCAGAGGTTATTATTCCTTCATTTATCTAGAGAAAACATATAATAATAATAATAATAATAATAATAATAATAATCACTGCTCACAGTCAGACGTTATTATTCCTTCATTTATCTATAGAAAACATATAATAATAATAATAATAATAATAATCACTAATAATAATAATAATAATATGCTCACAGTCAGAGGTTATTATTCCTTCATTTATCTATAGAAAACATATAATAATAATAATAATAATAATAATCACTGCTCACAGTCAGAGGTTATTATTCCTTCATTAATCTATAGAAAACATATAATAATAATAATAATAATAATCACTGCTCACAGTCAGAGGTTATTATTCCTTCATTTATCTATAGAAAACATATAATAATAATAATAATAATAATCACTGCTCACATTCAGAGGTTATTATTCCTTCATTTATCTATAGAAAACATATAATAATAATAATAATAATAATCACTGCTCACAGTCAGAGGTTATTATTCCTTCATTTATCTATAGAAAACATATAATAATAATAATAATAATAATCACTGCTCACATTCAGAGGTTATTATTCCTTCATTTATCTATAGAAAACATATAATAATAATAATAATAATAATAATAATCACTGCTCACATTCAGACGTTATTATTCCTTCATTTATCTATAGAAAACATATAATAATAATAATAATAATAATAATCACTGCTCACATTCAGAGGTTATTATTCCTTCATTTATCTATAGAAAACATATAATAATAATAATAATAATAATAATCATCACTGCTCACATTCAGACGTTATTATTCCTTCATTTATCTATAGAAAACATATAATAATAATAATAATAATAATAATAATCACTGCTCACATTCAGAGGTTATTATTCCTTCATTTATCTATAGAAAACATATAATAATAATAATAATAATAATAATCATCACTGCTCACATTCAGACGTTATTATTCCTTCATTTATCTATAGAAAACATATAATAATAATAATAATAATAATAATCATCACTGCTCACATTCAGACGTTATTATTCCTTCATTTATCTATAGAAAACATATAATAATAATAATAATAATAATCACTGCTCACAGTCAGAGGTTATTATTCCTTCATTCATCTATAGAAAACATATAATAATAATAATCACTGCTCACATTCAGACGTTATTATTCCTTCATTTATCTATAGAAAACATATAATAATAATAATAATAATAATCACTGCTCACATTCAGACGTTATTATTCCTTCATTCATCTATAGAAAACATATAATAATAATAATAATAATAATAATAAAACACTGCTCACATTCAGAGGTTATTATTCCTTCATTCATCTATAGAAAACATATAATAATAATAATAATAATAATCACTGCTCACATTCAGACGTTATTATTCCTTCATTTATCTATAGAAAACATATAATAATAATAATAATCACTGCTCACATTCAAGTTATTATTCCTTCATTCATCTATAAAAACAAAAAAAAAATAATAAAATAACACTCTCACAGCAATTATTATTCCTTCATTCATCTATAAAAACAAAAAAAAAAAAAAAACACTGCCACAGTCAATTATTATTCCTTCATTCATCTAAAAAACAAAAAAAAAAAATAATAATAATAATAATCACTGCTCACATTCAGATGTTATTATTCCTTCATTTATCTATAGAAAACATATAATAATAATAATAATAATAATAATAATAATCACTGCTCACATTCAGATGTTATTATTCCTTCATTTATCTATAGAAAACATATAATAATAATAATAATAATAATAATAATAATAATCACTGCTCACATTCAGATGTTATTATTCCTTCATTCATCTATAGAAAACATATAATAATAATAATAATAATAATAATCACTGCTCACATTCAGAGGTTATTATTCCTTCATTCATCTATAGAAAACATATAATAATAATAATAATAATAATAATAATAATAATCACTGCTCACAGTCAGAGGTTATTATTCCTTCATTTATCTATAGAAAACATATAATAATAATAATAATAATAATAATCACTGCTCACAGTCAGAGGTTATTATTCCTTCATTCATCTATAGAAAACATATAATAATAATAATAATAATAATAATAATAATCACTGCTCACATTCAGACGTTATTATTCCTTCATTCATCTATAGAAAACATATAATAATAATAATAATAATAATAATAACACTGCTCACATTCAGATGTTATTATTCCTTCATTTAGCTATAGAAAACATATAATAATAATAATAATAATAATAATAAACACTGCTCACAGTCAGAGGTTATTATTCCTTCATTCATCTATAGAAAACATATAATAATAATAATAATAATAATAATAATCACTGCTCACAGTCAGAGGTTATTATTCCTTCATTCATCTATAGAAAACATATAATAATAATAATAATAATAATAATAATAATAATCACTGCTCACAGTCAGAGGTTATTATTCCTTCATTCATCTATAGAAAACATATACTAACCACTGTTCATAGTGACATGATTATTATTATTTTTCGTTGCGTCGTCACATTTCTAGCCACAGCTCTGTTCCCTGTTTAACGGGACTAATGCCTGGAAGCGAGCCCATCGGGCTCTGTCTAAATAAGGGGCTACTGTGCACACATGACGAGCACCTTGTGGCTCGTCGGCCTCCTGTACATCTCTATCTGTCAGTCAACACTCACTGAGGGTCGTGCTGTGACCGGCTGGCCACTGTCTCCATGTGGTGACAGGAATCAATGGCAGCATGTTCGCGGACATACTGCAGCTCTTCCTCTGTTGACTCAGTGTCAACATGTTGTCGTGTGGTCTGCAGCCTGAATAGAGTCTCAAGGTCAAACCTGCCCTGATTTACACACATCTACGTATGTTAGCGCCAGTCTGGATCAACCACATCAGTCAGCAATTCATGTTTTTATTGTTATTGTTTTATGAAATCATTCTAACTAAATACTGCAGTGATCGTCGTCCCGCCACGTAATAGAATGTACTATATAATAATAATGATAGTAAAACTCCCTCATCACCTGTAAAAAACACCAAAGCCTCTGTGATGTTAGTGGTGGGTACGGCCATGACTAATATCTGGTGAAATTAAAAAAGTCAGAGGATCTGGGTGCTTTTAAAGGGGACATCCATTAATGCAGGTATGTGTACTGTCTGAAACTAACAACAGAGTGTAAAAACTGAATTTCCCTATGGGATTAATAAAGGTTCATCTTATCTTATCTCACCCTTATTTTCAGGTTCATACTTAAATTTTGAGATTCTACGAGAACATAATTTAATGTTCAAAAGATGTGATTGGTCAACTGAACCAAACTCCTCGGACTCTGATCCAGCTCCGCTCTAACCAGCTTTATTTGTGCCAAATTAGCTGCAAGGTGTCACATGGTGACGTGGTGGGTTTTGTATTAAAGGAATAAAGCACTAAAGCTTGATAAGTACCCAGCAACGAAGGAATGCACGTCCCCCCACCTCCACTGATGCCTCCTACATTAGTCCTCCTTCGCCCTCCACGCCTCCTCACACCTGTGATCCTGGAGGAGGCAGGTCACCTGACCAGGATTAGCTATGTGAGACCATGACAAACACATAGGCCTCAAAGTGTGGGCGATGTGACATGCATGTAGTTCACCAGCAGTTTAACCTGGCTCTGGTGTTCAGTATGAAGCCATCTATCAGTTGCAGCTAAAATGCGCGAGTCGACCTTCAGATTGCGTTTAGCTGCTCTAACCCAGCAGCCCTGATGTGCTCGGCTTTGTGACTGTTCCTCTCAGGTTCTGCGTAACGTGGACGAGCTGTTTGAGAGAGACGAGCTGTCGGCAGCTCCCGATCCCGGCTGGCCGGACTGCTTCAACTCCGGCGTGTTTGTGTTCAGACCGTCCCTCCACACCTACGGCAGCCTCCTGGACCACGCCCTGCAGCACGGCAGCTTTGATGGTAACCCACCAACATATTCAGACTCAGCTGAGTGCATTCATACACAACTAAAGGATGACGTAAGAGAACGTGTTGGTTCATCCCAAGGTTTTCCCTTTCAGAGAGTTTCAGAGGGGTCACACTGATACTCAGTGGATATAGTCAGGCGTCGCCCCAACGATCCACTGTGTTTTAAAGACGTGTAAAGGCATCTACTCTGAACCCACATTCAACTTTATACAGATCCATTTTTATATTGTTTATAGACTAGGGATGCAGCGATCCAGCTTTTTCAGTGCTGATATTGATACTTGATCTGACACCAGTGTTTAATTTAATGAATTAATGTCTCACAGTGTGGATCTGGGATCATTGTTTCTTGTGTGAGGCAACAGGCTGGACTTAAACATTACTTTCCTAACTCTGTAAAACAAACTGTGACCATTAAATAAATATATAAACATTTATTCAATTGACTTAATTAATCTTTATTATTAAAATGCTAAATCATACAATTCATGTAAATCTTTTTAAAGCTGCAAAAAATGGTCAAAACTGAAACAGGAATTAAAACTCCAGTATAAGACTATAAACGTAGAACTGAATTCAGTTGTCATGATATCGAGTGCAGCTATTTGAATCAGTATCAATCAGCCTGATATCTGATCCAGTATTGGTACTGGTGTATCCCTAATACAGATGAGGCAGTTGTTTGTAGGTTTTGCTGATTTCCATTCTCAGATACTGATAACTGCTCTATCTGCTGCTGTCAGGAGGCGACCAGGGCCTGCTGAACTCCTTCTTCGGTAGCTGGGCAGGAGAAGACATCAGTAAACACCTGCCGTTTGTCTACAACCTGAGTGCCAGCGCCGTCTACAGCTACCGCCCAGCTTTCCAACAGTGAGTGTGTCTCACCGTGTCCTCTGTTTGTGGATTACAGCTAATGTGTTAGCATTAGCCACGGTTAAAGATTGTCCCTCTGCTTTCTCCATCACTCATTTAAAGTCTTATTTTGACTTATTACAACTTAGGTCTAATTTTTGTAGTTTGGCTCATCATTTCTGTGTTTAATAACACTGCTCTCACAAAAGTTACTGCTAATTTCATCCACCATGACTTCATCTTCATCTTCAACCTCTTATCCGGGGTTGGGTCGCGGGGGCAACAGCTCCAGTAGGGGACCCCAAACTTCCCTTTCCCGGGCCACATTAACCAGCTCTGACTGGGGGATCCCGAGGCGTTCCCAGGCCAGAGTGGAGATATAATCTCTCCATCTAGTCCTGGGTCTTCCTCTGGGCCTTCTCCCAGCTGGTCGTGCCTGGAACACCTCCCTAGGGAGGCGCCCAGGAGGCCTCCTGACCAGATGCCCAGACCACCTCAACTGGCTCCTTTCAACGCAAAGGAGCAGCAGCTCTACTCCGAGTCCCTCACGGATGACTGAGCTTCTCACCTTATCTCTAAGGGTGATGCCACTCCTGAGAAAACCCATTTCGGCCGCTTGTACTCACGATCTAGTTCTTTCGGTCATGACCCAGCCCTCATGACCATAGGTGAGAGTAGGAACAAAGACTGACCGGTAGATAGAGAGCTTTGCCTTCTGGCTCAACTCTCTCTTCGTCACAACGGTGCGGTACAGCGACTGCAATACCGCCCCCACTGCTCCGATTCTCCGGCCAATCTCACGTTCCATTGTTCCCTCACTCGCGAACAAGACCCCAAGGTACTTGAACTCCTTCACTTGGGGTAAAGACTCATTCCCTACCTGGAGTAGACAATCCATCGGTTTCTTGCTGAGAACCATGGCCTCCGATTTTGAGGTGCTGATCCTCATCCCAGCTGTTTCACACTCGGCTGCGAACCGATCCAGTGAGTGCTGGAGGTCGCAGACCGATGATGCCAGCAGAACCACATCATCTGCAAAAAGCAGCGATGAGAACCTCAGCACACCAATCCGCAAACCCTCCTCCCCCCGACTACGCCTCGATATCCTGTCCATGAATATCAGGAACAGGATTGGAGACAAGGCGCAACCCTGGCGAAGGCCAACGCCCACCGGAAACGAGTCCGACTTACTGCCGAAAACCCAGACACAGCTCTCACTTTGGGAGTACAGAGATTGGATGGCCCTGAGAAGTGACCCCCTCACCCCATACTCCCGCAGCACCTCCCACAGCATACCCCGGGGGACCCGATCGTACGCCTTCTCCAAGTCTACAAAAAACATGTAGACTGGATGGGCATACTCCCAGGCCCCCTCAAGGATCCTTGCAAGAGTGAAGAGCTGGTCCGTTGTTCCACAGCCAGGACGAAATCCACATTGTTCCTCTTCAATCCGAGGTTCGACTATTGGCCAGACCCTCCTTTCCAGCACCCTAGAGTAGACTTTATCAGGGAGGCTGAGTAGTGTTATACTCCTGTAATTGGCACACACTCTCTGGTCCCCCTTTTTGAACAGGGGAACCACCACCCTGGTCTGCCACTCTTTAGGCACTGTCCCTGACTTCCATGCAATGTTGAAGAGGCGTGTCATCCAAGACAGCCCCTCCACACCCAGAGCCTTCAGCATTCCTGGGCGAATCTCGTCAATCCCCGGGGCCTTGCCTCTGCGGAGCTGTTTAACTACCTCAGTGACTTCCCCCAGGGAAATTGACAACAATCCCCCCATCAGCTTCCAGCTCTGCCTCTACAAAAGAGGGCGTATCAGTCGGGTTCAGGAGTTCCTCAAAGTGCTCCTTCCACCGCCCAGTTACCTCCTCAGTTGAGGTCAACAGTGTCCCATCCTTACTGTATACAGCTTGGATGGTTCCCCGATTCCCCCTCCTGAGGTGCCGGACAGTTTTCCAGAAGCACCTTGGTGCCGACCGAAAGTCCTTCTCCATGGCTGCTCCAAACTCCTCCCACACCCGCTGCTTTGCCTCCTTTACGGCAGCGGCTGCTGCCCCACGGGCCTGTCGGTACCTTGCAACTGCCTCCGGAGTCCTCTGAGATAAAATATCCCGGAAGGACTCCTTGTTCAGTCGGACAGCTTCCCTGACCACTGGTGTCCACCACGGTGTTCGAGGGTTACCGCCCCTTGAGGCACCTAAGACCCGCAGGCCACAGCTCACCGCCGCAGCTTCAGCAATGGAAGTTTTGAACATCACCCACTCAGGTTCAATGCCCCCAGCCTCCACAGGGATGCCAGAAAAGCTCTGCCAGAGGTGTGAGTTGAAAATCTCTTGGATAGGGGCCTCCTCCAGACGTTCCCAGTTCACCCGCACTACATGTTTGGGTTTACCAGGTCTGTCCAGAGTCTTCCCCCACCCTCTGATCCAACTCACCACCAGATGGTGATCAGTTGACAGCTCTGCCCCTCTCTTCACCCGAGTGTCCAAAACATTGATCATCGATCTTCGGCCTCGGGTGCTCTGGTAGCAAGTACACTTATGAGCATCCTTATGTTCGAACATGGTATTTATTATCGATAATCCATGACTAGCACAGAAGTCCAATAACAAACGACCGCTCGGGTTCAGATCAGGTAGGCCATTCCACCCAATCACGCCTCTCCAGGTCCCTCCATCGTTGCCCACGTGTGCGTTGAAGTCCCCCAGCAGAACAATGGAGTCCCCTACTGGGGCCCCATACAGGACTCCATTCAGAGTCTCCAAGAAGGTCGAATACTCTGAATTGCTGTTTGGTGCATATGCATAAACAACACAACCCGAAGGTGCAGGGAGGCGACCCTCTCGTCCACCGGGGTAAACCCCAACGTAGCAGCACTCAACCCAGGGATTTGTGAGTATCTCCACACCCGCTTGGC
The DNA here is from genome assembly GCA_947000775.1 of Pterois miles. Taxonomy (NCBI): domain Eukaryota; kingdom Metazoa; phylum Chordata; class Actinopteri; order Perciformes; family Scorpaenidae; genus Pterois; species Pterois miles. Next base: position 998,009 of record CAMQGK010000358.1, on the reverse strand, counting down.
GCCTCACACCTTGGGCAACTCCAGAGAAGAATAGAGTCCAACCCCTATCCAGGAGAACGGTTCCAGAGCCGAGGCTGTGCGTAGAGGTAAGCCCCACCAGATCTAACTGATAGCGCTCCACCTCCCTCACAAGCTCCGGCTCTTTCCCCCACAGAGAGGTGACGTTCCACATCCACAGAGCCAGCCTCTGCCACCCAGGTCTGGTCTGTCAAGGTCCCTGGCTTTCACTGCCACTCATATGACAGTGCACCCGACCCCAGCGGTTCCTCCTGCGGGTGGTGGGCCGCCTAGGGCTCTGGCAGTGCTCCTCCTGGTCCTCCTGGCACAAAGGAGCAGTCACCGGTCCTACTGGGTTGATGTCCTTCTACGGCCCTGTCCAGGCCTCCCTGTATAACGGCCGGTCTCCTGGTGTCTCCTTCATGCTCTTGAGACTATGCTGGGAGACACAGCAAACCTTGTGACCGAACATAAGGATAATCCATCCTGGAGGAGCTGGACTACCTGTATCAACCTGACTGGGCTGCAGGGACCACCTCATGGTCCAAGTACTGACAAGGACACTACCAGAACCAGAACCAGAGAAGAACCAGTCAGGAAGCAGAGTCGCCACATGTACAACCATTCCCTTTCTGGGGGTTGTCTTGCTGTTGCCTCTCCAGTTCACCTGTTGTTGCTTTGATTTGCACCAAATCAGGTGAAAATGTTTCACAATGACTTGTTCTTGCTAAAGGACAGATTGATCTCCCTGAAGGTTAACTGACTTGGTGTTAAACTGGGATCATTCAGTGTTCCCTTGATTTTTTTTGAACAGTATATAAAAACAGTATCGGTGGCCTGTAAAGAGGAAGTTTGTCCTATAGCTAAGTGTGCACACACTGCACCTTATGGCTTTGCTAGAACCACTGAGCTGTTTAGACTGATACACTGCTCAGCACACACATCCTGAAATCACAGTTGTCTTTCTGCAGGTTTGGCCACAATGCAAAGATCGTCCATTTCTTAGGAGCAGTGAAACCCTGGAGCTGCAGCAGCCAGAAGGACGACAGCCGATCGGACACCATGCAACAGTTTGTGTCTCTGTGGTGGAAGGAATACGAAAGTTACACAACATCATCTGCACCAGGAAAACCACAACAGGTACCCACATCTCTGAGATCTCAAACCTTATCTGTTCTCTCGACTGGCTGCACACTCAGCCGGATAGGAGCGAATTATCTTGTTCAAAAGTAGGCCACTTCAGAAAAGAGAGTCGGACTCACACAAGTTAACTAAAGCTACAACATCATAAATATAACTATTAATGTTAATACCTGCTCATGATCTTGATATTTCACATTGTGACCCAAAGACAAAGACAAATTCTCAGGATAGGCATATTCTCAGGATAGGCATACTCTCAGGATAGGCATACCCTCAGGATAGGCACACCCTCAGGATAGGCACACCCTCAGGATAGGCACATTCTCAAGATAGGCATACCCTCAGGATAGGCATACCCACAGGATCGGCATACCCTCAGGATAGGCATACCTCAGTATAGGCATACCCTCAGTATAGGCATACCCTCAGGATAGGCATACCCTCAGGATAGGTATACCTTCAGGATAGGCATACGCTCAGGATAGGCATACTCAGGATAGGCATACCCTTTGGGATCCTTGTGAGAGTGAAGAGCTGGTCTGCTGTCCCACATCCAGGACAGAATCAGCATTGTTCCTCTTCGATCTGAAGTTTGATTATTGGCCAAACCTCCTTTCCAGCAGCTTGGAGTAGACTTTACCAGGGAGGTTAATTAGTATGATTCCCCTGTAATTGGCACACACTCTCTGGGCCCCTTTTTGAACAGAGGAACCACCACCCCGGTCTGCTACTCCTTAGGCACTGTCTCTTTAACTTCCATTGAATGTTGTTGTTGCTGTTTGACCTGTTGACTACCTCAGTGACTTCTACCTGGAAAACTGACTATGATTCCCCATCAGCTTCCAGCTCTGCCTCTACAATACTACAATATCAGTACATACATGCAGTCTCTATACACAATAAACTACATTCATTTTGCTTTGAACAAAAGTGCTTGGTTGAGTTATCAAAGGTTACTCAAACAGGAGGAAACAGTTTATTGGGGACTATTTTCAGTGGTGGATTAATCCACATTTGGTACTCTAGTGAGCATTAGTAGCAGTGAAATCAACTACAGTGTCTGTGTTCATGATGAAGAAACATCTCCCCAGTTTCTAGACATAAATGGAGCTCTAGAGGAGGAAGAAAACATGGGAGAAAATATCAAATATAGTCACACTAGCCCTTTACACACTCGTAAATATTCATTAACTATTCTTTTATCATTAGAACATGTTTTTCTCTACATCTAAATGTACTGTATGTTTGCCTTAAAATGCATTTTACTTGTTTAATCAGCTGCTGTGCTCCCAATAGAAGACTGTCAGTATTAATTCATTGAAATCTCCATCAACCTATAGTTACTGTATGTTTGTCATTTCCACAAACCTTCCTGTGAATATACAATAGATCATTGAAAAATATGGGATAGGATCTGTAAATTAAAGTATCACCAATAATGTCATGCACATTAAATGATTTAAATTATGGGGAATTGTTTGGATGTAACTGAGGAGTCATATGTTTGTGTGAATATTAAATATTGGTTCTGATTAGTGTTCATCATGCCACTGCATGCTGCTGAGCAGGAGGTCGACCCACGTCTGGCGGCTGCTCTGCAGGGTTTCACACATTTCACCGATGACTTCCCCTCTCTGGTCGGAGGTTTGGAGTCACAGAAGGCACAGGCCTGAGTTTAGCTGGAAGTAAAACGTGCAGACCGGCAGCCAAACACCACTCATGGCTGCCCAGCCCTCCAAACACTCTACATCCTCCCTTGTTTTACAGACCCAAGAACGAGAAGCCTTGAAGCCATTTAGAGGAAACCTGGACAGCTCCAGTCCACCGCCCGGCCCCCCTTCTGAGAGGCGTCATTCCCTGTGTCAGCGTAGAGAGACAGTAAGCTTCACTCCGTCTCTCGTTAAGATAAGATAAGATAAGATATTCCTTTATTAGTCCCACAGTGGAGAAATTTACAAATTTATGTGTTCTGCCTGATATTCTGTTGTGGCTATATGTGACTGTGTGTTTGTAGAGACATATTTCTGCCCCCCCCCCCCCCTCCCTCCACAGACAACATCAGATCAGATTTTGAAGCATCTTGTTACACATTTTATACACATAAATAAAAACAGTTTTTGAAACCATATCTCCAAAGTTATAATCCGTAAGCTGCACCGATCAATACGTGCGTATTAGCACTGGGTCAAATTACTATTGTAGCTTGTTGTGACAAACCCAGAGAACAATCACCGGCACTTTTATCTCATCTTTTGCTTTTATGGCCCACCGACTCTTTTCTGAATCGGTTTTACAGCAGCAGCGTCTGTTTTCAGTGACAGCGCTCTGATAAAACCCTGTTCACCACCTGCCCTGCAGCAGACAGCTGGTGAACAGCCAGCATCTCGCAGCTAAACAGACATTATATATTAATATGATATTTTTCAGGAGATGGTGCAGACCAAAACAGGGCTAAAAGGAGAGTACGGTGACGCAGCACGACTCCAGATGAATGATGATGATGTTCTGTGTATGCTGTGTGGATAGAAAACTGTTTTTTTTTTTTTTTTCTGATGTCCCAAAGTGATTTAAAGAAACTGCAATATATCACCTTGCTTACAGTATCAAAAGATATTGAATCATAACCCTTGTATCATGATATATACTGAAAGTATGGTTGTTTGCAATCAAATCCTCACTTACATTATATGACATTCAGTAAATGACATTATACATAACAATGATGATATCAGATTCATATCGATGCGTTCAGTGCAGAGATGGGTCTTGGACATGTTAGCTTAGCTTAGCACAAAGACTGGAGGCAGGGGGAAGCTGCTAGCTCCAAAAAGAAAAGATAAAATCCTTAAAAAGAGTTCATTTAAAGTTGCACATATTCAGTCATTATGAATATCAGTTCATTAATTAGCTGAATGAATGGCCGTATTTGCGCAGCCACTCGTGTTTATAATATATCATGGTGATTATTATGGTGGCTTATTAGGCAGCTGGAGTGCCTCTTGTTAGTTCCTGTTAATGTATGAGTGTTTCTGCTTGGCTGCGTCTGACTGCAGCAGAACAACAGGACACACAGCCTATTATCTGTACAGGCCTCTGAGCTTCTCATTGCATTTCTGTCATTTGTTTAATTCCTTTCAACTTGATGCATAGTGCTTAAACAAGCTTGTAAGATCAGCCTGAACAGACGCAGCGCCTCCAGTATGACAGCAGCTAGGATCATACATCAGCTGAGAACGAAGCCCAGTCATTCTGCTGCTGTACACACGAGTGTCCAGCATAAGATAAGATAAGATAAGATATTCCTTTATTAGTCCCACAGTGGAGAAATTCACAAGCCTGTACCGCAGTGCCTGATGGCTGACATGACTTTGGTGTGTATAGTGTTCCCACACAGATAACACACTGGAGGAAGAGTCCAGATCCTCTGAGAGGACAGAGATCCAGGACCCAGCTCGTGGATCAGAGGGCTCCTCAGACTCTCATAGACATCCTGTACGTAACCCTTTCCTCTCCGACATACGTGACCGCTGTGGGTTGGGTTTACTCCTTTTTGAGTCACCAGCCGCCACTGTTCTACACCAACGTCACGCCCACATTAGTTACAAGACAAGAGCCAGTGGCGTGTTACGTAGCAACGTCGCTGATATGTTGAAACTCATTTGTGTATTTAATAGTTATCTTGGTGCAGGGTCGTAGGAGTAAAGTCTGGCTCAGTTTCTAACAGACAGTGTTGAAACTGAAACTAAAACTGAAACTCTCCTGATCCAACAAAGTACAACAAATGAACAATTATGTCACAAATATCTGATTCTGGTTCTGTACCGGACCACAGAGTTCGTTGTGTTGGGAGCACAGAAAGCTTAGTGGCTTAGTGTTATCAAAAAGATTTTCAGTGGCTGAATATTAAGATGATTTCCACGAGTGAGCCTTCTCTGAGTGAGACACCATAATCAGACTGGATGGAGCGAGAGGTCAGAAAACTGGTTTATTTCTCTGAGGGGTCCTTCCCATGACGTCAGAAATCAGTCTGTCAGTGGCAACGAGCATTTCAGCAGACCATGGATCACATCCCAGTCCATGGAGTCTGCAGCGTTCCCCTCAGGAATCCACCAGCTTCAGTGTGCTGTGCCCATTTAGTCACTTAGTGTCCAGGCTGAATAAATACTGACGCTACCCTTTAATACTTTGTTAGATGCACTTCTAACAACTAGTGGAAGCTGAATAATTTGGGGTAGAAAGCTGATAACAGTCTGATTCTCCTTTTAAATGCAGTAAATATGGTGCCATGTTTCAGTCCTAACTGCAATGACAAAGTGAGTAAAGCCATGAAGAGAGCAGCACATGGAGCCCAGAGAGACCCAGGAGACTAGACAACAGCTCAGAGAAAACTGAAACTCAGTGAATCAAGACCAGGATTCAACAAAGACTGAACCGACAAGCAGAGCTTAAATACCTACTGACATGACGAGGGGATGAGCTGCAGGTGGAGAGCTGGGTGGAGAGGCCCAGGTGAGGGGGATGAGGTGATCAGGCTGGAGAACAACTGATTGGCTGGAGAGGACTGTGGGAGCAGGGAGGGAGCTGATTGGCCGGGGAGGACTGTGGGAGCAGGGAGGGAGCTGATTGGCCGGGGAGGACTGTGGGAGCAGGGAGGGAGCTGATTGGCCGGGGAGGACTGTGGGAGCAGGGAGGGAGCTGATTGGCCGGGGAGGACTGTGGGAGCAGGGAGGGAGCTGATTGGCCGGGGAGGACTGTGGGAGCAGGGAGGGAGCTGGTTGGCCGGGGAGGACTGTGGGAGCAGGGAGGGAGGTGATTGGCCGGGGAGGACTGTGGGAGCAGGGAGGGAGCTGATTGGCCGGGGAGGACTGTGGGAGCAGGGAGGGAGCTGATTGGCCGGGGAGGACTGTGGGAGCAGGGAGGGAGCTGGTTGGCCGGGGAGGACTGTGGGAGCAGGGAGGGAGCTGGTTGGCCGGGGAGGACTGTGGGAGCAGGGAGGGAGCTGATTGGCCGGGGAGGACTGCGGGAGCAGGGAGGGAGCTGATTGGTCGGGGAGGACTGTGGGAGCAGGGAGGGACTAAGGCGTAGTGCTCAGAGCTCCTCTATCTGACAGAGGTCCCACTCAGCTGGAGATCAGGGAAACTTCTCTCTGAAGTGCTCACAGACTCTAATCTCTTCTTCTCCTCATGAGGCGTCTGCTTCCAGCTTTCCTTCATCTGGAGACACAGAGACCAAGAAATGTCTTTAAGCCTTTAACGTTAGTGTTCGTATAGCAGCTCTACTACATCTGTCTGATCAAGAACTACACAATTTATAAATCAATCAATCATAAGTCTGCTCTTATAAATGTTATCATTTTAATATTTAGAATGTAATCCAAAAGCTGCTCCTATTAACTCCTATTCAACATTACCCTTAATAAAGCATTCATTTATTATGAATTGGTTGGTCTTGAAGCTCTCGACGGATCAGAGCTGAGAGATGATATTGAAGGTAATATAAGACAGGTTGGTTGAACGTCTTCTTCAGATGAGCATGAATAATGAAAGAATAATGACGGTCTACCAGTTGCTCTTTAATTCTGTCAGTGATAAAGATGAACCTGGGAGCTGAAGGTCAGCCTGCCTTTGAAGACTGATTTCTTGTTTTCATGGCAGAAGGCTGCAGACACTGAGAGCGAGACGGAGGTGGAGGTGGAGACGGAGGTGGAGGTGGAGGTGGAGGAGGAGGAGGAGACGGAGGCGGAGCGGCTGGAGCGGCTGGAGCGGCTGGAGCAGCGCAGGCTGTGGGAGGCCGGGCAGGCCGACTACCTGGGTAGAGACGCCTTCCATAACATCCAGAAGATGCTGGACCGCTTTCTGGATTAACTGATCAGGAAAACACACCGCTGGCCCTCACTTCATCCTCATGTCCTCTGAGGTAGTCTGGGACAGTCCACGTCTCAACAGAGACAGATATTATATCTCTAACACTCTAACACTGATGTCAATAAACTCCTGGACTGAGCTGAGCATTTAAACTACATCAGTGTTCAGTAGCCGCTGAATGTTTCCTGGTGAACTGAACTAGTTGATAATATCACCTGACTGATGGTTCAGTTTATGTTGAAGAACTGTTTAAACTACACAGTGTGAAACATGTTTCTAGTGCTGAACATACGATTTTAAAGTACTCCAGGTAAATAACTGTCATGTCTACTTTGGCTCAGTGTCAGACCTTCTTATCCATTTGTGTTGTTTACACTCTGATTCAGTCTTGTAAGAGCTGACTGAATATCAGGATTCATCTGATCTAAAAGCTGTAATATATCACCAGCAGAAAGAGGAGACAGCATGACGTCTGTCGGCTCTGATCACACTGAAACACAGAAAGTGAGCAGACTGAGTGAATCCTCACCTGCAGCCGAGTCTACAGCGTGATTTAAATGTTGTTGTAGATCCAGTTATGGCAGAGTGGTAGTGATTCAGAGATTCAGAGATACGGCCCAACAAAAACAAACTAAAACCAGTAGTAAAAGTTAACAGGAAACCTTCCTGAAGAACTGAAACTGAACTAAAACTAGCAGACACTCTGAAAACTAATTAACCTGAACTACTACTAACTAAATGAAAACTCAGTGATCAATATATAACAGCTCTTTCAGCTCAGGTCTGTTAAAGCACTGATCTAACGTAACAATAACTAATAACTGATTAGTGCCAGATTCCATCAGCATTTCCAGGAAGCTCTGACGTTCCTAAATGAAAGCATTACTGAAACCCTGTTTGGTGCATCACCGAAGCAAAAGAATTACTTGAAGTCACTGATTCAGCATCTCCAGCTGTGAATGCTCCTCTCTGTAAAATGGATCCGTGTTGTCAATAAAGCATGTGATGTCGTCAGTTTCTTTATCTTATTCAGCAGTGGATGTGAATTCATATTTCCTGGTGCTATTTGAGGTGACACTGATGCTCAGAAAGCAGCAGGGGGCGCTGTGGCTCTTCCACACCTCTCCATCATGGCAGCCGTTCAGAGAAGCAGGAAGGCGGATTAATAGATGTCTGACTGCAGTCAGTCTGCTGTGTGATCCTTCTCCACCGGGCACACGGTGCTCGGCATTTCATCGGCATCCCTCTCATAATGTTGTGGCACAGAGAAGGAGGTGAAAGCAGAGTGAATGGCAGGAGGTGAGCCGGGCGCCGCGATGCCAGAGAAAAGGCCTCGGATGACTGGCTCCCGCTTGACTCCATTCATCAAGATTAAAGTGCGAGCACCGATGTGGGATAAGCTGCTGGTTTCCCTCGACCGCCTCATTCATTAAGCTCTGAAAAGGCAAAAGGAGTCAGAGAAAGCATCAGTCCCTGAAACAAGGTCAGCCTCCAAACCAGGTGAACCAGCATTAGTGGAGTGACCCTTTAACAACCCCCCCTTGACCCTCCCTCTTCCTTTACTTTGAAAACTATATAGGCCAGGCATGGGCAAACTACGGCCCGCGGACCATATACGGCCCGGTGGGCTTTTTAATCCGGCCCGCTAACTTGTCCAAATTACAGTATAGTAAAGAAAGTATAGTAAAGTCATTTTGCCTTTTCCCTGCCATGCTGCGTTTCCCCAGTAGATGGAGCACTAACACATTGACCTGGGTTGAAGTGTGCTGCTGCATTCAAGACAACTCTGAACTTGTTTTATTAATTGATTTTGTTCTGAGTTACCTTGAATGCAGCAGATACTCTCTACCCTTCTGTTAAATGAGCGGACCTAATAAAGGAAAAGTGGGCCGTGAGCGCTGAGCGTTCAATAAGGAGTGGACCCCAGCACCGCAGGACCTCCACCTGGAACTGACTCCATCTTAAAGGAGGAGTTCAGCTCCCTTAAACTAAAGGACTTTTAAGCTTCACTTAGCAAAGCCACGTTTCCAAACCTCAGGAGGACGGAGCAGAAGATGCTGGCGGCGTTTGGCTCGACCTCCGTGAGCGGACGTTCGGCGTCGCGAGCGTAACGAAGCCTCGTCGCAGATCCGAGTTACCGGACCGACAGCTCGGATCTATCCTGAGATAGATCTACAACCAAACGACGGTGGCAGGAAACGGAGACCAACAGCACTGTTCCCTCTGAAACCGAACGGGACTTTCTACTGCTGAAAAAACACATTTGGAAAATAATCTGTACAGTAAGCCGTTCATATTCATGCTTTGCTACCTGCTAAAGGCCGAAACCTTTTATGTGGCTTTTACATGTCATTTTTATTAGTTCACACCAACGCTCCATCATTCTGGTCCTGGCCCGGTGGTCGACTCTGAGAGCCCACTGTGGCCCGCTAGTCAACACGTTTGCCCGCCCTTCCTCGGCATTGTGCTTTTGCTGTGGGTGAAACGAAGCAGACCTACTGGTTTCGACACATGGCAGGCCGACTGTCTTGTTTTCTTTCCCCCGTTATTCTAAACTACATGAATATCTACCGATCCAGCAAGTACGGGTTTGGAACCAGGTTTCTGGTCAACTGATACAGATGAAGGGATGAGACTGTCTGCCATAATAGAGGCTCTGGGAAGCTGGATGTGGGCTCAGTGGTCGCCCACTTTGTGTTCTGAGACGACTGAATGGGTGATATCAACTACCACTACCATTCTGATACTTCTGACGGGCCACGCTGCGTCTACCACGACATCATGGTTCGGGTTAAAATAAGTATGTTTATTATGTAAATAATGCTGAGATAAGTCAGCGCTGACTGTTCACGAGACATGAACAGCAGTCTCTGAGGTAAAGTACTGGTTTGGCTCATCCATGCACCCTAACCTCCTCCCTACGAGGACGGCCACGCTGCTCCTGTTATAACTACTACGGCCACTAGAGGTCAGCGATCAGCCATGTTCATTAATGAACAGCCTGCTGAACCTACGGTGGGTGCAGCAGGTCTCTTCTAACGCGAAGTCCAGCTGAGGCCGATGAATGCCATTACTTCTGCAGGTCTTTGGCCATAAACCAAAGTATTGGACAAATTCAAATGCTGACCTGATGATGGCGCTAGATGAAGAGTCAGAGGATCGTCCTTGGGGGAACATGAATGGAGGAGCTTCAGCACAAAGAAAACCTGCCATTTGTTTGAATGTAATGTTTAAACACATAAGTCAGTGAAAACTTCAGCCTCTCTTACGTAAGCAGCGCTGACACCCCACTGACCCCAGGATGAATTTCAGTCTGTTTGTTTGAGGCCGACACCCACATGTGCTTCCAGGAAATGCCTCCTCTGTGGGGCACTTCAACGCAGACGCCGAGCACGATGAAAGCGAGCGTCTCGTCTGGTCGAACAACCAGGAGCTCGGAGCTGTTTGGGCTGGGTTGGTGGAGCACCGGGGCTCTCGTCGCCATCTCTCCCCCTTCGCTTGTTTATTCTGTGTTTTCAACAAAAGAGCTCCCCCTCTCCTCTTTTAGTGAGTTTAGATGAACAAATAGTCTTGATAATGTCCCCGTCTGGAACTCCTCTGTGGCTTGATGAGTACACAGCTTTCAGCTTGATGGCGTGCTTGAGATCGGGAGATGATTGTGAATGAGGCTGTGTGAGCGTATGGAGGAAGCCAAACGGGGGAATGTGTGTGTGCAGGTGTAGGCTTCAGTCCCAGCTGTTATATAAGCTGTGCTGAGACTGCCTTCAGATACACTGTGTGCACAGCAACGAAATGTGAGCTGTCGGAGGATCCGAAGCGCCTCCATATGTTTTAGGGTTAACAGCTTTGAACTGCCTCCTCCGCTCATCTTGTGTGGGAGCCGTCGCACAACTATTTGATTCACGCTCAAAGCCGCTCAGCTAATTTATCGGCGGTTCAACTGGCGGCTTTAGATTCTAATGAAGCGCAGGCTAGTTGGGATTGAAGAGTAATGACAGTCAGCGGGAGGGTTTCTGGTCTGCCCTGTTTTCAAGGCTCCGGGTGGGCGGAGCAGCTGGGTGGAGTTTGTCCTTGCAGTGGTAGGCTGCTGATTGAAACTGGGCCACAAACCAAACCAGTTCCCACAATTAGACAGGAAGCACTCAGTTTAATGGACAGATGCATCATCTGGACCATTCAAGGTCACTTTCTGACCTCATAGCTTGCGAGATACATTTTTCAGAGCTCGTAAAAGAGGATTTCCCAGTTTGTGTTTCTGCTGCTGAGGTCCTGAACTACCCGGTCTGTGAATCCTCTCTATCTATCCAGGCAGAATAAATTAGACAATACTCAGCGGCATGCTGGCCTACAGACATCCTCACATCTGCTGTAGACTCACACACTAATTCCCACAGTGGGACATGATCCACAGCTCCAGAGCTTTCTGCACAGCTGCTGGAACCTGAGAGAATCTCTGAAAAGTATCTGGTATACGGTTCAAACACAGCAACAGGTCAGACACAGTTCGCTGACGTTAACATTTAAGAAACAAACTGCTGTGAGGTGTGTTGGGTTGAAGCCTACACCTCTAATAAACGTCATCTTTGTACATACGCCATGTGACCAATGTGACCTCAGAAATGTGAAAACCATGACGCACCATTCAAAGGCCATGAATAACGGTTCCTTTATGATCAGTACAGTTCCAGCACCGTTTGGTGGTTCTGGTCCGAATCAGGGACCGTTTCACCACAATGCTGCATATTGTCTGGAGTTTGTTTGTTGTTCATCATCTATGACCTAAATTTGTGATGTGCAAGGAAACTGTTCTCTGATTGGTCAGAGTTTCCATGTGGGAAAAGTCCCAGAAGTAAACAAAGAGTAGAAGAAGAGCATCACCGTCCAATCTGATGATGGACGGACAGCTACGCGGGTTGGTCTTGGCCCTGGTCCTCCTTATTACTTTAGACAAACCATACAGGCTGGAAAATATTAGCATTATTTATAATATTAAATACAGCGTCGATGCACTGGAGTCCCCGAAGGCGTCTATCGAGACGGTTCAGGAGTCACAGCGCCGCTGGATACAGGAGCTGCTGTAATGCAAAAAGGGCGCAATGCTTCCTCCAGCTGGGTCGGATCGAGGACCCAGACCGCCTCTTCCACAAGGTCTCGGTTGTTCTGGTCCGCATCCGACTGTGATTGCTGCCCAGATGAACGCCACCAAGAGAGCTGCACGGTTTGAGTCAACCGCATTACAGGAGGTAAAACAACACTTCAAAAACTTCATAATCAGAGCAATGGAAGTACTCCTTAAAGTATATTACAAATGTGCATCTGAAGGGTCCTGAACAAACACAAGGTTGTCTGAAAGTTTGTGGTGCTCCTCAGATTGCTGATATGAAGAATATGTTTGTACTTGTTGTACTTGTACTTATGTTTGACAGGAGCTGTTTGGTGCTGCATACAGAAGCAGGCGAACACTGAGGGCGAGGCATCATTTCAAACTGTTTCGATACACAATCTACAAAACCAGCAATAAATCAGCATCAGCTATATCAGCTATACAAGAATGTGAAGTACAGTCTTAAAGCTGCTCAGTGCTGGTGGATCCCAAACCAGAGCTAATAGGAGTAGTACTGGATCTTTATTCATTGGGCTTGCTGCCGTATCAGAATCTCAACACAGCAAACTGAAACCTGGCTGACTGAGCACATCCTGAACACTTCACTCCATGCGCCGGGCTTCCAGCTCCTCCAAGCTCCACCTGACGGAGCTATCAGGGAGGAGGAGGACCCAAGGACCCGCCACGTCCACCGTGGACATCATCAGGAAATACCCAAGGACCCGCCACGTCCACCGTGGACATCATCAGGAAATACCCAAGGACCCGCCACGTCCACCGTGGACATCATCAGGAAATACCCAAGGACCCACCACGTCCACCACGGACATCATCAGGACATACCCAAGGACCCACCACGTCCACCGTGGACATCATCAGGAAATACCCAGGGACCCGCCACGTCCACCGTGGACATCATCAGGACATACCCAGGGACCCACCACGTCCACCGTGGACATCATCAGGAAATACCCAGGGACCCACCACGTCCACCGTGGACATCATCAGGAAATACCCAAGGACCCGCCACGTCCACCACGGACATCATCAGGAAATACCCAAGGACCCGCCACGTCCACCGTGGACATCATCAGGAAATACCCAAGGACCCACCACGTCCACCACGGACATCATCAGGAAATACCCAAGGACCCGCCACGTCCACCACGGACATCATCAGGAAATACCCAAGGACCCACCACGTCCACCGTGGACATCATCAGGAAATACCCAAGGACCCACCACGTCCACCGTGGACATCATCAGGACATACCCAGGGACCCACCACGTCCACCACGGACAGAGGCCCTGCACTGGATGTCCTTCATGCTGATCCAGCTCTACACTGCAAGGATCCAGTCTGCTCGCTGCACACCCTTCACACCCTAACCCTGGACACCCTTCACACCCTTCACACCCTGGACACCCTTCACACCCTGGACACCCTTCACACTCTTCACACTCTTCACACCCTGCACACTCTTCACACCCTGCACACTCTTCACACCCTTCACACTCTTCACACCCTTCACACCTACCTTCACACCCTGGACACCCTTCACACTCTTCACACCCTGGACACCCTTCACACCCTGCACACCCTTCACACCCTGGACACCCTGGACACCCTTCACACCCTGCACACCCTTCACACCCTGGACACCCTTCACACCCTTCACACTCTTCACACCCTGGACACCCTTCACACCCTGGACACCCTGGACACCCTTCACACTCTTCACACCCTGGACACCCTTCACACCCTTCACACCCTGGACACAAGTAAATCTCAGCTGATGTATACTGTATATTGTATATAGTGTAAATTGACCTGATTACATGCATGTACTGTACATCACGTCATGTATATAAAGCAACATGTTACATGTGTCTTTCTCTCTCTCTCACACACACACACACACACACACACACACACACACACACACACAAATGACAGAAAACAATGCCATACAGCGTATCAGAGTCTCTGCTGATGCAAAGCCAACATCTCCCACTGCTGCCAGTTTACATTACTGAATTTCCCTCCAGGGATTAATAAAGGTTCATCTTATCTTATCTTATCTTACTGAGGTGGTGAATGTCTGGCTGGCCTTTACTGTGGATCCGTCACAGATCATCAGTGTATTCGTCACAGAGGTTATCACTGACCGTGATCACTCATCATGATATAGATCAGCAAATATCTGATTAAAGAACATAGAAGACTAAGACTGAGCTTTAATACTCAATGCTACAGACGTGTAGAGGTTCGATACCCAGTCACCAACACAATGTTACCAGCCAACTGAATGGGTGTTATCAGACTCACAGATATGGGTTAGAAGGGACCTGCTACACCTCCTGGTAGGTTCAGAAGGTCATCATCATTTATTCACATGGTTCATCACCAGTATGAATACAAGCTGAAGTGACCTCTAGCTGTAATAAATACGACGTAGTACAGACTTACTTTAACCTTTAGCTGAACCTAACCACCTCGTTTTGTTGCCTAAACCTGCAGTTCACCCTCACAACGTGGTAGGTGCAGGTTGGCCCATCTGAGTGTTACACTGGTAGCAGTGACCGCTGATGAGGCCCATTCGGCTGGCCGATAACAGCTGAAAACAGCTGATAACGGCTGAAAACATTACTGTGAAGACACTTCTCATGTGATTCGTAGGATGTTAGTAGACTGAACTCAGCAGTCAGACTTTACCACAAAATACCATCAGCGCCACAAAATGTGTCACCTGTCTTTAATTTAGCAGCTTATTTACTGAAACTGACGATCACATGATTTACATGAATGAAAACATTCATGGAGACAGCTGATCAATATATGAGTGTTTAAATTGGACGTTGTTGTCACAGCAGCCGTTACCACGGAGACTACAGCATGTTGTCGTGTGCTGAAGAAAGAGGCCTCCTTCAACTTCACAGACATGACGGCCTTGATGCTGAGTATTGATGGCGCTGCTGTGGGACAGATTGTCCACAGCCAGCTCCCTCGTACTGTCTTTGATTCAGTCAGCCACGGCGCCCTGTGAAAAGCTCCACTCTCCCACAGATCATAGTGGGTTCCCTCACCGAAGCTTCTCTGTTTACTGCTGATTAGCACTAATCCCTCAGACAGTCCTTCTTTTTCAGTTTCCTCTGACGTCAATTTCCTTAATAGCCCATCTAAAGTCAGAAAGTGAGTGAGCGTGACCGGCGTAAACATCCGACCGTGCCGCAGTACGTAATGCTGATGAGCGTCTGTTTCAGTAATGAGAGCAAACTACAGTCACGCATCGAGGAAAACAGGTGGGCACAAGATGTCAGCTTTTCCACACCGTTCGAGCAGCCGGCGTCAAACCGGCCTCTCGACGAGAGATCACAGCAACAGAGAGCCCCTTCGGCCGGCGGGCCGCTTCTGCCGGCGGGCCGCTTCTGCCACAGGGGGAAACATGCATCGCTGTAGCCTAATCAGCCCCCACTGTGGAAAATGTTGATTTCATCAGACAGAACTCAGGTTAGATGAAGCAGCACAGTGCAGCGCTGGTTGAGGATTCCTGCCAGGCCTAACCAAGACCCCCGGGGACACGTTTAGAGACGAAGACCGCCATGATGCTGCTACAGAAGACGTACTGTTCATACGCATTCATTGTAAAACCGCTCTGTCCCTCTGTAACCAGTCCACTCTGTCCCTCTGTAACAGTCCACTCTGTCCCACTGTAACCAGTCCACTCTGTCCCACTGTAACCAGTCCACTCTGTCCCACTGTAACCAGTCCACTCTGTCCCACTGTAACCAGTCCACTCTGTCCCACTGTAACCAGTCCACTCTGTCCCACTGTAACCAGTCCACTCTGTCCCTCTGTAACAGTCCACTCTGTCCCACTGTAACCAGTCCACTCTGTCCCTCTGTAACCAGTCCACTCTGTCCCACTGTAACCAGTCCACTCTGTCCCTCTGTAACAGTCCACTCTGTCCCACTGTAACCAGTCCACTCTGTCCCTCTGTAACAGTCCACTCTGTCCCACTGTAACCAGTCCACTCTGTCCCTCTGTAACCAGTCCACTCTGTCCCACTGTAACCAGTCCACTCTGTCCCACTGTAACAGTCCACTCTGTCCCACTGTAACCAGTCCACTCTGTCCCTCTGTAACCAGTCCACTCTGTCCCTCTGTAACCAGTCCACTCTGTCCCTCTGTAACCAGTCCACTCTGTAACCAGTCCACTCTGTCCCACTGTAACCAGTCCACTCTGTCCCACTGTAACCAGTCCACTCTGTCCCTCTGTAACCAGTCCACTCTGTCCCACTGTAACCAGTCCACTCTGTCCCACTGTAACCAGTCCACTCTGTAACCAGTCCACTCTGTCCCACTGTAACCAGTCCACTCTGTCCCACTGTAACCAGTCCACTCTGTCCCTCTGTAACCAGTCCACTCTGTCCCACTGTAACCAGTCCACTCTGTCCCACTGTAACCAGTCCACACTGTAACCAGTCCACTCTGTCCCACTGTAACCAGTCCCACTGTAACCAGTCCACTCTGTCCCACTGTAACCAGTCCACTCTGTAACCAGTCCACTCTGTCCCACTGTAACCAGTCCACACTGTCACCACTGTCCACAATGTCCCACTGTAACCAGTCCACTCTGTCCCACTGTAACCAGTCCCACTCTAACCAGTCCCACTGTAACCAGTCCCACTGTAACCAGTCCACTCTGTCCCACTGTAACCAGTCCCACTGTAACCAGTCCACTCTGGTTTATCAGGACGTCTCATGTGATTTTTGTTCTTACTCTGTAACAGATGTGACTTCAAATGCAGTGAAGAACAATAATTATGCCATAAAGTGCTATAGCAAAAGTAAAATCACTGTCAGTGTTGTGTTCATAGTGCATTAAAGGAAGAGAGGAGAGTAAATCCACCCGTGGGCATTTGAAGTGTGAGCGTTTCAGGCCAGAGCTGCTGGAGCGATGGGGGATTTCCTCATGGCTCCAGATGTTCCTTCTCTCTGGAGGACCAGACTGCAGCTGGATTCCCAGAGCGATGACGGCCAGTTTCTAGTCTTCGACAGTGACGGTGACCTACTTCCTTCATCCAATACTGAACTGAGGATTTACAGATTTGGATGTGTGCTCTACTTTTTAATGACAGCTGAACAAAAAATAAATAATTTGAAATAAAGTTGATTCAAAAGCATTATTCTCAGTTATGGATGTAATTTATTGGACAGAGGCAAACATTCTTGAGTCATCATTTTTCCGATCTTTGCTTTCCCTGCCTCAGCACTAAAAAAGTTTTTGACTCGGAGCTCAGTAGAAACAGGTGGAAATGTTTTATTAAAATATGGGAAAACTGCTATGCATCACAGTCTGTCAAAGACAAATAATTTACAAATGAGGACATACAGTATAACTGGCATCAGCACTTTTCAGAGGCAGATTCAAATATGATGACCAGAGCTGAGAGCAGGAAACAATCAGTTATTGAAATACGTCGTTATGGAAACAGAAACTACTAAGATGGACGTTGATGAAGAGCACAAGATAACAACTGATGTCTGAAATTTGGAGTAAAATACAAAAGTTATCTGCCTTGAAAAGTCTTTATAGCAACATGACACATATTTTCAATTAATTCAGTAATTAAGTTACACAATATTTCCGAGTTAGAAAAGGAGAAGTTAAGCAGTTCTCTGCAGTTTGACATCTGTCATTGTCAGAAGCGACTATGTGACTGAAGCAACGGTACACGTCCAGCCTGGATGCGACGGGGAGGCCGGCTGCAGTGATCAGACACCACCGGAGCTCATACAGACGGGCTGGTGGCATTTTGCAGGCTGTGAAGTCCAAAATTATTGGGGAAAATAAAAAAAAAACTTTTTGCATTGCACTGATTACACAGTATGACGGTGTGTTATTTCCTCCATGCAGGTCCCATTTTGGTTTGTCTGTTAGCAGCATGATGGATGACTGCACCTTGTTTTCCCTTATCTTAACTGGGAGGCCGAGAGGTGAAGGCACAGATCAGCAGTAGTCTTTACCTGATTGGCGGGGGGGGTTTTCACCTAGCATGGTAGGGATATAGAGACACCTGTTGTTCACCTGTGTGCCCCATCGCACTGACTGATTTGAAATATCCAGAAATTCAGTTGTTCATACTGTATATTTCAGTTCAACTTGGCTGTATTATGGTGTTTGGCCTGTGTACAGCCAATCAGGTAACTGCTACTATTCATCCATTACCGTATAGAGTGAGGTGGTAATCATTTCACCGTACCCAAAAACCAACTAGTGGCCAAACATAATGAAGAAAACAGCAAGAATTATGCAGTGCAACGACATAAGCAAACTGGAACATATGATTATGTCAAACCAAGGCCTTAATGTAGTCTGCTTCCCACATGATTAGCATTTCTTTACCCAACATTGTTATTTAAAGTATTTAATCCTTAAAATGGGAGGCCAACTGATATTTCCAAAATGATGGAAATAGTACGCTATGGTGCACAAAATGCCATCAACATATATATGCATATAGCACACACTCATAACTCCACTGCAGGGTTTAATAAACTCATTATTTCATCATTGTGACAGCAGTTTTTACATCATTGTGATCACTTAAAACATTAGCTGCTATTAACTAGGCAGTTGCTTGGGCATACAGTATGGAAATGGACATTTACGAACAGTGACTTTCTTCAGAACACGTTGAGCATGGTGGCTTTAGAGTCAATGCCAACGGCGTTCCTCGCTGTGCATCGATAGACGCCAGCGTCTCTTAGTGTCGGGTTCTGGATGATGAGGGAACCTTGGGGATGGAGGTACTTGTTCCCAAAAAGGCGTGGCTGTGCACTGACAGCCAAGCGGGTTTTATCCGGTGTTTCCCATGCTACCTCCACTCTTGGGATCCCAGTTGCTACGCAGTTCAACTGAACAGCAACCCCATGTTTAGCGTAAGTCACAGAAGGAGGGCCGTTGGTAATTCGAGGTGGGTAAGCAATCACAATGACTGATACGGGAATCTGAGAGCTGCCGTACTCGTTTGCAGCTCGGCAAACATAGGAGCCCCGATCATAGACTGATACTTGTTGGATGGCGAGTGTCCCATTCGGCAGTACAGCATATCGTCCAGCTCTCTGTGGCCTGTTGAGGACAACCCCACTGGGTAGTGTCCATGTTAGTCTGAGAGGTTCGCCGCTGGTTACACAATGAAGCAGAAGTCTTTCCCCATTCACAACACTAGCTGGAGAGTTGTACTTGTTGTTGATCTCTGGCTTTCTCCCTGGAGACAATGTGATTGTACGCTCCACAAGCCCTCGAGAATTACGCCCCAAACAGCGGTACACACCAGCTTCAGCAACAGAGGGGTTGCTGATGACCAAAGAGCCGTCGGGTCGGTGGAAAAACTTAGAGAACCGAGCACCGCTATGCAACGGGGTGCCGCCGGGTAAGATCCAAGTGACGTGAGGTAGTGTTGAGCCCTCAAAGGAGCAATTCAAAGTCATGGCATTCCCCACAGTCAGCGACAGGCTATCTGGTCTGGGACCTCTGATCTGTGGCCTCTCGACAACCTCCTTCACATCCAAGTTGACCTCCAACCTGACCTCTCCTCCCTCGTTTCGAGCGATACAAGCCAGCCGCCCAGAGTCCGTCCTCTTGGCTGACCGGATTTCCAAGGTACCGTTTTTGTGAACCGTCATTCTGTTGCTGTAGTACGGTGCAGGAAGGATCACATTTCCTGGTAGAACCCACATGATGCGAGGGGTGGGGGTTCCCTTTGCCACGCAGTCAACCAGCTTCCGCTGATCTTTTTCTGCCATCACCTTGATGGCGTTGGCAGTTCCTCTGAAGCCGTTAATCACTGGAGATGTTACGAGGACCTCCAGCCTCACGACTTTATGGTCTTGTCCTGCATTGTTTCTAGACATGCAGGTGTAGTTACCTCCATCAAAACGCTGGACCTTTTGAACCACCAACGTCCCGTCATCCAGGATCTGGTATTTGTCTAATGCAGGGGAGATCACTCTGTTTGTAGGGGATATCCATGTGGTGACTGCCGCTGGTTCTCCTTTGGTGTTACATGTCAGTGTAACGGTCTCACCATAGAAAACCCTGACGATCTTTTGGTCTTTATCCTGGATTTGTGGCGGGGAAGTTGCAACCTTGACCTTGACTCGGACCTTCATCTCATCTTTGCCGTGCTGGTTCTCGGCGTAGCAGGTGTAATCACCTTCTTCTGGCATGCCGACATGGTTGAAGAACAGCGTCCCGTTGTCAAACACCACATACCTACGTACAGTTGAGAGAGGGAAGGAGGGAAAATGCTGATTGTTACAGATATAGACGTTATGATTATATGGGATTATGTAGTTATTAAGATGTGGACATCACACATTGTGACTTACTGGTGTCACATGTAGCTCTTTTCTTACTGAGGAAATATAACATATAATAGGTAGTGACGCTCTTTGCAATCCAGTAATGTAGGTTTATCTTAAAGGTTTTCAGACAGATGACAACAAAGGTACAGGTATCTGATGCTCTGTGAGCCTCTGATTTCCGTGTTCAGGCCGTTATATGTGTCAGAAAGAAATACGTCTGGTTGCCCAACCTTAATACACCGACGTGGTATTTACAGTATGTCCCATGTGTGATGGCAGGAAACAATAAATGCAGGTGAAATACAGTGAGGTTTTGTATTGCAGCAGCACATGCCAAAATTAGTTTAAAAAAGTGTCAGTCTTAAGGTGGTGAGCTGCACTGCAGTTACATGGACATTTCTAATTAATATTTACATGTCTTGATTGATTAATTGCGGATGTTTTGTTATATAAGACAAACTAATGGACAGTAAAAGTGAGGGGTCAGTTCAAGAATGAATCATTGTTTGTGACACCTAAGCTGACATCCTCCTGGGTCCATTTTCTTCATATATTATTCTTTGTATAATTTTAATCATTTTGAAAGTCAGCTCCGGACTTTTATTTTGTTGGTTCTGTACACACAACTTCTTTTCCTTATCTGAGGGTCAAAGAGCAGAAGATGTCATATGCTGTCCAGATTACAAAGCCCTTGATGCAAATTTGTGATTGGTGATATTGCTCTATATAAATAAAAATCAACTTGATTTGAATGATAGACTTTAAGAGAGCAGGTCAAAACTGGTTTTCAGACCTAACAGAATCTACATGTCAAATCAGTTTCATGTTACAGCTGGAGTGCACTACATTACACTACTACACACAATGTGGAGGTATTTCTTAGAAGTGAAATTAATTCAAAGTTTCAGCACTACTGAGCAGCTCATACCTGCGACTGCGCCCCCCGCTGACACCATCCCTTTGTTTGACCGGGTTGACCATGGTGCCATCCGGCAGGGCCCAGCTGATCTCAGGGTTGGGGAGACCAGAGGCCACACAGTCCACCTTCAGGTCTCCGCCGTACACCACCTCCTGACTGGATCTCTGCTGCTTCTGCTCAATCTTGGCCGGCCTCGTCAGCACGTTGACCCGCAGCAGAACGTGGTCGTCACCCATCTTGTTACGCGCCACACACAGGTAGTCTCCGCTGTCCTTGTCGGTCACAGGATGAACGGTTATGGTGCCGTTGGGGAACACCTTGATCCTGGGATCAAAACTGCAAAGGTAACAGAAACAGTAGCATCACAGGACATTAAATGTCTGCCTTAATTTTAGCATTTTATTTATGTAGGTTAAGTAGCTTGTCCATTTGTTACCTGTACTGAGAGTCCACCAGCTTCTTGGAGGGTGTCCTCCAGATGACCCGGGGCTCCGGCCCTCCTGTGGCCACACAGTTGAGCAGCAGCCTCCCCCCATAGATCACATCTGTTCTCTGGGGGGACGACAACGTGATACTGGCCTTGGCAGAGGACGGATTCCCCCTTATGCTCAAGACCACTATTCTGGTGCTGGATGCCACTGTGTTACTGGCTGAGCACTCATATCTCCCAGCATTCCCCTGGCCCAGTCCCCGTATGTGCAGGGTCCCGTTGGGGAAGACGCTGGGGTTGCGTCCAGTGACAAACTGGGAGGCAGTGAGCTGTAGGCCATCAGGTGTGATCCAGCGGATGACGGGCTGAGGTGCCCCTGTGGCAGTGCAGTGGATGAAGGCGGAGCTGCCCTCTGGGAGGGTGGTGTTCTGATGCTGTGTCTGCTGAATCACAGGTGGCAGCGCTGAGACATGAAGGCGGACTGTGACGGTGTCAGCTCCAGCTGCACTGCTGCCGATGCACTTATAAATCCCTCTGTCTGCGTTCGTGGCCTGGCTGATCCAGAGGGTCCCGTTACTGAAGACGGACACATGCTGCTGAGGGGCGACACCACGTGGGGCAGCAGCCACGTGGACCTGGTTAGGGAGCACCCATGTGACTCGAGGTGTAGGGTGCCCCTTCACATTACACTCCACAATGACTTTGTCACCTAGCTGCACAGTGATGTCCCTGTGCCGAGGCTGGAGGACTCTCGGATGCTGAGACAGGACCACAAGGTTGGCCACCATCTTGTCTGTGCCGTACTGGTTCTGGACTGTGCAAAGGTACCGCCCCCCGTCCGTGGGCTGTGTGTTCCTGATGATTAATGTACCATTTGGATGGACCTCAAACCTCTGGACCCTGGTGTTCTGAGCAATACTCACCCCTGCATGAATGGAAAGAGAGAGGTTTCAAATGTGACAGTTTGTTCTCACATCTGGTATTAAATTTAAGGTAAAGGAGTACTGGATGTAGAAAAGACAATAAACACAATAAACAAGAAGAAGCAACACTTCAGCGGTGACTCCTGCTTCTCTGGCTCTATGAACGTAGCCGGGTCAGTGTGAAGAGGTGGACGGATGGTTTTTAAACCATAACCATGATCATTCCCTGTCCCTAACAAACTAATCATATCTTAAACCTAGTTTGTTTGCCATAACCACAATCTGTCCCTCACATAAACCTAAACTTCACCTTGAACAGATACTGTTGGAAAAACAAGCCAATCAACCCGAGTACTGGTTTAAATCAATATAAATATCAATATTATGTCTATCTGTTGAAGAACTTACAGTGTTAGAGGTGTAATGTTCTCCGACTTGTATAGTTTTAAAAAATAATAGCAGGGTTTGTTAAGAATTATTGTTTGGTGCTGCAGAACAACCATAGTACATCTAATATGGTCTGTTTGTGTTCTTCACTCCTATTAACTACGTAACTACACCTGAAACTGTCACTGTGAAATATATACAGTATTTGCGTGAAGCAGCCTGACTTCCTCCAATTTATTATAATTGTGCTGTCACATTTTATCATTTCATCCACATCCATTCTGGAGGTCATGGATGAACATCATGCTGTACTGTACATATGGAAACCATCTCCACTGACGATCAATGTCTTACTGTACTAATCAACAATAAGGTGTCTGCACTTTTATCTCGTTTGACTTGGTATTATCAATAGCATTAATGATACTGCTACTGCAGTAAAAATGCTGATGATTTATATTAATATTTTAATATAACTGTGCTTATTTGACTCGTAATTGAAGCAACAATAAAACATTTTCTTCCATATTTGTAGAGTTGTAGAGTAGAGTTTGTAGAGTTTGAGGTGCCGTTTGAGGTGTCGTGAGGTTGAGTCAAACATACCACTGGCAGCTTTCGTCCATGACAGGAAGGGCATTGGTTCACCCTCCGCCTCACAGGGAAGCTGAGCATCTGTTTCAGCTTCCACTGTGACAGTCTGGAAGTTGCCGTTCGTTATCCTTGGCTTCCCTCTTGGAAGAGGTCCTAGTCCAGGTAGCCGGTGTTGATGTCTGGACTCATCCTGAGTGCTTGTTAGAAGTGGCTCTCTGAACGGATCGGTTTGGATCGCAGCAGTTGCTGGGGTAGGGGTGGCCGTCTGTTTTCGGTCAGTTGACTGGGTTGCAGGACGGAAGTCTGGTGCTCTCCTGGGCTCTGATGTGATGATGGGTTGGATTTGCTGGCCTTGGCTGTGGCTGTCTGGAAGGCTGTTGATGCTGGGAGCTACCGGAGTGGTGGCCCTCAATGAAGGGCCCATGTCGGCAGACGTTTCGGGCAGAGTGTCATGTGGTGCCGCTCTAGATGGGATCACAGTATCAGGCCTTGACGAGGGAGCAGAGGGGGGTGCTGTTATGGTGGTACTTGTAAAAGAAGCATCAAAACCATTTCCTGTGTTTGTGTTTTCTTCAAGATGCTGATCCACCTCTAACTCGCTGCTTGTGGTTTTATTGTGACTGGAACTGTAATAGGGTCTTTCAGGTACTGGTGGTTTCTTTGTGGTAACCTGTTCTGTGTCCAGATCACCCTCCAAAAGCATGCTCAGTGTTGTAATTAAGCCACTAGAAGTGTATCCAGAGGTTGTCTTGATTTCATGCTTGATCAGGGATGCAGCTGAGGCAAATGGGGATGGCAGCAGTGAAAAATGAATGTCAGTCTCTTTCAAAGGCATATTTTCAGCTTTTTCTGTGAGTGTGTCTTGGTGGTCTGATTGATTCTGCCCGACATTTGTTTGCTCTTGCGTCACAGTGTGAAAACGGCCAGAGGAGTAGTCAGAGCGTGGCGTAGGTCCAAGGTCCAAGCGTTCCCATTGTGTTTCCTCTGAGGGCTGAACAGGTGGAGGAGGGCTGCTCGTAAACCTCTGCTGAGTGACTGGTGGGAGCACATCCAAGTGCTCTGGAGGAGAGGCACTCTCTGAGCTTCTCAAGGCTGTTTGAGAACTTGTCTTTCCGTGACCCACTCCTGGAGAGGCTGCTGGAAATGATGGTGCTGCTGATGTGCTTTCTAATAGTGGTTTGGCCAGCGGTGGATGGCTGTGGTTTGTTTGGGAGGCTGGTAGTGAAGAGAGTTTGATGGCGGCCTCATCGTCATGCCCTGGGACTGTGCTTTCTTCATGACTCAGTCTGCCTGATGACGCCGCTTGGCTGCCGCTGAATGGAACAGCGGTATTGAATTTGGCTGTTGTACCTTGTAATGGATCTATTTTTAGCTGTGTGGAGGCAGTGGTCCTGACTGTTGCTAGGGGAGCAGTTGCAGGTGTGGTCGTAATAAACTGGGTGGGTTTATTCAGCTTTTGTTTCCTTTTGTTAGTCTTTCTCCGACGACCCCCATTCCTCCTTCTGGAGTTGGGTTGTCGTAGGCGCGTAGACCCCCTCCTCCTTGTAGTGGTGAGTACACTCGTAGTTGTTGGAGATACTGTCGAGAGCGTTGCTTGAGATTCAAAATCATCAAGTGTGGTGTCCTTTGGCTGAGTATGCGACTGAGATACTGAGGCAGTCGCACTAAGATATTTTCCATTTTCCTCTTGGCTTGTTTCTGAAATATCTGGGTTGACCAAAGGGATAATTTGACTTCCCCTTGAAGAGACTTCTCTGCCATTATTAGAGCTGGCAGCAACATTCGGGCTATCCATACTCTCCCTCCTCTCCGATGCCTTGGATACATCAGCTGTTTTGACTCGGTCAGCATCTGTATTTGTGCTATGGCTCTCTTGTAGAGAAAATGTACTGCTGCTGCTTGCAGTGTTTGTGTTGGCCTGCCAGAAAGTGACAGTGTGTAGAGGAACAGATGTGGTCTGCTGTGGGAGGAGAAATACACTGTTTGAAGTTGTGTGTACATCCAAGTTCACATCGTGAGCTGTGTGCTGTACATCGTATGTGGTCTGCGTTGTGTGTGGCTCTGCTGTAACATGTATGTTGTGTGTGTGCCGACTGTTTAATACCATGTCATGTGTAGTATCTGTGGGGTAACTATTAGGTGTCAGAAGAGTGCCTTGGCCTTGTGTATTGTGTTTACTGGTTTTCATTTGTGTATACTGTGTTGGAGTGTGTGGAGCTGTGAAGTAATCCTCCTTCTCCTGCACAGTCGTACCATCTGATGATCCCTCTACAGTCTCTTGTGACTGTGTTGTCTGCTCGGTCAGTGTCCTCTCTGTTGTATACTGGACTTGGAGTGGTGTCACAGTAGTCTGAGCATTTCGATCCCTAATCTTAGCCAAAATATCAGCCCACCTCTCTGGGTCTATTTTACTCTTTGACATATTAATCTTCCGTCTGCCCTCAACTGTACTCTTCCTGTCTTCAACACGAGATCCGGCTGGTTTTCGAAGCACCGGCGGCCTCCGCCACATATTCCTTGATGGGTGGACGCCCCTCCTTCCAGGGGCCACACCTCCTGGAAATCTCCTTCTCAAATGATCCGAGGGGCTCATCGGAGCCTCCACCTGAGTAACCTCCACGTCCCCTGATGCCTCCTCCGTGTCCTCTGTGGGGACTTTAATCTGAGTATTCACCCCGGACGCTGACTGAGGTTTTGCTGGAAACTTCCTCAAAGGCCTTATGAGCCCTTTGCGCCGGACCAAATTGACTACTGTGGCCAGGGTATCCACACCATGCTGATTAATGGCGATGCATTTATAATGACCACTGTCCAGTAACTGAGTCTGCGGGATATGTAGGGTACCGTTGGAATAGACCACAGCTCTAGAGGAGTTGGCTTGGAAACTAACTATGTTGCTGTTTGGTAGAATCCAGTTGATTTCAGCATCAGGAGAACCGGATGCCGTGCAGGGCAGAGAAATGGGGCTGCCTGCAAATCCCTTGATAGGTGTGATTGAGCTGTCCTCCCCTGGGGGAGGGCTAGAGGATTCCTGCACTGTCAGATGGAACGGCATGACAGCAAGGTCTCTGTGAACCTTAGCAATGCAGTAGTAAATTCCTGTGTCTGTGTGGCTGACAGCTTTAATGGCCAGCCGCCCATCACTGGACACAGACACCCTATTGTCTGGACTGCTGTATGGTGCCTCCACCTTCGAGCCGTCTGGTAACATCCAGTGGATGACTGGTTGGCCAGAACTGAGCACGTTACAGTACATTTCACTTGGACTTCCCAGGATAGCACTCAACACTTGACGTGTTGTATTTGTTGACTCGATCATGACCCATGTCCTCCCCTGTCTCCGGACCAGCTCCGTCTCCACTGTCTCTGAGAAGTCCATGCTCAGGATCAATTTTACCATCTTGGCTGACGACTGATGTCTGTTCAGCTGAAGGTCTGCAGATGTCTGCATCAGCCACTCCGGCTGGGTCATGATATTAACTTTAACACCCGTGTAGTACTGGGCATCCTTCTCTGAGTCCTGTCTGTACACATAGGTTGGATGAGGCTCTTTCCTGAGCATGGTCCCCCTTTGTAAGTGGGCTGGCACACTGCTGTAGTATGCAATTAGCCTCCATAGTTGCTCATACTTTTCTCTATCAACAGGGCATTCAAGATCCACTGACATAGTGATGTTGGAGGCCAGCTGGACCTGGTTGACCTGCTCCCAGTTGATCTTGGTCAGCTCTGTTGGCTCGCCAATATCACACTCCAGATCCACCTGATTTCCATGTTCGTCTGACAGGCCCAGGGAGATGTTTCCAAAAGGTTCACTGAAATCCTCCACAGTCATGACCTCGCTCTCGACGTCATCGGGCGGGGAGGTCCGGTTAGGAGAGCTGATGACGGGGCCGCTGCAGACCAGGTTCTCCACGGCCGGGAGCTCCTCCTTCTGGAGGTACCTGGGAGAGGAGCACATGGGACACAGCTGTCCACCGGGAAGCGCTCTGTCCTTTTTACATTTCAAGACTCCTGGAGACAAAAACAATCAAGCTGTCAAATAAGAGATCAAATCAGTCTTGAATAATAACCTTTAAATGTTCCAGTTCATAAAAAAATGACATAAAGCAGAAAGGTTTTCAGTCTCACCTGGGGAGGTTTTATCCCAGTCACGGAGCCACTTCATGTTGCAGTCGCATGTCCACGGGTTCCCATGGAGGTACAGGTTCTCCAGCTGAGGCATGGTCTTCACCAGCCTGGAGGGCAGCGATGTCAGCCGGTTGTCTGACAGATAGAGGTGCCTCAGAGTGGAGATGTGGAAGTGGCCCATCAGAGTGAAGGTGGCGAAGGAGGCTGGGTGCAGCTGCTGAAGCCGGTTGCCTTCCAGCTGCAGCAGGCGGAGGGAGGTGAGGCCCTGGAAGGCGTCTGGGTGGATGAACTCAAGTCGGTTGTGGTCCAGGTGTAACCTGGCCAAGGCCCACAGACCCTGAAGGGTGTGTCTGTCGATTTCCTTCAGCTTGTTGTAGCTCATCTTCAGCATCTACACCAGCGAACAACGAGGAGAAAGACAGTCATCAGTAGTAATTATGACATTATGAAGCTGTTTAACCTGCCACACCACCAAGACCAGATGGTCCTGAGAGGAGACACACTGCCTACAGGAGAGACAGCCGAAACAACGACGTCATGTTACGGTGCAGCAGCTGTGTTTTACTCTATATGAACAGTGAAGTCAGATTTTCATGGGGAAACCAGGGTTAAAATATTACATCATTTTTATAGCGTGGGTTGAACAATTTCTCTGTTATGGTTGAAATATTATTTTGTAGATTGCATGTTGATTAATGTTTTAACTGAAGGGTAGTTTTAGACATTTACAGGTTTTCGAATTGTGTGAGAAGTCCAGGTCCAGGTTTATTTATGGTATTTAAATAAAAAAGTAAAAGAAAAGACAGAGTAAGTCGTATCAGAAGATTTGGGAGATAATTTCATGTAACTCGTAGCTCTTCTTGACCCCTTTCAACTAAAGTCGTGATCCTGGTGTCCTCTGAGCAGATAACCTTTAGGTTTAGGGATGTAGAACCAGATCTGTAGAGACATGGATGTGGCAGACATAACTCTTTCCTCACCTGTTGCCTCTTTAAAATAAAAACATGTGGATTAGCTGGACCTGGTCAGCCTAGAAACACAATGGGACCATAGTTACAACGCTTGGCGCACCCTGTTTCAAATGTGCTGAGACAGCTGTAGTTTAGCATTCGTTCTGAGATCCAAAGGAGCACTTAGTACAGATATCATGGGCCGTCTGAGCTGTAAATACCATTATCTGGTAAAATCAACAGAACATACAACAAGGAGAAACTCTCCACTGGGGTGTCTCGCTCAAGGACTCTTTAAGGGGGGTGTTCAGCCGGTGTACCTGCAGTGAAGAAAGATCCCTGAACACTCCAGGAGGTAGACTGTGGATGTCGTTCCCATGGACCATCAGAAGCTCCAGCTTCCTCAGGCCAGCCAGCGATCTGTCTGTAACCTTGTTAATGCTGTTGAACCTGAAACAACACCACCAGAGTAGACTATGATGAACATTCAGGACATGAGCCTGGAGCTGACACCTCACACAGTGAGATCCCTGTCTGCATTAAGACCGTGATCCAGCTGAGGATGGACTGACCCCAGGTTCATGCGCTCCACGTGTTTAGTCACAGCAGCCGGGATGGTGATGAGGGAGCGGAAGGTGCAATGGAGCTCGGAGGGCTGGGGGCAGGAGCAGGGCCGGGGGCAGGGGACCGGGACGACAGGGGGCAAGACCAGCAGCACCAGGAGCGTCTGGAGGACGCGCATGGAGGTGGGGTCCATCTTCATCCAACCGGGGAGTAGTCACTGCAGCTGCCTGGGTAATAGCTACAACAGCAGTAATAATAATAATAATGTTACCAGCGCATGGTGACGCATGCTATTATTAATAATAATATTAGTGTTATTAAGTTATTAGTGCCGGTTATTATTATTATTGATCGCCTTTTAAGAACACTTTTCAAGGCAAAATGGGAATGTATAAAGTACTGATTCCCATACTTGTGAAACAGTTACAGCTCCGGCCGGAGCTTCACCTCCTCCAGGAGCTTCACCTCCGGCCGGAGCTTCACCTCCTCCAGGAGCTTCACCTCCGGCCGGAGCTTCACCTCCTCCAGGAGCTTCACCTCCTCCCGGAGCGCTGATCTGATTCTGGCTCCATCACCGCTCAATGGATGAGCTGCGCTATTACGCGCACAGTGCGCCGCAGCCAAACTGCTCCCAAATATTTCACAACTTCAGCTGGAAAGTGGTTCAGAAACAGAAACGCTCTCACCTCAGAGTGTCGGTGTCTCTCTGGGAAACTCCTCATATTCCGTTTTAGTCAAGTCCAGAAACCGCTCAGCTGAATTCAAACTACAATACAAACGGCGGCAAGAAACAAATCTTCTTTTGCAAACTGTGGAAATGTGGGAAAGTTTGAGGCCAGCTGCTGAAGCCAGCGCACTTCGTGGACCTCCAGTCAGGAATGAGAGAGGCAGCTCCTCCGCCCGGCGGAGGCGCAACAGGAGGGGCCACAAGGAGGACTGAGGAGGTTGGAGAGTTTCAGCAGATCACGGTTATATGATACTGTAGCACAGCCAGACACACTGTGGTAGTGTTGCTGGGATATACTGGATGATTCATAAAGAAACTATGAGAAATTATTACATTATCCTCAAAAACGGAGAGATTCAGGAGCAGCTTGGGGGGGGGGGTAATACCAGCTATAACCTGCAACAGGTCTTATGAAGGCTGCTGACTAAATTATCTTACTATCCTGTCGACTTATAAAGGTGTCTGAGGGCAGCACCGAGACTACGACCTGCAGTGTTAATGGGAGATATAGTACTGGGAACAGGTGACCGTCACCGTCTGAGGAGGAGACACGGAAACAAAGAGAGGCTGGTACGTGGACTCTAGCTCTCAGTAAACTTATATCCCAACCATATGCAAAAGGCAAGTTCATTTTATTTCCTCTTCTTCGCCTCAAAGATGTAGAAAACATTTCCTCCCAGCTCACCGCTCCGGTCTAAAGCGGGGGCATAGCAGAGTGGGATGGTGTGAGCTGAGATAAAATCACCCACCTCTGGTTAGTTGTGGCTGCTGTGCACTGTAAAGCTCACATTATAGAAACACCCAGACCCAGACCACAAACAGCTTTCTTTATCCTTGTAACAAAAAACACGCTTTACCACAAAATGAACCGATTTATCTCATCATTCAGCCATAAACTGTTCGGTCAGCCTGAACAGGGTTAGTGTTAGCTGTTAGCTCACCACCCCTACCTGTGTGTGTGTGTGTGTGTGTGTGTGTGTGTGTGTGTGTGTGTGTGTGGGTGGGGGGGTGTAAAGGTACATTTCAAAGCCCTTTCATCAACACTGACTCAGATGCACAGCATGCAGTCTAGACACACACCCACTGGAAACAGCATGCACAGACAAACACACCAGCATCACAACAGTGAGCCACACATTAAAACCTCAGGACGGCCGGAGGGCGGAGGGGAAGGAGGGGAAGGAGGGGGAGGAGGTCTGCTACTGAACCTGGCTATCTCTCTTCTATGACCCACAGCTCATTTAATGCCACGATATCATGAGCTGGAACTGGGCTCATTGATGCTGATGTTGAATTTCTGCTCGTCCGTCTTGAAACTCCACCTGTGCTGCTGGCTTTGGTCTCCGAGCCTCCCCCCTCTCCGCCTGCTGAGTCCTGGCTTTGTGACAGTGTTTAAGTTGGAGGAAAGTGTCGGTCAAAGGTGACGGAGCGCCGGTTAGCGAAGGGCCTCCCGTTCCCGCCGCTGGAACGAGAGCTACCATCCATCACAGTGTCAGTGCGGGCTTATAGCACACCCACACCAAAAGCACATGGAAGTAAGGTCACTGAAGCTATGTGGCCTGCAGCAGCACCGAGGACAGTCTCTATGCATCATCTGAGCACCGTGGAGCACTTTATGAAGACTAAATATTTCATAGAGCGCCTCAAACAATCTGCACATAAATACTACGCTTATAATTTATTCAAACCACAACTGGTTTTCTCTCTGTTATTAATTCAATGACTCTGTTACACATGAGGTGGGTGGAGCTGCTGTCCTGTCCGTGAACACAGTGCATCCCAGATAAAGGAAAGAGATGTGGGATTGACCCTTCATGGGAATGCTGAAAGGCCTCATGACACACGGAGACTGAGGAGGCGTCTGTACAACAATTTCTGTGATTTTCCAAAGAAACAAAGCCAACATATTGAATTATATTCAACAAAATTTATTAAAATACCCACACAGTCACCATCATACCTCCACAATAGTGTGCACATCTAGGCCAAGATATTCAGATACAAGACAAGAAATGCTTCACTGCAGGGCACAAAGAAGGTCTGCACAAAGAAATGGTGTTTTTCTCTTCTTCTCTTTTCAAGGCAACATTTTGATTTACAAGAATTTCCTCAGGCAAGTGTGAAAGAGAAAAATCTCTCCGCCCATCTACATCAACCCACAGCGGTACAAATGGTTTCTGGGAGTTGGAAGAAATAAGGTCAAAAAGGTTGTGCATCATACGTGTACGCAAGCTAAAAGTGGTCACGTGTTGTGCATAAAGCGTGAAGGATCTGCAAGTTATCGCAGCTCTTGGTCATGAACCTCTGAGTTTTTGCTTTTCAGACAGGACTGCCGCAGTAACGTAAAACACATCACTTACATTAAGTGGAGCATTTAGCAGCAAGAGACAGTTTTATCAGAGTTGGTGGAGACCAAAACAGAGCTGAAAGAGATGTTGGAGAGTGTTGGACTGACACAAACACAACTCCAGGTGAGTGATCATGTTGTTCTGGATGTGGAAACAGGAAACAATCAATTAGTGCAGTTTTAAGAATGAGGTCACAGATGTCATTAACAGCTGGCTGAGGTCAGACCAGCAGTCCAGTCCAGTAGGAGTCTGGCAGAGCTGATTGGTTTCCACCACAACTCCTCACATACCAACGCTTTGCCCTCAGCGTCACTTTTCAGTCGCAGTAAACTTCATTAATGTCATGAATTAAACAAAAACACTCTCTCAGCACTTTCTAAGCCACTTAGTTAGGTTTAGGAAAAACACGGTTGGTTTAAAACTGCGTACATAGTAACAGTGAAGATGTGACCACGCTGTGAACACGGGACACGAATCAGCAGCTGAAGCCTTGTGTGAATGTTTACTGTGGACATCGTCTGTCCTGTTTTTACCATATTTCCATTAGCATATGGTTATGTGAGGGGTTTCTCAGATTTTAGTTATTACTTTGCTGAGTATGATGTTATCATAAGTAATAGACCTGGCGGTCACAAGTGTTTGGTGGACTCAGTATTTTTCAGGTGAGTTTCAGTGGATCGATCTTCATCACAGACTAAGTGGTGAGAAAGGAAACACAAGCGTTGAAGCACACGGCAGAAGGTTTGACATCCTTAATGGATGCTGAGCACAACCGTGCTGCTAGATGCAAAAATGGCCAATTTCCAAACTGGGATCCAATAAAGTTACCGTGAGGCAGTTTACAGCCGTCACGTCCAATAGAAACAGCATTAGTCCACATTTTCCAGCCGTCCTGTTCCTCCAGCAGGAGGCTGTTAATCAGAGGAACAACAGTAACTCGATGGATTACTCTCCGACCGGTGAGGCTGTTGTGTGGCCTCCACTGAGCAGTAAGACAACATTAGAAACTCCGACATGGATCATCCTGCACTGTGGTATTTACTCAGTCACTCACATGGTCCACTGATGAAGTCAGTTTCTGTCTGGTGTCTCTTCTCTGATGATTAACACACTGGAAACCTCAAACCAGCTCTCTCTGTGTGACACAGGCTTGTTCTGTCACCAGTTATAACACAAACCTGACCTTCAGTCCAGGTTATAACCGTTAAATGTGAGGTGTGTTCATTGGTGGACAGACACAGCTGAGGATGCAGATGAAGGTTAACAGGTTTATTGTGACTGTTACTGTTCAGACCTTCCTGAGAAAACTTCTCTTATGATCTGATGCTATTTAAAAATGAAATGAATTGAACTGAACAGATGGAGGTGGGTTGAAGAGACGGAGTGACGGCAGAGGAAGCAGGTCGACAAGCAAACAGGTTTTTTGATGAGGACGCTTCCTAACTGAGTGAAATGACCTGATCTGTCGGCCATGATTAGAGCAGGTCGACTTCTCTACATGCTAAGGAAAGGCGCTTCAGTGCTGCCTTCCTTATCTCCTTTAGACAAGGGAACATGGACCACCCTTTATTTTTTTATTATTTTTTTTAATTTATTTAGTTTATTCATTCTGATAAAATAAGACATCAGAATGAAAGGGAGCAGAAGGAAGAAAATCTTATATATAATCTGCCCCTCCCGACCTCTGGACCACCCTTTACCAAAGGAAAGGAGATAATGCTGCCCCACAATCCCTTGTGGCAGCAACATTTAAAGTGACATGGCAGACCAGGTCAATAACAGGTCATTACGTAGCCTTGTGTCAGTGTGGTGGGATTGTCTGAGTACCCTGGTTGTCTTTTCCTGTCTGAATAAATTCTCCACATCTGTACTTGACCTCATGATGTTTTCCACTGAGGTCAAGGAGAAAGATAAAGGACCTAATTATTCAGCTGCAGCCAAGGAAACCTGTTCTGGTAGATATTAGAGATCGGAGGAGCGGCAGCTTGATGAGCTTCAGCTTCAGTGAGGAGCTGATTGAAGACAGGTGTGCTGGTAGGCAGCGTCCAGGTGAGTAGCAAGACACAGGAATAACACACACTCTAAGCCCCTCCCTCGAGCAGCCACTGTCCAATCCTACGTTAGCAACTGTAACTAGGCACAGGAGGCCTGTCAAGCTTTCGGTCAAGTATGAAGTTGGATAAATGGTTCTGGAGATATTGAAGGGCAGTCGGTGCATACAGAAAGAGACAGATAGACCCAGACGCTTTGCTTTATACTGTAGTTAGACGATGCTGCTACAGCGCCACCTATTGGCCAAATGGCATCAGACAGACAGACTAGTCTACATAGACAGACGTATCTACACAGACAGACAGACGTATCTACACAGACAGACAGACTAGTCTACACAGACAGACGTATCTACACAGACAGACGCATCTACACAGACAGACGCATCTACACAGACAGACAGACTAGTCTACACAGACAGACTAGTCTACATAGACAGACGTATCTACGTAGACAGACAGACGTATCTACATAGACAGACAGATGTATCTACATAGACAGACTAGTCTACGTAGACAGACAGACTAGTCTACATAGACAGGCGTATCTACGTAGACAGACAGACGTATCTACATAGACAGACGTATCTACATAGACAGACTAGTCTACGTAGACAGACGTATCTACACAGACAGACAGACTAGTCTACATAGACAGGCGTATCTACGTAGACAGACAGACGTATCTACATAGACAGACGTAGTCTACATAGACAGACTAGTCTACGTAGACAGACGGATCTACACAGACAGACGTATCTACATAGACAGACAGACGTATCTACACAGACAGACAGACTAGTCTACATAGACAGGCGTATCTACACAGTTTTTTTTTTCTTTTCTCTCCTTTCCAGACAGACAGACGTATCTACATAGACAGACAGACTAGTCTACATAGACAGACGTAGTCTACACAGACAGACGCATCTACACAGACAGACAGACAGACAGTCTACATAGACAGACGGATCTACACAGACAGACGTATCTACATAGACAGACAGACGTATCTACATAGACAGACGTATCTAGACAGACAGACTAGTCTACACAGACAGACGTATCTACACAGACAGACGCATCTACACAGACAGACGGGAGACTAGTCTACATAGACAGACGCATCTACACAGACAGACAGACTAGTCTACATAGACAGACGTATCTACGTAGACAGACGTATCTACACAGACAGACAGACTAGTCTACATAGACAGACGTATCTACGTAGACAGACGTATCTACACAGACAGACAGACTAGTCTACATAGACAGGCGTATCTACGTAGACAGACAGACGTATCTACGTAGACAGACAGACGTATCTACGTAGACAGACTAGTCTACATAGACAGACTAGTCTCTAGACAGACTATCTACATAGACAGACTAGTCTACGTAGACAGACGTATCTACACAGACAGACGTATCTACATAGACAGACAGACGTATCTACATAGACAGACAGACTAGTCTACACAGACAGACGTATCTACACAGACAGACGCATCTACATAGACAGACAGACTTATCTACACAGACAGACAGACTAGTCTACATAGACAGGCGTATCTACGTAAGACAGACGTATCTACACAGACAGACAGACAGACAGCGTATCTACGTAGACAGACAGACTAGTCTACATAGACAGACAGACGTATCTACACAGACAGACAGACGTATCTACGTAGACAGACAGATAGTCTACACAGACAGACGATCTACCAACAACAACTAGTCACATAGCCCTATCTCCTAGACAGACGTATCTACACAGACAGACAGACGAGTCTACGTAGACAGACAGACTAGTCTACATAGACAGACACGTATCTACGTAGACAGACGTATCTACACAGACAGACTAGTCTACATAGACAGACGTATCTACAAGCAGACATCTACATAGACAGACGTATCTACGTAGACAGACAGACGTATCTACGTAGACAGACAGACGTATCTACATAGACAGACTAGTTTACATAGACAGACAGACCAGTCTACACAGACAGACAAACGTATCTACGTGGACAGACAGACTAGTCTACGTAGACAGACAGACTAGTCTACACAGACAGACAGACGTATCTAAGTAGACAGACAGACTAGTCTACATAGACAGACAGTCTAGTCTACGTAGACACACAGACAAGTCTACATAGACAGACAGACAAGTCTATGTAGACAGACAGACAGACTAGTCTACATAGACAGACAGACAAGTCTACGTAGACAGACAGACAGACTAGTCTACATAGACAGACAGACAAGTCTACGTAGACAGACAGACAGACTAGTCTACATAGACAGACAGACTAGTCTACGTAGACAGACAGACAGACTAGTCTACATAGACAGACAGACAAGTCTACGTAGACAGACAGACAGACTAGTCTACATAGACAGACAGACTAGTCTACAAAGTCCAGGAAAAATGAGACCTACAGTTCAGGAGTTACAGACCAAAACATAAAGTGCCTTGTATTTGTGTCACAATCGGGCCGAACTTCACCATATTCAGCAGTTCATATTGATCAGACATTTCCTGATTTAAAATTCAAAATGTCAGCAACCAGGAAGCTCTGACTCCTGATTTGATGTTGCACAGGAAGTCTGCTGTGTTACATTTGATGCAATATATGAGCACTTCCATAATAATAATGATAATGATAATAATAATAATAATAATAATAATAATAATGATGATGATGATGATGTAGAGCATGAAGGACTGCTGCGTTGCTGTCATGGTGACTGGGTTTTATAGTTATACCGGAGCTCAGGTACTAACAGCAGTATCTAAAAAGGGACCTCAGTCTATCACAAAGCTTTTATGAACTGAGACTTGAATGACAACTGAGAAACAACAGTCACCGAGTGACAGCAGCAAATAATTAATTATACGTGAAGGTGTTGATGATCATGAGGAAGTCAGCGTGCTGACAGGCTGTCAGTCGCAGCGCAGACCTGCAGAGATGATCGACGTACTGACTGTTTCTGTCACTGCATCATCCCCAGCGTGGAGGACCGTTACGACATCTGTACGAAGACTGAACATGTCAGTGTCAATTAGAGCTGCGCAGCCATAACGGACTTTCACCAGAAACAAATCCCTGTTATTTCCTCCGAGCCGTGAAGGGACCAGACACAGCTTCTACAGCATGAAACTGAACAGCCTTCGTTGAGTCATGTGACGGAAGCGTTTCCATCCAAACACGGTTAGTTCTCCGTGTTTCATCTTTACAACGAAGGATTCCTTCGCTGAGGTTTGGTCGGTGATGAGAGGGTCACGGACCACAGGAATCTGCTTCCACAGCCTGAGAGTCCATCTATTAAAAGCCAGAGAAAAACACTGGCGTTGGGTGGATTTCATCAGAGGAAGGCTGGTCACGTTAATGGAGGGAAATGAAGCAGAACGGAGGCTCTCTGATATCATCTGACGTTGTGGATCGTTTCACTTTTATGACTCAACCATATTCTCAAGTAATGACTCTGTTTTTAGTTTAACAATGTCAGATTCAAGCTGTTTTGAATGAATATCACACATTAGAGTAAACACCACTGTTCACTTCCTGGTTCTGTGATAGCAGCCAGTAGTGGTTTTAAAACTCAACTCTGAATATAACGACTGGGTCAACAACAACACAGGATTCAGGCAGATGTAAAAAGGCAAAAATCTTTATATTCAAAGGGGTTCGGTACACAGGTAGTCAATTCAGGCAGGCAAACAAATCCAGATCACAAAGCAGAGCAGGGTCAAAACCCACGAGGAGTCTAACACCAGGAAAAAGGCTGGAAGGCTTTCACACAGGGGTAACAAAGACGAACTGGACCAGACAGACGGGAAGACACTATATACTGGTGGAGGGAGAGACTGACGAGAGACAGGTGGACACAATCAGGGGCGGGGCTACACCGTCAGACACAGGTGAACACTGAGGAAAAGTAGGTCAGGGGGTGTCAATCACTCAGGGAGCGGGAAACACGAGGGCAGGAAGTGCTCTGAAACCAGAGGGAGAGTTAGAATACAAAATAAAACAGGAAGTGCACAAATAATGAATATACAAGAAAAAACAGGACCTAGAGCTGAACAGGTGTGACATGAAATTAGGATCTTTAATGTTTCTCCTTCAGTCAGGTATCAGTCATCAATCATAACACATGCACACATCGCTCCCTACGATCAATATCATCCTGACTGGAGCTGGCAGCTCTGATTACAGGAATGCTGATATGATTTTGGCAATTACATTTCATATTTCAAAACAAGGTTTTTAATGCATTTTGTTCATAATAATTTCTCATTTTATTAAAAAATCATATCAAAGGATTTGTTTTGGTAAAGCTGCAGTAATTAATATTTTCAGATTAATAAGAAATCAAGTGAGAGACTGATGTGGACTTGTCAGGTAATCAAAGATCAGGCTTCAACATGCTGCTGGTGTCACGTTTCCGACTGTAAGTCAACATTCTTTCTGTAACAGCTGACAACAGTCGCTCC
Source organism: Pterois miles (assembly GCA_947000775.1). Lineage (NCBI taxonomy): Eukaryota > Metazoa > Chordata > Actinopteri > Perciformes > Scorpaenidae > Pterois > Pterois miles. The sequence continues at coordinate 959,000 of CAMQGK010000358.1, read as the reverse complement.
GTAACCCTGAACATGTGTTTAGTGTTGTATCCATGACGATGGAAACCTAACCTTAACGAGGTGGTCATTTTAACCCAAACCACGATGTTTCCGTAAACCTAACCGAGACGTTTCCGTGCCTCAACTCAACCAACCTTAACAGTGTAGTCATGAACATGTTTATTTTTCAACATTTATATGTTGTTGTTGTAAACAGTGACGGAGGGCAACGACATACTAGAGGTGAAGATCACCACTCACTGCTGATTCAGAGGGTTCGGGTTCGACCATACATCTACTGTCATGGCCGCATGCAGATAATGTGCATGTCTATATTTATTGATTTATTGACTGTAACCTGGATGTACTTCGGCCTGTCCCATCAGTCCAGTGTCTGATGAGTAGACCGTCTGTACGCCACCAGCCACCGTGACTCACCTGAAAATAAGCAGAGTTTAAGAGAAAGCCTGAGTGTTTAAATGCGTCTGAGACCAGCCGAATGAAAAAGGCAATAAAAGGGAGAAGTGAACAGAATCAGCCAGAGTATTCCTGCCTTCACACACACAATAAATCTCTCTCCGGCAGACATATGGCTTTCATATGTGCTCAGGGTGACTTTCTGCCATCTAATGACAATTTGCTTGGAAAACAGCTCACAGAGGCTGCGCCAGAGAGCGCTTGGATACAGTTCGGACATTACGTAAACTCCAAGGGAAGCCTAATGCCTGCAAAGTTAGAAGGTGAAATCCTCAACATCTGCAGATGCATCCCGGGCCGCGGCTTCGGAGGCTGACGAGGCAGCAGAAGGTAAAAGGATTAACGCTCCATCCTTCTCCCCTCCAGACTGTTTTCAGAGAGAGAGGCAGGCAAGGTGAAGCAGGATCCCTCGAGACTTATTCACCCTCCCACGCCATCCCAGCCTCCAAGCAGCGAGGCAGAAACTGGGGGAAAAGGTTCAGATATAAGAGCTTCAGTGAACTTTAAGCCATTACGTCCCATCAGCTTTACAGTCAGTACAGTGTACAGAGGAGAGGAGAGGAAAAAGTAACTCACTGCCGGATGGAAAATCCTCCAGGACTTCGTCACCTCTGGACATATTTTGAACATTAACATGTGTGAGCCTTTACAACACAACCGACTGACTTCCTCCCGTGTCCTCCTCGCTGGGCCGTTATGGCCTCATGTAAGAGCCTGACCCACAGCACTCGACGGCGGCGGAGGCTGACGTACGCCAGTCAAGATCCAGCAGTGAGATTTCTCTCGACCAAACGGGGGTTCAGTTCCAGCAGAGTCTTTGAACCACTGAGCCGGTCGGACGTTATCGGCGGTTCAAGGTTTGGACCGTGTCACCATAGTGGTGTGATCCGTTCTACAGACATCTGAACTAGGAACCACAGGTCTGGGTTCAGCTTTAGTCTTAAACTGCTTTTCCACAGCAGGGTTCGGTCCGACTGAACTCAACTCACTCTCACTCCATTAGCAAAACTGTGGATAGTACCCGGTCGCTGGTATCTGGTAGTTTGTTTTTTGGTGCCACCTGGAATGAGAGTCCAACAAGACACAGGACATCCTGCACAAACCCACCATTTTCACTGGGATGACAAGGTGTTGACTACACCGAACACTACGCCGGGCAGTAGGCTACAGCGTACAGTACACCGAACAGTAGGCTACAGCGTACACTACACTGAACACTACACCGAACAGTAGGCTACAGCGTATACTACACTGAACACTACACCGAACAGTAGGCTACAGCGTACACTACAGCGTACACTACACTGAACACTACACTGAACAGTAGGCTACAGCGTACAGTACACCGAACAGTAGGCTACAGCGTACACTACACTGAACACTACACCGAACAGTAGGCTACAGCGTACACTACACTGAACACTACACCGAACAGTAGGCTACAGCGTACACTACACTGAACACTACACTGAACACTACACTGAACACTACACCGAACAGTAGGCTACAGCGTACACTACAGCGTACACTACACTGAACACTACACTGAACAGTAGGCTACAGCGTACAGTACACCGAACAGTAGGCTACAGCGTATACTACACTGAACACTACACTGAACAGTAGGCTACAGCGTACAGAACCGAACAGTAGGCTACAGCGTACACTACACTGAACACTACACCGAACAGTTGGCTACAGAGTACACTACAGCGTACACTACACTGAACACTACACTGAACAGTAGGCTACAGCGTACACTACAGCGTACACTACACTGAACAGTAGGCTACAGCGTACAGTACACCGAACAGTAGGCTACAGCGTACACTACAGTGTACACTACACTGAACACTACACCGAACAGTTGGCTACAGAGTACACTACAGCGTACACTACACTGAACACTACACCGAACAGTAGGCTACAGCGTACACTACAGTGTACACTACACTGAACACTACACCGAACAGTTGGCTACAGAGTACACTACAGCGTACACTACACTGAACACTACACTGAACAGTAGGCTACAGCGTACACTACAGCGTACACTACACTGAACAGTAGGCTACAGCGTACAGTACACCGAACAGTAGGCTACAGCGTACACTACAGTGTACACTACACTGAACACTACACCGAACAGTTGGCTACAGAGTACACTACAGCGTACACTACACTGAACACTACACCGAACAGTAGGCTACAGCGTACACTACACTGAACACTACACTGAACAGTAGGCTACAGCGTACAGTACACCGAACAGTAGGCTACAGCGTACAGTACACCGAACAGTAGGCTACAGCGTATACTACACTGAACACTACACTGAACAGTAGGCTACAGCGTACAGTACACCGAACAGTAGGCTACAGCGTACAGTACACCGAACAGTAGGCTACAGCGTATACTACACTGAACACTACACTGAACAGTAGGCTACAGCGTACAGTACACCGAACAGTGGGCTACAGCGTACACTACAGTGTACACTACACTGAACACTACACCGAACAGTTGGCTACAGAGTACACTACAGCGTACACTACACTGAACACTACACTGAACAGTAGGCTACAGCGTACAGTACACCGAACAGTAGGCTACAGCGCACACTACACTGAACACTACACCGAACAGTAGGCTACAGCGTACACTACAGTGTACACTACACTGAACACTACACTGAACAGTAGGCTACAGCGTACACTACAGCGTACACTACACTGAACACTACACTGAACAGTAGGCTACAGTGTACAGTACACCGAACAGTAGGCTACAGCGTACACTACAGTGTATACTACACTGAACACGACACTGAACAGTAGGCTACAGCGTACACTACAGCGTACACTACACTGAACACTACACTGAACAGTAGGCTACAGCGTACAGTACACCGAACAGTAGGCTACAGCGTACACTACACTGAACACTACACTGAACAGTAGGCTACAGCGTACAGTACACCGAACAGTAGGCTACAGTGTACACTACACTGAACACGACACAGAACAGTAGGCTACAGCGTACACAACAGCGTACACTACACTGAACACGACACAAAACAGTAGGCTACAGCGTACAGTACACTGAACAGTAGACTACAGTGTACACTACACTGAACACGACACAGAACAGTAGGCTACAGCGTACACTACACTGAACACGACACAGAACAGTAGGCTACAGCGTACAGTACACTGAACAGTAGACTACAGTGTACACTACACTGAACACGACACAGAACAGTAGGCTACAGCGTACAGTACACTGAACAGTAGGCTACAGTGTACACTACACTGAACACGACACAGAACAGTAGGCTACAGCGTACAGTACACCGAACAGGAGGCTACAGTGTACACTACAGTGTATACTACACTGAACACGACACAGAACAGTAGGCTACAGCGTACAGTACACTGAACAGTAGACTACAGTGTACACTACACTGAACACGACACAGAACAGGAGGCTACAGCGTACACTACAGTGTATACTACACTGAACACGACACAGAACAGTAGGCTACGACAGACACTACCCTGACCCTATGACATCTGCTACAGCGAGCGGTAGGCTACCGTGTACACTCTGCCGTACACTACACCGAACACTACGCGGTACACTACACCGAGTGTTTTGCCACACAGTATACCATACAGTATAGAGAGTAGTCCACATTTAGGAGGTACTATCTGCAGAGGAACATGAAGGAGAGAAAAGGACCTGTGTTTAAAATGTATTTGGTAGATTGTGATTATTTTTTGTGAAATGTAATTATTCAATAATAAGTGATTCAGCTTTTGCAGTAATGTAACGTGAACATTCATCCCAGTAAAGACGAACTGAATTTGAATGTGACAGATCTGATGCTAACGGTGAGAGAGGTCCAGCTGGTCCAAGCTTGGTCCAGCTGGTCCAAGCTTGGTCCAGCTGGTCCAAGCTTGCAGTACAAAGTTGGTGGCAGCGCTAATTTTTGATTTCAATGAGGTCATTTCTGTCTCCAGAAGAGCTGCAAAAAATGAAAGAAAGTTCATTAAAATCAGTGTAATGCATTAAACAAACCCACTCCGTCACACACTCATTCACACAGTCCTTCACACACTCCTTCACACACTCCGTCACACACTCCTCACACACTCCTTCACACACTCCTTCACACACTCCTCACACACTCCTTCACACACTCATTCACACACTCCGTCACACACTCCGTCACACACTATTCACACACTCCGTCACACACTCCTTCACACACTCCGTCACACACTCCTTCACACACTCCGTCACACACTCATTCACACACTCCGTCACACACTCCTTCACACACTCCGTCACACACTCCGTCACACACTCCGTCACACACTCCGTCACACACTGATTCACACACTCCGTCACACACTCCTTCACACACTCCGTCACACACTCCTTCACACACTCCGTCACACACTCATTCACACACTCCGTCACACACTCCTTCACACACTCCGTCACACACTCCGTCACACACTCCTTCACACACTCCGTCACACACTCCTTCACACACTCACACACTCTTCACACACTCCTTCACACACTCACACACTCCGTCACACACTCCGTCACACACTCCATCACACAGTCCTTCACACACTCCTTCACACACTCCGTCACACACTCCGTCACACACTCCATCACACAGTCCTTCACACACTCCTTCACACACTCCGTCACACACTCCCACACTCCGTCACACACTCCTTCACACACTCCGTCACACACTCACACACTCACACACTCATTCACACACTCCTTCACACACTCCTTCACACACTCCGTCACACACTCCTTCACACACTCCGTCACACACTCCATCACAACCTCACAGGACCAAACACGAGCACTCACTTCCTAAACTAACCAAACACCACCGCATTAATACGTCAGAACCATAACGCATATTAGAACAAAGCATTCTTCTGGCTGCTGTGTGTATGATTCGTATGTGATTACAGCATCTTTAGAATTATTACGTTGACTTTTTATTCACATAAAAAGAATTATTAGAGCAAATTTAAAAGTGTGATCTGTATAATGTTACAGTGTTGTGTTTTCACAATAGTTTCACGATGTTGAAGATTTCTCTGTCCTTGAGCCACTGAGCTTACAGTTGACCCAGAAATATGTATTCTTGCATGAATTTAATGGAGCAGGTTGGCATCGTTCAGTATTTTTCTTATCCAAACCAACAACCCCTGGTCCAGGGGTTCTCAGAGGGCCCATCTGGGGAGCCAGCATGTGATTGAGGGCCACACAGGAAAAAATGCACAATAAAACAAAATAATTCCCAAAGCAATCATTTACTGACGATGCCAGAAAGCTGCAGAGGTTCCAGCAGAGACAGATAAACAGCAGAATCCTGGAATCTGAACAAATGAGCCTCTGCTGCCAGGAGAGGAACCCAGAGGAGGCAAACCGCCAGCCACTAGCATCACTACACCACCACCCCAGCTTCAGGACGCACACTGTCCAACCATCAGACCAGCCGAGTCACGATGAGCCTCAGTAGAGAGTCAGCCTCCCCCAGCCTCAGTAGAGAGTCAGCCTCCCCCAGCCTCAGTAGAGAGTCAGCCTCCCCCAGCCTCAGTACAGAGTCAGCCTCCTCCAGCCTCAGTAGAGAGTCAGCCTCCTCCAGCTTCAGTAGAGAGTCAGCCTCCCCCAGCCTCAGTAGAGAGTCAGCCTCCCCCAGCTTCAGTAGAGAGCAGAGTCAGCCTCCCCCAGCCTCAGTAGAGAGTCAGCCTCCCCCAGCTTCAGTAGAGAGTCAGCCTCCCCCAGCCTCAGTAGAGAGTCAGCCTCCCCCAGCCTCGGTAGAGAGTCAGCCTCCCCCAGCCTCGGTAGAGAGTCAGCCTCCCCCAGCCTCGGTAGAGAGCAGCCCCCCCCAGCCTCGGTAGAGAGTCAGCCTCCCCCAGCCTCAGTAGAGAGTCAGCCTCCCCCAGCCTCAGTAGAGAGTCAGCCTCCCCCAGCCTCAGTAGAGAGTTAGCCTCCCCCAGCCTCAGTAGAGAGTTAGCCTCCCCCAGCCTCAGTAGAGTCAGCCTCCCCCAGCCTCAGTAGAGAGTCAGCCTCCCCCAGCCTCAGTAGAGAGTCAGCCTCCCCCAGCCTCAGTAGAGTCAGCGTCCTCCATCCTCAGTAGAGAGTCAGCCTCCTCCAGCCTCAGTAGAGAGTCAGCCTCCTCCAGCCTCAGTAGAGAGTCAGCCTCCCCCAGCCTCAGTAGAGAGTCAGCCTCCCCCAGCCTCAGTAGAGAGTCAGCCTCCTCCAGCCTCAGTAGAGTCAGCCTCCCCCAGCCTCAGTAGAGAGTCAGCCTCCTCCAGCCTCAGTAGAGAGTCAGCCTCCCCCCCAGCCTCAGTAGAGTCAGCCTCCCCCAGCCTCAGTAGAGAGTCAGCCTCCCCCAGCCTCAGTAGAGAGTCAGCCTCCTCCAGCTTCAGTAGAGAGTCAGCCTCCTCCAGCCTCAGTAGAGAGTCAGCCTCCTCCAGCTTCAGTAGAGAGTCAGCCTCCTCCAGCCTCAGTAGAGAATCAGCCTCCCCCAGCCTCAGTAGAGAGTCAGCCTCCTCCAGCCTCAGTAGAGAGTCAGCCTCCTCCAGCCTCAGTAGAGAGTCAGCCTCCTCCAGCCTCAGTAGAGAGTCAGCCTCCCCCAGCCTCAGTAGAGAGTGAGCCTCCTCCAGCCGCAGTAGAGAGTCAGCCTCCCCCAGCCTCATTAGAGAGTCAGCCTCCCCCAGCCTCAGTAGAGAGTCAGCCTCCTCCAGCCTCAGTGGAGAGTCAGCCTCCTCCAGCCTCAGTAGAGAGTCAGCCTCCTCCAGCCTCAGTGGAGAGTCAGCCTCATCCAGCCTCAGTAGAGAGTCAGCCTCCTCCAGCCTCAGTAGAGAGTCAGCCTCCCCCAGCCTCAGTAGAGTCAGCCTCCTCCAGCCTCAGTAGAGAATCAGCCTCCTCCAGCCTCAGTAGAGAGTCAGCCTCCTCCAGCTTCAGTAGAGAGTCAGCCTCCCCCAGCCTCAGTAGAGAGTCAGCCTCCCCCAGCCTCAGTAGAGAGTCAGCCTCCTCCAGCCTCAGTAGAGAGTCAGCCTCCCCCAGCCTCAGTAGAGAGTCAGCCTCCCCCAGCCTCAGTAGAGTCAGCCTCCTCCAGCCTCAGTAGAGTCAGCCTCCTCCAGCCTCAGTAGAGTCAGCCTCCCCCAGCCTCAGTAGAGAGTCAGCCTCCCCCAGCCTCAGTAGAGTCAGCCTCCCCCAGCCTCAGTAGAGTCAGCCTCCTCCAGCCTCAGTAGAGTCAGCCTCCTCCAGCCTCAGTAGAGTGTCAGCCTCCCCCAGCCTCAGTAGAGTCAGCCTCATCCAGCCTCAGTAGAGAGACAGCCTCCCCCAGCCTCAGTAGAGAGTCAGCCTCCTCCAGCCTCAGTAGAGAGTCAGCCTCCTCCAGCCTCAGTAGAGAGTCAGCCTTCTCCAGCCTCAGTAGAGAGTCAGCCTCCCCCAGCCTCAGTAGAGAGTCAGCCTCCCCCAGCCTCAGTAGAGTCAGCGTCCTCCATCCTCAGTAGAGAGTCAGCCTCCTCCATCCTCAGTAGAGAGTCAGCCTCCTCCATCCTCAGTAGAGAGTCAGCCTCCTCCAGCCTCAGTAGAGAGACAGCCTCCCCCAGCCTCAGTAGAGAGTCAGCCTCCCCCAGCCTCAGTAGAGTCAGCCTCATCCAGCCTCAGTAGAGTCAGCCTCCTCCAGCCTCAGTAGAGAGTCAGCCTCCCCCAGCCTCAGTAGAGAGTCAGCCTCCCCCAGCCTCAGTAGAGTCAGCCTCCCCCAGCCTCAGTAGAGTCAGCCTCCTCCAGCCTCAGTAGAGTCAGCCTCCCCCCCCCCCAGCCTCAGTAGAGAGTCAGCCTCCCCCAGCCTCAGTGCCCAGCAGTAGAGAGCAGCCTCCCCCAGCCTCAGTCAGCCTCCCCCAGCCTCAGTAGAGAGACAGCCTCCCCCAGCCTCAGTAGAGTCAGCCTCATCCAGCCTCAGTAGAGAGACAGCCTCCCCCCCAGCCTCAGTAGAGAGTCAGCCTCCTCCAGCCTCAGTAGAGAGTCAGCCTCCTCCAGCCTCCCAGTAGAGAGTCAGCCTCCTCCAGCCTCAGTAGAGAGTCAGCCTCCCCCAGCCTCAGTAGAGAGTCAGCCTCCCCCAGCCTCAGTAGAGTCAGCCGTCACCTCCCCCATCCTCAGTAGAGAGTCAGCGTCCTCCAGCCTCAGTAGAGAGTCAGCCTCCTCCAGCCTCAGTAGAGAGTCAGCCTCCTCCAGCCTCAGTAGAGAGACAGCCTCCCCCAGCCTCAGTAGAGAGTCAGCCTCCCCCAGCCTCAGTAGAGAGTCAGCCTCCTCCAGCCTCAGTAGAGAGTCAGCCTCCTCCAGCCTCAGTAGAGAATCAGCCTCCTCCAGCCTCAGTAGACAGTCAGCCTCCTCCAGCCTCAGTAGAGAGTCAGCCTCCCCCTCCTCCAGCCTCAGTAGAGTCAGCCTCCCCCAGCCTCAGTAGAGAGTCAGCCTCCTCCCAGCCTCAGTAGAGTCAGCCTCCTCCAGCCTCAGTAGAGAGTCAGCCTCCCCCAGCCTCAGTAGAGAATCAGCCTCCTCCAGCCTCAGTAGAGTCAGCCTCCTCCAGCCTCAGTAGAGTCAGCCTCCTCCAGCCTCAGTAGAGAGTCAGCCTCCCCCAGCCTCAGTAGAGAGTCAGCCTCACCCAGCCTCAGTAGAGTCAGCCTCCTCCAGCCTCGCGTCGACTGGCTGGTGGGCAGAACAGAGGAAGGGGTCTGGCCTCCATCATGAAGCAGACTCTAACATGCAGCGCTGCCTGGGACTGAGGGCAGCAGGTCAGACTGGAATCCTGCGCCCGGCTGCCAGCTGTTGGGAACCGACAACTAACACACTAATTACAGCCATGTGACGGTTCATACACACTAAACACACATGTGGACAGAGAAGTTCAGAGAGGTCGAGGATGGTTTCTGCTGCTTCAGGCTGTGTGATTAGCTCTGATCACAAGCTCCATTTTCCTACAAACCTCACCTCCCCCTCAGTCCTGTAGGAGTCCGCCGTGATGAAAGGGTTAAATACCAAGCTCATGACCTACAGGGTGTTAATGAACTCTGAAGGACTCTCTCATGGTCTGGGTTCTGGTTTAGTGATGTTGAAATCATTCAGCATCACTAAACATCTCTAACTGATATGGCTTTGTGTGTGTTATGCTTCTGTGTATATTAAATGTTAAATAAGGACTCGACATCCTCACAGTTCAGTCAGTCCCAGAGTCGTTCGAATGTCGACGCGGAGGCCTTTGTGATATGACCAACACTCATTTCACTATTCAGTAGTTTGATAAGTTGACCAACGTGAGATCCTGGCCATCAGCAGGTTCTATCCACATATACAGTACCGGTACCAGCTGGTCCTGTAGGGAGGTCTCGGGGGACTAACAGATCCGCTGTAGATGACTCCCTCGTCTGGCATTTCCAGAACGCTGAGTCTGGCGGCTGGCTCATGAGGAAGCTATGCAGGGGGATGGTGATGAGAGCAGGGCTGTTCCTCAGCAGCATAGCTGTGAAATGCTTATTGTCTCGTTGCTGAAAGATCTCATCCCAGCTGCTTTTGACAGTTTGACAACAAGGGTTCATGGTGTGATTTTCCCATCATGTCATCGAGAAGTTGTCCTTGTGACCTCAGTCTTCGGTCCTGGAGGTGCACGTAGAGCCAGATCACACAGATAAACGGTGCTCCCAGAGCTCCCCATGGAGCCATCAGTACCGGGAGCATCATTTCCAATCTGAGGCACGTCTGCTCATTCGGTAAATCGCCTCTCCGCTGAGCGTCTCCGCTGAGCGTGTCCCCGTCGGCAGCGTCCTCTCCCCTGGGCTCGAGCCCGCCGTTCTGTTTCCTCAGCTGGGACGGGGAACTCAGCCAGGCCCATTTGTCTCCATCAGCGGTGAGATCCATCTCCAGAGAATAATGCTCAGCGATCCAGAGCAGCTCAAACAGCTCAGAGTTTGCAAAATAACAGACGCTGCGGAGCTGCTGACTGTTTTAAAGCTGCTGAGGAGCCCAGAGAGCCAGTTTAGCTCAATTATAGCCGGAGTGAAGGTTGAGGGTTTGCTGTGGACAGGAAGCAGAGCTGGTACACTCACGTCAGTCTGACAATATTGGAGCTTCAGTAAAAGCAGCCAGAAATATGTTGTCATGGAAGTGAGGATGGACTGGTGTCAGGTTTGGTGAATAAACTATCGTAATAAAGTGAAGCCGATGATCCAGTTTGACGTCAGGGACCGACATTCCCGTTCCTTCGCCATCTAAATGGTAAACATTTAGACATTTAACGTGACATGATGCTACACATCAGCATTCACCCACTGATATCAGAGGCTGCCATGCGAGGAGCCAGCCAGCCCTCCGGATCGGATCTAAACACTCATCCACACACTGATAGCTCAGCCTTCGGGAACAATCTGGGCTTAAGTGTCTTGTTCAAGGACCTGTGACGACAAGGCCACATCTAGGACAACATGTGGACCGGCGGAGTCCCGGATAGATCCACCGGTCTTCAGATGAGCTGCTGTACCTCCTGAGCCACAGACTGGTTTACAGCAAACGTGTTCAGCGAACTCGTCATCCAGTCCAGGAATGTGCAGGAGTGTTTTAGTCTCACCGGTAATGTCATTCGTCTGAATGATCTGTTGCGGATATTTTTCAACTATGATAAAAAATAATCCTGGAAAATGCACTGAATTTATATACAACTACATGAAAATATGTAAATATGCATCACAAAATCTCATCAGTGCATCAGTAAAGTGTATCAGAGCCTGATATCTCCTCTTCATCCGAACCGTAGAGCTCATTTAAAACACAGCAGTGAGCTGGCTGACATGTTCCTCCATCACTATGAACACACACTCACCGTCTGCTGCCAGAAATACTCACTAGATCTCCAACAGTAGATTAATCCGCCACTAAAAATAGTCCCCAACAAATGCACTATTTCCTGCTGTCTGTCCAACGTTTAATGAAAACTACAGTGAGCAGCTGTTTAGTGATGTTACTGAACCTTTAAAAGATGAAATGAAAGTATATATCTGCGAGCTGTTGTGACTGAAGACTTGACTGTAAGCATAGAGAATAATGAGATGGGGGACCATCCTGAACCAGGATGTCATGCAGAGGTGTCTGAAGATGCAGCGCCGCTAACACTTCATACCACATCAGCCGTGGTCGCTGCTTTCGGCCGTGGCTCCCAGCTCAAACAGGAAGTGCTGTGCAGAAGGTCATAGGTACTGTGTGTATGTGTTGCTAATAGAGGTCAGAGGTCGCTCAGGGCCCATGTAATGCTGTCCTCACCCATCTGTTATATCTGTGCATCATTGAGAGTAGCACCTCTCTCTGCTAATGGATCACCAGGGCCGAGGTGAGGGTGTCACGCCTCAGCAGTAAAAGTACCAGGAGCTGATGGAAACCATCTGTCCACACAACTCTGACTCCAGGCTCCTCATCCGACCAAGGCCTGAGCAGCAGGGCCTGATTAGCACAAGATGGAAAAAACAAAAAAACAAATGTGGACTTTATAAAGAAAGCAAGAGGACAGCCAGTGAGATCCCAAAGTGGACAAAAAGACAGGAAAGAGACGGTGTTAGGGTGAGAGGCCGTGAAGCTAAAATGAATGTGACCTCTGTGCAGAGAGTCTACAGAGAGACGACAGGATGAAACCATCTGCTGACTTCCATTTATTACAGGAGAAGTGAACCTGTGGCCAAAGACAGGATGTAGACATTCAGCCTGGATGTGCATCAGAAATCTATATCTACTGTAATGTCCTTATGACCTGAACATGAACACTGGCTTCTCCTACAGGTCAGCGAAGACACACCGATGTGGGAAAACCCTCCACTAGCTGCAGCGGCCAGGCCAGTCTATGTGATGATAACCTCCCCGGTAATGACATGATAGCCGCCGTCAGGCTGGGCTGGGTTCGCACAGCGATGCACTGCTGGATTCAGTCTTTTCTGCTTCACTGAAGCTGGACCTCACCATCTTTAGATCAACGCTGATTGTGTGTGAGTATGTGAGATAATGAAGCAGAGCATTTTCACCAACTCTGCAGTTCAACTCAGCACTACAGAGACTTTTAGCCCCTTTGAGCTCGTTGTTTTGAATTAATGGCCACAACTAAACCCAGTGCTGCTGGCCCAGCCTGCCCGTATTTTCCTCAGGTTAGTGGTCAAAGCTCAAAGGAGATACTGGACATATTGGACTTACAGGTGGACGCAGACACGACTCCAAATGAGGGACGCGTAAACCACCACCATGTGTACACCATATTTATCAGGTATGTATGTCAATACAGTGTTGACAGCCCGTTCTGCCCCCCTAAGAGAGCACAAAATATTAATAAAAATAATATAATAATCTCCACATTTGGTGATTTTGAAATATAATTCTCCTCCTTAAATAAGATAAATATTGGATCAGCTGTAAAATGCATCATCACAAAGCTGAATATCCGTTCAAATAAAAAGCATTAAATCAGCCGTCAGATTCAGAGAGCTCATCGATCGTTCAGGTCATCAAGATATTCGCCGTGACGCCGAACATCTCTGAGAAACCGCCAAGCTCCGCTTTCTGTGATTGGACACAACAAACGCTCATTTCCACACGATGCGTTCCACCGCTGTCGATTTCAGAGCCAGACTTCTCCTGCAGACTCTTTCCATAATGTCAGACTCTTAAAATAATAATAATAATATCCATCAGAGGCTGTCATGGCGGAAACATATGTAATAGCACCATATCACATCGACAGCGCTCTCCATCAATACTGGACCGATTCACCGGTTGTTGTCCTCATTAGTCACTGAGACACAAAGAGATGTGAGAATAGGGTCCATGTGACAGTTTAGCATGATGTGAGGTGACACCGACTGTCATCAGGAGGAAACATGTCCCAGGCTTTGTCCGTCCACCACCGGTCCACCATTCCAGACCGGTCTCTATCTTTGACATTACCGTTATTTAGCGGACACGTTTATCCAAAGTGACCAACAGTCAGTCCGTCCCTTTGCTCCTGATTGACAAAAGTCAAAAGGTCCATGTCCTCTAGAGGTTTAGAAACAAGCTTGTCTTTCTAGCGAGGACTGTCTCTTGTCCTGTCTCTCGTCGTGGATAGACACCGAGCTTGGCCTTCTGCTGCATCAGGACTCACGGTACCCTCCAGCTGGGACAAAGCTCTGGAGGATCACTGAGACGACTCAGCTCCAGGATCAGCTCTCGCTCAGAGCCAAACACTAGTCAGATGTGGGTTCCAGCCTCCCCTCCTCAGGTGAAGCAGAGACGATTACAGAGGACACTTGCTCAGATAACCGCAAACTAAACGGATACAGGTAGTGCGTGATAAAGATGATGGGATCGTCAGGGGAGGCAGATGGGACAGCAGGCTCTGAAACAGCACATGGAGGAGGAATCACAGCAATATGCTCCCACAACGCTGCTTCCCCAAGGAGACCACATCCATACGGATCCATCCCAATCATCTCCGTCCTTATTATCCATCCACCGTATTGGATTCTCACCGATGTCCCACATGTCCATATTTTCCAACTCATTTTGGCCGATACCGATATGCACACCGATTATTTTCCTCCTAACTGCAGAGAGCATCAAGTCTCTCCTGCAGTGGAATGAAGATATTATTATGTCCACTGGTAGATACAGAAATACGATAACACACATTCACACCTCCTCTGTGGTAGTTCCTGCACATTTTACCATGATGACTCACACAAACACACAAGGTGAAACCAGCGTCACTGTGGCAGCTGCTAAATACGCAGCAGCATCAATACGCTTCAGTCAGAGTGACGGAGAACACAAAGACGACCACGTCTGGTGGGGTTTTCAACAAACACAGCACTTTTAACCAGGAGATCTGTATGGTTCTATAAGATGTCTAGAATATGTTGTTTCCATATATGTTTTACTTCATTTACGTTCTTATTTTAAGGCCAGCCATGATGTTTTTACTAAACCTAAGTGGTTTTGTTGCCTATACCCAACTACGGACGTTACCGTAGTTTTCTTGTGTAGCAGACAAATGATGTGCAAAAAGGTTAAAAGGTGTCCTCATGACACACAGAATATCCTCCTAATATACTATGAATACACCTCCTGTGAGCCCGGGGTATATATAAAACTCTCTCTACATCCCCCACCCCCTCTGTTCTGTGTTTTATTCATTTCCCCCCTTTTTAATTTTATAGACGAGGCTGGACACCGTTCACTACCGACACTCGTACTGGTGCATTCGGTGTAGCTTATGTGCTTAGCATAAAGTACTGGAGTATTAGCAGTTCAATGTACCTGAAGGAAAAGTTGGACATTTTTATAAAATATGCGATCCTGTGAAGAGGTGAACCACGATGAATATGAAGCCACCACAAGCATTCGGTTAGCTTAGCTTAGCATAAAGACGGGAAGCAGAGGGAAACAGCTAGCCTGTGAAGAGGAGGGGCACACACACACACACACACACACACACACACACACACACACACACACACACACACACACACAGAGCAGTGATTATTGGAGGGCTGTGATGGGATGAGGTTGTGCTTTAAATCAGGATCATTGTGGATTTCTGCAGCAGATTGTGAGGTAACCAGGTTTCCATGGTAACTCATTAGCGATGTGTCTGGACTCTCTCAGCGAGTTATTATGATTCATAGAGGGGTAGATGGGGGACTGGCAGGGACATGAGTTTCTTTCCTGGAGTAAATATGAAAACACTCCCTGGCGGAGAGGCGGCTGCTCTTTGTGACCTGCCTGCTGAATCCGGCCAGCTGATACTCCACAGTATCTGACATGGCCACAGAGATGCAGTTTGGTAGAGAAGGAACGTTATCCATCAGGAATTAGGATGATTCACTGAGTTGTGGTGGCCAGCAGTGTTTGGAGATGTTCCTTTCCAGCAGGATGATGAATCTCTGAATCTCTCTCTTGTCTTACAGCCATCAGCCTGTGTTTAATGTTTCCTTCCTCCGGTGCCAGGAAGACGTCTCCAATAGCGTTGAATCCCACAGTGTGCTCGACAGCAAAGCGCCCGCCGAGCGCCAGGGCAGCGCCGCAACACTTACTCTGTGTCAAGGGGTCGCGAGGCTAAGTGGGCTTAATGTGCAAACAAGCATGGCCGAACAGCTAAGTAGCATCTGGGGGGAAGAGGGGAAAGCTAATATGAAAATCCATCAATGAAATGATTTCTAGGGATAACAGAGCTGGGAAAGAAATGTCAGGCGTACATTCGAAACACATGGGAGGTATTTGAGGGAAGCCTGGATGGCTGACTGGGTTGGTTAGACGAGAGAGACAGCAAGACGAGACGGAGTGTGTCTCCAGAGGACTTAAGGACGGAGCAGAGGAAGGTTCAATCACATCCAGCTGTTGAGCTGTTGGGCTGATGGATGGGGAGCTCCAGGCATGTGACGTGCACACCAAGAGACGAGAGGCACACAAACACAAGCCGGCTCGCCACGCTTTTTATAATTTGGCAAAATCCAGCCTGTCATTAGAAATACTGAGTGGAAGAGCAAGAATCCAAAATAGTCGTTGAAAAAGTTTCTGCGCTCACTCAAGCAAAAACAAGACGTTTGTTCGTTCAGATGTGATGCAGTGTGTGTCTGCTGGTGTTGAGTCACCACGATTTGATTTACAAGCAATATTTAAAGGGTCAGTTCACCCAAATAAGAAAACAGATTTTGCTGCTTCCCATAGTGGCATCCATCACGCAGACGGTTTTGGTTTTATTTCTCCAAGTTTTGAGATGCATGTCTCTGAGAGTTCGATGGAGGCGAGTGGCTTGTGGACAGACACTCTCCGAGTCCTTGACATTGCTCTGCTGGCTTTTTGTTCAGGCGTCCTCCTGTAGCTGTCTTTGCCCCGTCGCTGAGGTCCCGGTCTCATTTAAGAGGACCCCGATGTCTCTGCTGACCCAGTGTACAGTCTCAACAACGTTATCCCTGATCACAGAAGGTGATGGACGCTGTGATGAATCCCATCAGCTCATCATTGTCCTCTATGAATCACCGAGCACATCCCAGTCTGATGCTTCACAGCAGCCTCATTGGTCTCCTGTGACCATCTAGAAGTCACAGTCACTGGATCGGAGGCTCTACAGGGGCAGAGGGGGATCAGGTTGTGATTGGGCCTGTCGCAGTTATTACATCACTATTATCTGAGCTGACTGTGAACATTTTGCATAATTGTTGGATTCCTCAGTCACAGAAATTTAAAGCCAATGTTACAAATATGGCAAGAAACAGAAATTGAATTAATTAATTAGACTGGATGATGTAAAGTAATTACAGTAAATGTAAGTAAATAAAGATTAAAGTAAATGTCAACTGTCCACCTCACCACAGAACGCCGTTCCAGGAAAACCTATACTATACTATACTAGAAACGATACTGCACAGGCATTTTTCTTTATACTGCATTGATTGAAGTATTGCACTTGTTTGTTGCACCGTCGTAGTGATGTGTTTAAGAGTCTTATGGCCTGGGGGGAACACCGGTGTGAGTCCTGGGGGTCCTGTATCTTCTCCCAGAGGACAGGAGGGAGACCAGGCTGGAGTGGTTGTCTGGAAACAGGGAATGAGTGGAAGCAGGCAGGTGAGCGGTGAGTGGAGTGGAGTGGAGTGGAGTGGAGTGGAGTGGGAGTAGCTGCAGGTTACAGAGCTGAACACAGGAAACAACAATAAAAGCTCAAAAACCGACAGACTCAGAAAAGAGGCAAGTAACAAAATAGTGGTCTGGGATGGCTGCTACCATAGACGGTGATTGAACCATCTGGTGGAGGATGGGAGGAACCTCAGGGTTGATATACTGCAGCGCTGACAATGATTGGATCACGCTCAGGTGTGCCAGCTGCCAACACCCTGTGGGGGAAGGTCGGTACCCCGCCCACCTGCACACAGAGAGACAGACAAGAGAGGACAATACAGGAAAGACTGAGGAAACACTGGGGAAAAACTGGGGAAACACTGAGGAAACACTGGAGGAAACACTGGTAGGAAACACTGGGGAAACAGGAAACACTGGAGGAAACACTGGAGGAAACACTGGGGAAAAACTGAGGGAAATACTGGAGGAAACACTGGGGAAACATTGAGGAAACACTGGAGGAAACACTGGGGAAACACTTGAGGAAACACTGGAGGAAACACTGGGGAAAAACTGGGGAAACACTGAGGAAACACTGGGGAAAAACTGGGGAAACATTGAGGAAACACTGGAGGAAACACTGGGGAAAAACTGGGGAAATACTGGGGAAACACTGGGGAAATACTGAGGAAACACTGGAGGAAACACTGGGGAAACATTGAGGAAACACTGGAGGAAACACTGGGGAAATACTGAGGGAAATACTGGGGAAATACTGAGGAAACACTGGGGAAATACTGAGGAAACACTGGAGGAAACACTGAGGAAACAATGAGGAAACACTGGGGAAACACTGGAGGAAACACTGGAGGAAACACTGAGGAAACACTGGAGGAAACACTGAGGAAACACTGGAGGAAACACTGGGGAAATACTGAGGGAAATACTGAGGAAAACGAGGAAACAATGAGGAAACACTGGGGAAACACTGGGGAAACACGGAGGGAAACACTGGAGGAAACACTGAGGAAACACTGGGGAAATACTGAGGAAACACTGGAGGAAACACTGAGGGAAATAGGGGCACTGAGGAAACAATGAGGAAACACTGAGGAAACACTGGGGAAACACTGAGGGAAATACTGGAGGAAACACTGGGGAAACACTGGGGAAATACTGAGGAAACACTGGAGGAAACACTGAGGGAAATACTGAGGAAACACTGGGGAAATACTGAGGGAAATACTGGGAAAACACTGAGGGGAATACTGAGGAAACACTGGATGAAACTCTGGGGAAACACTGAGGGAAATACTGAGGAAACACTGGAGGAAACACTAAGGGAAATACTGAGGAAACACTGGAGGAAACACTGGAGGAAACACTGGGGAAATACTGAGGAAACACTGGAGGAAACACTGAGGAAACAGAGGAAATACTGAGGAAACACTGGGGGAAATACTGAGGAAACACTGGAGGAAACACTGGGGGAAATACTGAGGGAAATCACTGAGGAAACACTGGAGGAAATACTGGGGAAATACTGAGGAAACACCTGGAGGAAACACTGGGGAAATACTGAGGGAAATACTGGAGGAAACACTGAGGAAACACATGGAAATACTGAGGAAACAGTGAGGAAACACTGGAGGAAACACTGAGGAAACACTGGAGGAAACACTGGGAAACACTGAGGAAACACTGAGGAAACACTGGAGGAAACACTGGGGGAAACACTGGAGGAAACACTGAAGAAACACTGAGGAAAAACTGGAGGAAACACTGGGGGAAACACTGGGAAACACTGGAGGAAACACTGAAGAAACACTGAGGAAAAACTGGGAAACACTGGAGGAAACACTGGGGGAAACACTGAGAAACACTGGAGGAAACACTGGAGGAAACACTGAGGAAAAACTGGAGGAAACACTGGGAAACACTGAGGGAAAAACTGGAGGAAACACTGGGGGAAACACTGGGAAACACTGGAGGAAACACTGAAGAAACACTGAGGAAAAACTGGGAAACACTGGAGGAAACACTGGGGGAAAACAGAGGAAACACTGAGGAAACACTGGGGAAACACTGAGGAAACACTGAGGAAACACTGGGAAACACTGAGGGAACACAGAGGGAACACTGAGAGAACACTGGAGGAAACACTGGGAAACACTGGAGGAAACACTGAGGGAACACAGAGGGAACACTGAGGAAACACAGAGGGAACACTGAGAGAACACTGGAGGAAACACTGAGGGAACACAGAGGGAAACACTGAGAGAACACTGGAGGAAACACTGGGAAACACTGGAGGAAACACTGAGGGAACACAGAGGGAACACTGAGGAAACACAGAGGGAAACACTGACAGAACACTGGAGGAAACACTGAGGGAACACAGAGGAAACACTGAGAGAACACTGGAGGAAACACTGGGAAACACTGGAGGAAACACTGAGGAAGAGACACAGAGGGAACACTGAGGAAACACAGAGGGAACACTGAGAGAACACTGGAGGAAACACTGAGGGAACACAGAGGGAACACTGAGGAAACACAGAGAGAACACTGGAGGAAACACAGAGGGGAACACAGAGAGAACACTGGAGGAAACACTGAGGGAACACAGAGGGAACACTGAGGAAACACTGAGGGAACACTGAGGAAACACTGGAGGAAACACTGGGGGAAACACTGGGAAACACTGGAGGAAACACTGAAGAAACACTGAGGAAAAACTGGAGGAAACACTGGGGGAAACACTGGGAAACACTGGAGGAAACACTGAAGAAACACTGAGGAAAAACTGGGAAACACTGGAGGAAACACTGGGGGAAACACTGGGAAACACTGGAGGAAACACTGAAGAAACACTGAGGAAAAACTGGAGGAAACACTGGGAAACACTGAGGAAAAACTGGAGGAAACACTGGGGGAAACACTGGGAAACACTGGAGGAAACACTGAAGAAACACTGAGGAAAAACTGGGAAACACTGGAGGAAACACTGGGGGAAACACTGAGGAAACACTGGGGAAACACTGGAGGAAACACTGGGAAACACTGAGGAAACACTGAGGAAACACTGGAGGAAACACTGGGGGAAATACTGGGAAACACTGGAGGAAACACTGAGGAAACACAGGGAAATACTGAGGAAACAGTGAGGAAACACTGGAGGAAACACTGAGGAAACACTGGAGGAAACACTGGGAAACACTGAGGAAACACTGAGGAAACACTGGAGGAAACACTGGGGGAAACACTGGGAAACACTGGAGGAAACACTGAAGAAACACTGAGGAAAAACTGGAGGAAAAACTGGAGGAAACACTGGGGGAAACACTGGGAAACACTGGAGGAAACACTGAAGAAACACTGAGGAAAAACTGGGAAACACTGGAGGAAACACTGGGGGAAACACTGGGAAACACTGGAGGAAACACTGAAGAAACACTGAGGAAAAACTGGAGGAAACACTGAGGAAACACTGGGAAACACTGAGGAAAAACTGGAGGAAACACTGGGGGAAACACTGGGAAACACTGGAGGAAACACTGAAGAAACACTGAGGAAAAACTGGGAAACACTGGAGGAAACACTGGAGGAAACACTGGGGAAACACTGAGGAAACACTGGGAAACACTGGGAAACACTGAGGGAACACAGAGGGAACACTGAGAGAACACTGGAGGAAACACTGGGAAACACTGGAGGAAACACTGAGGGAACACAGAGGAAACACTGAGGAAACACAGAGGAAACACTGAGAGAACACTGGAGGAAACACTGAGGGAACACAGAGGGAACACTGAGAGAACACTGGAGGAAACACTGGGAAACACTGGAGGAAACACAGGGAACACAGAGGGAACACTGAGGAAACACAGAGGGAACACTGAGAGAACACTGGAGGAAACACAGAGGGAACACAGAGGGAACACTGAGGAAACACAGAGGGAACACAGAGAGGAACACAGAAGGAAACAGAGAGAACACTGGAGGAAACACAGAGGGAACACTGAGGAAACACAGAGGGAACACTGAGGAAACACTGAGGAAACACGAGGAAACACGAGAGAACACTGGAGGAAACACTGAGGAAACACTGGAGGAAACACTGAGAGAACACTGGAGGAAACACTGAGGAAACACTGAGGAAACACTGAGAGAACACTGGAGGAAACACTGAGGGAACACAGAGGGAACACTGAGGAAACACTGGAGGAAACACTGAGGGAACACAGAGGGAACACAGAGGGAACACTGAGGAAACACTGAGGAAACACTGAGAGAACACTGGAGGAAACACCGAGAGAACACTGGAGGAAACACTGGAGGAAACACTGAGAGAACACTGGAGGAAACACTGGAGGAAACACTGGAGGAAACACTGGAGGAAACACTGGAGGAAACACTGAGAGAACACTGGAGGAAACACTGAGAGAACACTGGAGGAAACACTGAGGAAACACTGGAGGAAACACTGAGGGAACACTGGAGGAAACACTGGAGGAAACACTGAGAGAACACTGGAGGAAACACTGAGGGAACACTGAGAGAACACTGGAGGAAACACTGAGAGAACACTGGAGGAAACACTGGAGGAAACACTGAGAGAACACTGGAGGAAACACTGAGGAAACACTGAGAGAACACTGGAGGAAACACAGGGAACACTGAGAGAACACTGGAGGAAACACGAGGGAACACTGAGAGAACACTGGAGGAAACACTGAGAGAACACTGGAGGAAACACTGGAGGAAACACTGAGAGAACACTGGAGGAAACACTGAGGGAACACTGAGAGAACACTGGAGGAAACACTGAGAGAACACTGGAGGAAACACTGGAGGAAACACTGGAGGAAACACTGAGAGAACACTGGAGGAAACACTGAGGAAACACTGGAGGAAACACTGAGGGAACACTGAGAGAACACTGGAGGAAACACTGAGAGAACACTGGAGGAAACACTGAGAGAACACTGGAGGAAACACTGAGGAAACACTGAGGAAACACTGGAGGAAACACT
Source organism: Pterois miles (assembly GCA_947000775.1). Taxonomy (NCBI): domain Eukaryota; kingdom Metazoa; phylum Chordata; class Actinopteri; order Perciformes; family Scorpaenidae; genus Pterois; species Pterois miles. Next base: position 936,834 of record CAMQGK010000358.1, on the reverse strand, counting down.
GGAGGAAACACTGGGGAAACACTGAGGAAACACTGAGAGAACACTGGAGGAAACACTGAGGAAACACTGAGGAAACACTGGAGGAAACACTGAGGAAACACTGAGGAAACACTGGAGGAAACACTGAGGGAACACTGGAGGAAACACACACACACACACACACATATATACGTGTATATATATATGTACATATATGTATACATATATACATATATGTATATATATACATATATATATACATATGTATATATATTTATGTATATATATATATGTATATATATATATACATATACATATATGTTATATATGTATACATATATTATATATATATGTATATATATATACATATATATATACATATATGTATATATATATGTATATATATATACATATATATATACATATACATATATGTATATGTATACATATATGTATATGTATATATATACATCCAAGTCCGCTAGCATGCTACGCTTCGAGCTAACGACCGTCAGCGTCTCCTGTAGTTTCCTTTGTGACGCTCAAAGCCTGAAGACCAAACATGACACACTCCAGTTGTTGCAGGCAGTGAATGAAGCTGATCCGTTTCCCCTGAATGACGGGCAGCGACAGCGCCGACTGGAAAGCTCTGGACGCCAGCGACCGGCCAGCAGCTACAATCTGCTGCCTGAAATGAAGGTGAGCCAACACCTGCTGCCTGTAATTACAGCAGATCCATGTTTTAAACCTCAACACTGGTCACAGCTGAGCTTCAGTGATACCGAGGGGAAATTATTTTACTGAAGCAGGAAACTGTCACAGGAGAAAGCACAAGGAAATATGATAAATATGAAATTAGATGAGACATATTTGGAGAAAACAAGAGTTATGGGAATAAAGTCAGAATTATGAGAATCATCTGAGTTTTTCAGTCTATGGATCCTCAGTTATTGCAGATGAAGACCATGAGCCTGAGTTCAAGAGCGAGTAAGTAGACCTTGATTCGTCTGTTTATTCATTCTGGGTCCTCTGAACGGAGATGAATTTTTCCGTCTGTATTCACTTGGCGTTCGTCAGCTCCCGCCGCTGCCTTCAGGGTGCTGCTGCTGACCCGAACCCTGACCCTGACCCGGGCAGGTGGGCGGCACCCAGCAGGGCGTGGTGGTGCGTTCACAACCTGCGCTGATGACAGGAATCCCAGCTGACCGCCGCTGACATGTTATTAGAGCGCGTAAACAAGCGCACCCTGTCGTTTGTTCGGGTGGAGCTTCACAGGGACAACGACACTAAGAAGAGCTCGCAGGACAGATGATTTACAGTCACCTCAAACACATCACACGACCTGGTCCGCCTGAGCACAGCCAATCAGTGTGCTTCATCACAGTCCCCTCAGGGACACGAAGATCTGCTCACTCATCTACCGCACGTCCATCAGTCCGCCCCTCCAGACTTTAGCCCCCCCCTCTCTCAACCTTTACTGGTCCAGGATCCTGCTCTGACCCCTTACAGGACCCTGCTGGGTCCATCAGATAACCACCCAAGCATTGGTCTGTGAAGAGCTCAGATTATAAATACACTAGAGGATTGTATGAAATCATGCAGATGAACAGTAGTCTAGCTCAGCCTCTCCAGCCGGGCTCCACATCACCATTTCATACAACAGCAGCTGAAGCTGCTTCTCATGCTAATAAAATAAATAAAATAAAAAGAGAAAGTCCAGCTGGGGGGCAGTTCAGGGCAGTCAGTGAACAGGGACTCAGTTCTTTCTATGCTGTATCTGTGGTAGAAATCCTCGTCCAGGACCGGCCCCGGTGGGATCAGAGCTGGTGCCAGACAGCTTTCTGATTTCTGCGGG